>JAJPCS010000060.1:10119708-10171129 GCA_021164005.1 Willisornis vidua nigrigula
GTGTGTGTGTGTGTGTGTGTGTGTGTGTGTGTGTGTGTGTGTGTGTGATGATATTTATTGCCTGTCTGTCTCAATAAAGCAACTTGTATTTCTGTTTTCAGTATAAAATTTGGCTCTTTTGCAGAAAGCACTAAAGGACCTGTGCATGTTTGTGGTGGTTTGTTTTTGCTTGGTGTCTTTTGGGGGTCAGTTTTGGGGTTTTTTTGTTTCTTTGTTTGCTCCTTTATTTGGGGTTTTTTTCATTGTTCAGCAAAGCAAGCTTATAATATTATTTGTCTGCTAACATCTCTCTGTAGTCTGGTAGGATCAAATAGTTCTCCTGGTGAAAAAGGCAATTACTTACTTTAAGTAGTTCTGTAAAGTAAGGCTTTTGCTGAAAAGGAAGATTATTTTATAACCAAAGGTATCAAAGACCTTAACTATAAAATCTAGGGAAGTAGAGGAGGCAACTAGGCTTCTGAACAAGGTTGAACTTGTACCCTCTGTTGATTGTATTGGATCACCTGTAAGACAAGACAATGAATGTATGAATTTCCATTTAAGAACTACCAACTTGATGCAAAGCCTAATCTTGGCAGAAATGGTTGTATGAAGTAGGAGGTTCTCTCTAATATGTTTAGTTATCATGTTGAACAGTTAAAGACCCTTTGAATGAAATTTATCTGCATGACAATTATGAAGACATATTTGATGTTGTTTCTGACACTACACAGTATTACTCTAGGTGGTGAGACTGAAGTAATAAATGTGCATGAAACTTCTGCTGACCTATACAACAAAATTTCTGAAAACTTTAAAGAAGAAAAGGTAGATGGGAGAAATTTATAGACATGTTCATTGTTTTGTTTCACTACTTCTCTGTGCAGTGTTTTCAGTTAGCTGATGCTCTGTATTAAATTCTGCAAAAGATGTGCTAGGGTTTCTACGGGAAATGTTGATAGAGTTATCATATGTGGATTGTACTAACTGATTTACAGACACTTTTTGTTAGGGTATTTAGATCTCTATTTTTTTTTTTTTTAAACATATCTGGATATCTATATGGAATTAAGCTTTTAGATATTTTTCGGTATTTTCCTAGGCCTTTTTTGTTTGTGTAACTAGGAAAATTTGGTTTTAGTCCTCTGTGTGTGCTGAGGAGATTAACCTCCTTGACAAAAGGAGATAAAGCAAAGGTCTAAACAGCTGGGAAGATTACTTATATTTAGCTGTAGACATTTCCTCTAGTAAACATGTTTGAAGTTACACTTCAGTTCTATAGTGTAACATAAGACCTGTATGCCCTTGGGTTTTTCCCTCAGTCTTTTTCTGCAGATGTATGAGATGTGTTCTCTTCCCATCTCAGTGTGGACCCTGTTAACTGCAGAGTTCTAACTAGCCTAAATATAGTTGTTGCCTGGAAACCCCATTATACCTAAGTAACATAGCCGAAAACCTAAATTCTATCTGATATTACTGTAATTGTGTCTGCCCTGTGCTTACACATGAAAACTGAAATATGCTAGAGCTTAAAGTGTGTAATGTCTGTTGTATTTGAACTTTCAATGTATGTTTCTTCTCTGTGTGAGTAAATAATAACTGTACACTTAGTTTTTATGCACTTAAAATATCCTTGTTGAAATATCTTATTTCTGCCTTTGTTTTATATTGTCTGTAATAGTAGTTATTTTCCAATACATTAAAAAAAAAAGTGATATTGTTTGCTTTCTTCTGGCACTCAAGATATTTATACTTTGTTCTTTTTTTTCCTTTGAAGCAGAAGAGGCATGAAAATGTATTTGTAGTTGTCTAGGGGGCAAGGTGGGAAATAAGGGAAATGCTGAGGCAGGAAGAATCCTTGCACTGATTCAGTTATCTGACTTTTAGTACGGAAGAATGCTCCTTTGCCATAGAACCTCTCACAGGAACTTTGTTATGTAATGACAAGATACAATTATTACCTAACACACTCTGTGTCTTGAACACAACTGATGAAAAAAGTTTACTGTTTTACAGTGTCATGATAGAAAATATTTTGTACCTAGTGTTTTGTGTGCTCTTTAAACAAACTGCTTAGAGTGCTTATTAGAATAAACTGTCTAAAATTTTCATTGTGCTTATTAATCAGCTTTTACATATTTGTTTAGTACTTACAGAGGCTTAAGAACTCTATTCCTACATGGTTTACTTTTTTTCTGGAGGAGTCAACTAGTCACTTGAATGTTATGATGTCTCTTCACTATTAAGTGGCTAGTATCTTCAGCAGAGAGGATTTTGCTGGTTGAATAGTAATGTTGTTGTTTTGTATATAGAAAAAACAATAAGTATTTAGACCAGACACAAAAATTTGACTGAAAATTCAGCTGAAAGCGAACACGAATACTCTGTACTAAGGACAGCTAGCCTAAACAGCTTTCAGAACAGAATTTTTAGAATGTTGCCTTTATGGTATTTTTAGCTACCTCAAAATTTTTACTGTTAAATCCGGAACACAGTCTGGACTATCTGGATTCCATTTGCTCTTGCTAGATAAATGCATGGCTTTTTTCTAATATTGTTATTGTGACTACATAATGTAATTTTTAGTGGTGTGGGTTTTGTGGGGTTTTATTGTGTTTTGGTTTTTCCCCAGTCAGCCAGATATATTTAGAACATAAGCAATTTCACCTTATGCCGTAAAGACTTGCAAACTAAGGGAAGCATTGTAAAATTTTTTTAGCTTGACACTTTTCAGCAACTGAAACTTGGACAAAATTATTAGGACTTAGCATCCTATAATTAAACTTGAATTGCTATTTTAGTCATAACTGCTTATTGAAGATAACTGGAGATGCTCTAGATTCAGGCCTAAATAATATATCAAAAGTAGAATTTGAAGGGGCTTAATATTTGAGTTTCTGGAGTGGCCATTAATACTTAGGAGTTAAACTTACATACAGTATTGTGGATACCCTCTAGAACTGTTGTAAAAGCTCCAAGAAACCTTTAATTTTTTAGTATAACTGCTAACAATGCAGAGAAAGTATATTTTTCTCCAAAGACATTTGATCCACAGGTTTTTTCTAAAAAGTTCGGTTTCATATGAATTTGCTCCTTCAAGACTTCAGTTCCTGTTTACTTATTTCAGTAAATAGTGTTGGTGAAAAGGGTTGTGATATTACAGGCTATGCTACTTTACTGCCTAATTAACAAGCAGCAGATTGTAGATTTTTTTCTTAGTGCCAAACCTTTCTGAGATTATGCCCTGATAGTAACACTGAAGCTCTCAGAAAATGTGGCTTTAGCAATTTCTTCTGCAGCTTTGGCTGCCTTCATCATTGCTTTAATTTGGTTTGGGTAATTTTTTTTTCCTTTTAAAATGCTGCATTAGGGTTCTACTTGAGAGTTCTTTTTATTATTTTAAAGTGGCTCCTGAAGTGTGTGTATGGGAAATACATCACTTTCAAGACATCATATCAAGACATCAAAAACAGCAGCAAAGGGAAGCACTCTCATGTGTTTCCTCTATATATGCCATATGCTACCAAGATGCATTTGAAGTATATGTGCTATCCTATGGGAAATCAAACTTTCTCAGTATTGACAAAGCTTTCCAGCTACGTTAAATGCAAAACCCCGAGTATTACACAGTGCTAACTCTGATGGCACCCTGTTTATCTCTAAGGCTGAAGTTCTTTACTAAGACAGCACTGAAGCTTTGAGGTGGTGTTTTCCAGGCCTCCACAGCACTATCTTGCTTTCATTTCTCTCATGGTGTTATTCCCAGACTGTTGGTCTTGTGTTCTGTGCCTGCAAACCCTGATAGTATTGTTGTGGCAGGTTCATAAGGCAAGTGACTGCTGCTGACATGAAGTTCATCTTTCTCATCTCTATTTTTTGTCTTGTTTTGTAGCATTGATTTGGTACTATTTAGTGCACAGTAAATTTAGACGGTCCTTTAAATAACCTGTAATTGTGTAATATTTATGAAGTCCCTGTATGCTTAGGTGTACATGCAACACTCGCACCAGGTCAGCATACTCCAGCCAAACTTAATAGCAATGTTAAGCAGAGGTAGTCAGAGGGCAGTTTTGCAAGAAAAGTATATAATAATGCCAAGGAAATGCATGGGGGAAAATAATCCTTCTTCATTATTGCAATCTAATGCTTAGTTAACTCTCATTTGAGGCAGTGGATGCAAATACAGGCACATTCAAGATAAGCTAAGAATTAAGTTTCCTTGTCTTCATTACTGCAACTTCCTCCTTAAGTAGTTATACAAGCATTTGAAAGAAAAGTCACTCTCTCTCTGTCAATGTCTAGGCAGTTTCAGATGACCTGAAATTTTTGTTCATTAGTTTTGTTCAGTAGTTATTTGCTTAGCAAAATAAAAAAATCTCCATTCTTATAAACATACACCACACTTACATGGTGAAATTTATAAGCATTTTCTGCAGT
The DNA here is from genome assembly GCA_021164005.1 of Willisornis vidua nigrigula. NCBI lineage: Eukaryota > Metazoa > Chordata > Aves > Passeriformes > Thamnophilidae > Willisornis > Willisornis vidua. The sequence continues at coordinate 10,124,125 of JAJPCS010000060.1, forward strand.
GGCCCTTTACAAGGGAAAGATAATTCTTTTGGGGGTATCGAGAAGAGAGAGAATAGACCTACATAGCTCTTTTTTTTCTGTACTTGCAATTTTCCACACACATTTAAGTCAAAGATTCCTGACTGTGTCACAGAATCTACTTCACATTCTTATTTGAAGTAAAAAGTGAGAGCTTCAGTCTGCTAGGCTTAATCCAGCCTATCAAAGTACATACAGACTTTCAACAAGTAAGGTCCTGCTCTGCCACTGCATAGAAGTGTTTAATGTTCTAAATATTTAATGGATAATAAAAATGGTCTATTTCAGAAAAGGGTGGAATGAAATCACAAATTAGATCCTTTACTGGTAAAGTAAGCCAGCCAAACACTGCAATAATATTCCACAAACCATGTTTCCACTGAATGTAGGGTTTGCTATTGCACAGGCATGAAAGAAATGCTGTCTTTCCCTGCATAGCAGCTGCATCAAGGTCAGGTTGTGGATCTCTCATAAACGTGCTACAAGCTGTCTGTAGAGTTAAGCAACCTCAAAGGATGAAACAGTCATTCTTCAGCTGACTGGATGAAGCATATATTGTGGTCTAATCATAGTTCTGGTTGGAGTGCAATGTAAATGTAGCATTTCTTTTTTTTAGCCTGGAATCTGTCTCAACAAATACATGTTGGTAAATATAGCTACACTTCAGTTAAAAAATATAAATATCAAACTTTTCAAAATGTTTTTACTTCAATGTTCTTCTAACAGCAACAGCTAGTTACAAATTGAGGGAAGAGGTCCATATTTAGAAAAAGGCTTTTCTCACTGAAGTCTGTAATAAGGTGTATAACCAAATGACTGATTCCTTACGTGACCTATGTAACATTTTTTTGGTAAGTTTTCAGTATTTTTTAAAGCTAGACTGCTGGTCAAAATCAGTGATTACTGAACTAGATTTGAAAATATTTGCAGATTTAGCAAGTGTTAGGTTATTAGATTGAAGACTTGTCTTCAAATACCAAAGAGCACCGCCTGAATGGAGAAAGAAAGCCTGTGCTTGACTCGTCCAAGGGCTGTTACTGGAGTGCTAAGTGGGGAGAAACACATAAAAATGAGTCAGCAGAATAGTTCTTGTCACTTTCAGGCTGAGGGCTTCCTGTGTAGAGGCAACTCATGATGAGATACTGCATTTTGGGATTGCGTAGGACATACTATGAAATATTTAGGGATAGGACAAAAGGTGGGGGAAAGAGATTAAGGTTATTTTAGGAGGGACAGTAATGGGAAGAGGGATAAGGGAGTGAGAGGCCCGTTGACTGCAAGCAGACTGCTGGTCAATATGCTTGCCTGGCCATGCAACACACCTGAGCAGCACAATGTGTCATATATTTTTAAACTTCATTTCAGTTATTTCCTTCAGGTTGTCACTCTATCTATGTTTGAGTCTGTAAGTCTGAGTTGGACCATGGGCCATAAGGTCTTATGTGCCTGAGGTATCAACACTTAGTTGAGTGAGGGTGAGCTTGTGAGTGTTGGGTTGCTGAATCATGGAATCACAGAATAGATAAGGCTGGAAGGGACCACAGTAGGTCCTCTGGTCCAACCTCCCTGCTTAAGCAGGATTACTCCTAGAGCACATTACACAGGATTTGACCTATACGGTTCTTGAATATCTCCAGTGAGAGGCTCCACAACCTCCTGAGCAACCTGTTCAGTGAGTGGTCACATGCACAACAAAGTTTCTCCTCATATTCAGGTGGAACTTCCTGTGCATCAATTTCTGCCCATTGCTTTTCGTGTTATTGCCTGCTAGTGAGTAGGTTAGTTATCTTGGGAGCTACATAACAAAGCATTTGCAAGTCTGGACTGGACATGTGCATGTCCTACAACTGTAGGAATTGTCTACCAGAGAGCCCAGCAGTTCCAGGCCATCTTCTGGAGAGATCCAGGGTTTGATAGTGCTGTGCATGACTGTCTCTGCATCAGGTATCTGGAGACAAGAAGCTCCACAATCTGGTCACTGGGTGGGCAGGGACCAAGGTCCATTCCTGGAAGTTTCCTCTGTGGGAAGATTGTGTGTAGGGAGTAGGCTCTGTATCAGCATCTGGAGGGGTGGTGGAGGCCTCAGACTCATATGTCCATGTGCCAGCAGGTGGGGCAACTACTGCATAGACTTGTTGTCTAAGCCCAGTTCTGGAGGGATGCAGTGTCTGTGTGTATATGTATCCACTAATAGACTTTTATCCCCCATCAGTCAGAGATCACTGGTGCATGACTGCTGAGTGTTTACCTGAGTGGCCAGCCTTGTTTATATGTTGTGTACATGTGTTTTGAGCATGTGTGCCCTCGCTATGTGTTGGGCCTGGGCTCAGGGAGCTGCAGTAGCCTTGTTTCTATTGAACTGTCAGATTTGCCCCACCCCTAAGATCAAAAGCTGAGTAGTTGTTGTATGTATTGATGGTCTCGTTCCTTGCCCCATGCTAAGAAGTGATGCAGGTGAACAGGTTAAATTGTATGTCTGCCTGGACGGAAGCAAAAAAATGTGCAAGCTAAAAGACTAAAACCTGGAAGATATGTTTAAATGGAACTCTGTTCAAAATATGTTTTGAAGTTCTGTAATTCTAGAGTAGGTGTAGGGGTTTGGTGTTTTGTTTTTGGCGTGGGGTTTTTTTGGGGGTTTGTTTGAGTTTTTTTCATGAACTTGTGTTATTTTTAAATTTTGGCACCATTTTTTGACAAATGTGTAATCTTGTAACACTTGAAAACTTCATCTGCTTCACAACAGCTCCTTTTTCTCTAAATTGATTGCTTAGTGCAGTATATATAGTCTTCTAGAAGCAAAGAGGAGGTATCAAGGCAATAGTAATGGAACTTCCAAGAAAGTAATGGAATATCCTGACTGGGAAAAGTAATCAAATCTTAACCAAGTGCACAGCTGCTCTTGACTTTCTTTGAGGGTGGTTTCTGTAGCACATGTTGAATTTGTTTCTTGGGCTTTTTCAGCTTGCATTTATGTAACTTTTTTCAGATTTATTTTAAATGTATGATTCTTTTTTTTAGTTGTTTGCCTGTTCCTTTAACATAGACATGCTTATGTTCTTATTTTTGCTAGTTTACAAAATCTTGTAAGGCAAAAAGCTAATTATAATAGTTATTGCAGTATGAAAAAAAACCCCACTTAATTACCAAAAATGCTGATCAGTATGGCAAATAGAAATAAAGCAGTTAAAAAGTATTTAGACATAGGGATTATCCAAGTATATTGCCATGTGTATCTTCAGGAAAATAATGCTTTATTGGGAAAGTATCTGAAGCAAATATTAACAGGAAAATGAAACATAGAAAATTGAATTATAGTTCATGGTATTCAACTGAAACAACAGCTGGCAGATCTATTGATTAGATAGAGTTGTGACTTCAAGGATGAGCTTTAGAAGAAATATGAGCAGTTTGACAGGGATATCAGAAAGACAGCCTCCATGGTCTGTAGTGTGTTGCATATCTAAACACTGAGTACGCAAAGCATAGGGTGTTGTTTTCCAAAATATAAAGCCTTTCCAGAAAAAAAAAATCTTCATCAACCTTTTAGAATTTCTTGAAAGCTACAGCAAATATGTAGAAACTTATATGAGGCATCTTGCAATAAACCTCTGGAAACAGCCCTATAGTATTGATCAGTAGTCTCATTTGATTGATAGACTATAGATATCTTCCTTAGCACTTATTTTTAGGTGAGGAGAGTAAAGTTTTGTCTTCTTCACAATTCACAGGTAAATAATAGAACATATACCTGTAAATGGATGATAGTGGAATCCATTCAATGTGCAATGTTTTCCTATACATCTCATTCTACTAGATAGTTTCCTTCCTCTTAGCAGTGATTTTTACTCCAAACGCTTGTTACTAAATATTCATCTGAAACTAAGAAGCAAATCATGTCTTCTGAAGGAAGACATATCGCATTAATATATTATTGTTAGTCAGAAATAGAGGTTGAAGGCAGAAACCTAGAAAGACATAAAATAAATTCTTACCATGACTGTTTTGGAATTCCAAAATTTTTATTGTTTTTACTTCCTAGTCGGGATAGAGGAATGCAACTTTAAAAGACTGTTTTTAGCATCTAGGTTAATACACTACACTGCTCCAATTGGAAGATGTTTGATAAAGGTATAAATATTTTTTAAATAGAGCATTAAAAAAATCACTAAAGCCAATAAAGAGCTGTTTCATATTTCCACTTTCAGGAGGCTTCCAGAAAGGGAGTAATACAACTACAAACTTTTCCAAAAAGAGAAGAGACTTATTAATATTTGGGTTGGTTGGCCTATATAACTTAAACAGTCAGTTCTTCTGGAAGTCTCACCATTATGGAAGTAGGCAATATTTGAAAGTGTTTTGGGTCTATATCAACTTCTTTAAGTAAGTCTTTGTGCAAGGATATCTTTAAGCAGCTGGGTCCCTTAAAAATTTATTGTTCAGTAAGGTGGATTTCTCTTATTCAGTCTACTTCAATCATCTATCCTAAAATGGCTGTGCTGACATTCCTTGGGAATAATCAATATTTTTCTCATGTAAAGAGCCACCTATTTGCTATGTGAAGTTTTGCTAGCATGAAATATCACTCTTCCAAGCACTTATAGCTTTTCTTTTTTCTTTTTCTTTTTTTTTTTCCTCCTTGTGCTGCAGATGAGAAATAAAGATAAATGTAAAACTGAGATTCTGTTCAAGCAGTAAGAAAGGTTTACATTTCTGACATCTGTTTTGCCATGCTTAACATTTTTATGAAGACCCTTAGAATACTTTTAATTTTCTGATCCTCAGATTATATAAAGGAATTTTTTTTTACTCATCTGGATGATGCCAAACTCTTTCTGGCATCTGAGTTTTGTGCTATTTGTGCTTTGAGAGGTATTATTTTGGTTGTGCATTGGGATGTTATGCCTATACTTATATTAATAAATTAAATAAGTCTAAAGGTACCATAGATACAGCTCTACTGTGTCATATAGCCTTCATGCCAGAACATTAAACTCTTAGTCTTCAGAAATATAATTACTATTTATACATTGGCTTTTGGGAGTAGTTTCTGAATATTGCCAACTCCTGAATCATGTTCAGAAATAATTTGGGAGAGCACTGTTTAGACCAGGCCAAGAACCATGCCAGACAGGGCTGTTGTAACAATTAAAAGGACAGATAATTGAATTCTAATTCTGTGGAACACTTCCTAGTACTTGGTTTGACAAGTTAAAATTTGTTAACTAAATTTTAACTTGTCAGTTAACATTGAAATTGGCACTTACAGATACATACACACAAACTATGCTTTAAAAGGGAAACACATAATGAGTTTGCCTTGATTGCAGAGAGAATAATTAATTGACACAGCCTTGAATAGTTCAACAGGTCTCTTCAGAGGCAAGTGACCTCAGGATGCTGTAAAATAACACATTTTCTTTGTTTTTATTTGTCTTTTATTTGTTTTCTATTAATGTTCTTTTTCACTGCCTTAGCTGCTGGATGAGACTGGAGAAAACTACCTCTAGGCTCAGGATTAACCAGTGGAGATGCTGTTGCAAATATAATCTTTCTATTCATTGCTCCTCCCCACTTTTGTTAAGGCTATAGGTCTTTTGAGCATCCTCAGTGGGAGAAGAAACTGAAGTCAGACCTTCTGGCTTTTAGCTACCTATATATGACAGCTGACATCCTCTCTAAAAAAAGTGATCAAATGTTTCCCTACTGCTATAGAAATTTCAAGCTTTTATATAATATGCATTCATGTTCAGTCCTTAGCTGTTCATCGTTGTTTCTTGAACACTTGATTGGTGCAATTATAGGAAGAATTTTGTAGCAAATAGTCCAGGAAAAAAGAGCTGTAGCAAAAACTTCACTGTACTATGAGATTATAGAGAAGAGCTGGTAAAACTGAGATACTGTTAGCATATGGACTTTGAAAAAATAAAATAGAGTATAATATCTTGGTGGGAATTGGTCTTCACCAGTTTGCTCCACAGAGGCTTGTCATTCCTATCTGTATATTATACAGATGTTCAGTTTTCTGCTCTTAAGGGGAAAACATAAGATTATTCTGTTGAATTTTTCCGAATATTTGATATACATTAGAGTCCCAAAATTTCTGTGAAGAGCTCATAAACAAGAATGGTCTAAAGACAATATGGGCTGATAAATGCCTAGCTTTCAATTATCTCTTCAGCAGATCATCAGCTATGAGATGCAGAATATTTTGAGGGAGGGTAGAGTTACAGTACAATGAAAAACTCAACCACTAATATTCTTTTCTAACAGGGGATTTGGGAAGTGATAAAGAACAAATTGGGGGGAAAAGGCTATTTAAGAAAAGCAGGAGAGAAAGGAAAGATTTGAGTATGGTTTTGTGAAAGATTTAAATATGCTGTTATAAAGACGCAATCACATTTCTAGTGTCTGCACCAGCACTCCTTGATCTGACTGCAAGGTAGCTGTGTAAAATAAACAAAACTTGAACTGTTTCCTTGACTAAGAGCAATTGTACAAGGAATAGTACTAGAAACCCCCTTTGCACAAGGAAGAAGATAGGGAAAATTAGGCTATCAGTGAGCTTGAAAAGAAAGCTGGGGGCCTCTCTTTCTAACAGCAATCCTAAGTACTTTGTGAAAGTGCACTTTTCTAACATTGCTTTGTTAAATGTGAAATCTGCCACAAACAGGCTGCAGACGTATTTTTTTTTCTTTGAGATAAAGCAAAGAGAAAACAAAACAAAAAAAAACAAACCCAGGCACTGAAGTTGTTTCGCATGTGCAAAGGAATCCATATATCTGCAAGAGCTCTCTATTACAGACTTATGTGTGCACTTGTCATGTATCAGTACTTCCCTGGTTGCTGTCAAAATGTTTTTAAGCTTACCCTGGATAACTTGACCTCAGAATGCTTGCCTTCTGTATTCCAAATGCATAGATACTGCCTAACCACAGCTGATCTCCTCCTCAGAGACTGATAGAAAGCTGAGGGAAGGGAGGGCATTGTTAGACAACAAACAGATCTGTTTGACACCCAGGATTCACAGCTTAATACTACATGAGAGTTGCATCAGGGACTACCTGAAAGGAGTATTCAAGAGGATACTCATAGCAAGGGTCTGAAGCAGTAACTTCTTAACCTATTCCCTCAAAGGAGTTGTAGTGTTGCACTAACATCCCATGGAGAAGTATAGGAACAGTCCAGAGAAATTACTTCAAGATTTTTGCATTTAAAATAGCTTATATGTAACTATAGGGAATAAATGCTCATTTATTTTATAGATGGTGGGGTTTTATGTAGCAGAATTTGACTGTCACTTGGATGCTTCAAATTGAAGAAGCAGGAAGGAGATGACAAGGGAAATTATATTTTTTCAGCATTGTTTAATTGAAATTTTAAAATGCAGTACTGAAATGAAAAGTTGTTATATATTGTCAATGAGTATCAGTTTATTGCTGTATATCCTGTTTTAAACATATTGGCAGTTTTCTAGTCAGACTTGGCAGTTAGGTGTTCAACACTTTAGGTGAAGACTTCCTCTTTTACCAGACTATAACATAATGATTTAAGGAATAGTGGCACTCAACATCACTGATAGTAAGATCACTTTAATAATTCTTTTTATGTCATGGCAGGAAATTTGTTAATTTTATTAATATCTTATCTTGTATATCCTTCCTGATGAGCTGATATTTTGTGCAAAGTAAACCATTAAAATTGCCCATTTTAATTTTTTTCCCCTTCTGGGTGTATATTAGATATAAACATTAAAATTGCATTTTTAATAGTGGGAGTTGGTTAAGTAAGAATTGTTTTAAAACTATATTAATTTTGTATCTTAATAATATACTGGTGGTCAGTAAATAGGGATAAATAGACTGAAACCCCAACAGGGTAAATAATGTTCAAATGAAATAATCCTGTATCAGAAGAATGAACAGTGGTGTCCTGAATTATAATGTGAAATCTTTCTGTTTGAGAATGTGAGTTAACAGCAATACGGTATTTGATAAACCAGACTGTCTTTTATTTTTCATGGTGTCATGTATTACCCTAGCCAGCAACCAAGCACCATGCAGGTGTTCAGTCACTCCTACTCCAGTGGGATGGGGTAGAAAATCACAAGAGTAAATGAAAAGTCATGGTTTGAGATAAAGACAGGTTAATAGGGAAAGCTAAAGCCAACACACACAGAAAGCAAAATAACAAATTTATTAACCACTTACAATGGACAGGCAGGTGTTCAGCCATCTCCAGAATAGCAGGGCTCCATCACATGTAAAGGTGACTTGGGAAGACAAATGTCATCACTTGAAATGTTACCCCTTGCCCTCCTCTTCTGTCAACTTTATATACTGAACATGATGTTCTATGGTATAGAATATCCCTTTGATCACTTGGGATCACCTGCCCCAGCTGTGTCATCTCCCAAATCCTTGAGTACTCCCAGCCGCCTTGCTAGTGTGGCAGTACTAAAAGCAGTAAAGGCCTTGCCCCTGTTTAAACATGGCTCAGCAATAACAAAAACATCCCTGTATTATTAACACTGCTTCCAGCACAAATCCAAAACACAGCCCATACTAGCTATGGTGAAAAAAAAATAACTCTACCCCAGCCAAAAGAAGGACAAATTCCTAGATTTAGGCTCACTCAGAAGAATTCTCTAGTGTAGAATCCTGTGATGGTGTTTTTTCCTAGAGATGCGTTATCTGCAACCTCATGTGGAACAGGTCAGAAAGATTAGATAGACTATTTCATCATCACATTGAAATAACTGAGGAGACTTTGACACTTCAATTTTTTTTTTTTTTTTTTTTGAATAGTGAAGCATAGTTAGGGTGTTACTTCAATAAGATAAAACTTAAGTGTCCACATGTGTCATTACGATCTGGGGCTTTTTTAAAGAATAAAAGAGGACACAAAATAGTATTCTATGCAGATCAAATTTGGCAAAATCCACTGACTCTCCTTCAGCCTCTTGTTGTTCAAGGAATGTTGTTACAATCTGCTTAAACATTGCAGAAAGAATTTGAGATTAAAATATTTCCTTGAAGAAAATTAAAACTCACACAAGTTATCTGTTGATACCAAAACTTAATTTTATTAATTTCTAAGAGATGCAAAGACAAGAAATAAGGAAAGGTTGGAAAAGGCCAAGATTACTTTCAGAAGCAAAGAAAAGATACCACCGAAAATCACCTTTTGCCGAGCTGATGGGGCAGGGAGGAAGGTGGGGCAGAGAAGCAGTTTCTGCCTTTTTTCTCTGTCTCTGCCCCTTTCAGATGTTATCTCTTTAGCTGCGGGGCTGTCTTAGCCTCTTTAGTTCTCTGGAATGAAGCCAGGAGTTTTGGATTTGTCACTCGCAAGGAACCGTGTCTCTGGCTTTGCAGGGTCCATCTTTAGCAGCAATTTTTGGCCTTCAAAAATATGGCAAGGGTAGAAGGATAAGATATAACTCACATGTGTGGCATGGTGGGTCTCAGTTCTTCCCAGTCTATGAGTTTCAGTCTCCAGTGACAGGTAGGCAGCAGACGGTGGCAAAAGAAAAGGGGAAGGGGGGAAGGAGGGGAGAGATTTTTGGTTACCGCAACCAGTCCTCTCTCTCCCCTGATTTTCCAAAGTTTCTTCTCAAGTTTTTATAGTGTTTAGAGGAGGTTTGAAGGTGATTTCTTGGCATGTAGCCCTATTCAAATGTTTTGAAGAGTTAACGATAACAGGATCTTCTGGCAGAAACTCCAGGAGGAAGCCCTGGAGAGAATTTCTGGCAGAAAGCTGATAGAGAATGTTCTGGTAGGAAGTTTTGACTGGGAGAAACAATGGCAAAACATTATTTTATGGCATTTTTGTATCATCTGTGTGCCACAGATGTGGAATGGGTGGGGAAGGGATGGGGAGCTGGAGATTCTTTCATACAGGATGGTGTTTGACTGAAGTTTAATATAATACTTGACCCTAATTTAAGACCTCAGATTTATTGTGTATTGTGTTACTACACCTGGTTTCTGGTTCATTAAGAGCAGAGATCCTGTGCACTTTCTCAGGGAGCAGAGGGTAAATGGTAAATATATCTTGCCAGTTGCAGCAGCTCTTGTAAGAGGAAAACAGTATCTCATTTTTGAAGCTTATAATAGTAAAATTTTTCTTGTATGTCAGTCTTGTCAGTTTTTCCCCTTCTGCAGTAAGAAATGAGCTTGTAGGAAATTGTCCTTGCTGTGGAGACCCAAGTACGTGTGTCTAAGGGGTAAAGAAGTGAAGCAAAAAGAAAGTATAAGGGAAGAACATCACTTAATTTGAAACATCCTGCCCTTCTGTCATGTTACAATATTGCATTGTAACTGCAAGTGCTACAAGTCGTGCTACAAGTTGTGCTACAAGCATGAAAAGTGATGTGACCCAAAACGTCACAATAAAAGCTTGCTCTGCAGCTGGAGGAGCATGTGTGTTCTTAAAAAATGAAAGTTATCCACAGTATTCAGACAATGCACAAAATTGACTCAGGTATTCTGGCTTTTTTGCTTTTTTTCAAGACTTCTCTCATAATAGATGCATCAGGTTCATTAATTTTTCCTGGCAACAGAGTTGCTGTGTTCTGTTCTGTGTTCTTACCTGTACAACCTATTTGCAGTACTAGGACTAACTCTGAAGATAGTGATTTGCTTTCCTGTATTCTGTATAATACAGTGGGAGTAAAATTGCTACTGGTATTACTTAACGCTTGTAACTTGGAGAGTGGAGGGAGAATGTGGAGGAGAGGCTGGAGAGAATGCAGGAAGCTTGCCTTTGAAAAGTTTTACTAATTCTTACTACAGTTACCAGCCCATAAATATAATTGCCAACTCAAAAGCAGGAGGAGGGGGCTGCAAAGCCAGGAACTGGATTTTTCAAAGAGTATATCTTGCTAGAACGACTGGTTGCTCTCTTTTTTGGTGTGGATAAAGGAGATGGTCTGCAGCTTTCAGTTTTTTATTTTAAATAAAAAGAAAAGAAAAATCTAAATACACTGTAATCTGAATGTTGTAAGATTTGTCACATATGTCAATCTAGTTTGTATTCAGTCAACCATTGTGGGACAGGAAACACATGACTACACATGGTTTGACATGTTAAACTGCAAAGCTTGCAGGAATTGAAATGTGTCAACACTACTAAAATTATTACCTAGCACAGAATCATGTCCTTAGTCAGATGGTCTCAGGACCAAACTGGGGACAGCTCCTGAGATAATTCAGACACACACAGAGTTGGTGAACACGGAAATGTTTTATTTCTGATTGGGGTCTGGTTATAAGGGTCCTGATAGGGGCGGGGTTTGGAGGGGATTGGACAGCACATCTGGGAGCAGGGTGAGGCTGGATAAAACACACGGGGACATCCAGGGTGGAGAAGGAACCCCAGGGGATACAGAGACTGTGAGCAGGGGGCACATGGGCTTCGGGAACACCTGCTGCCCTGTGCCGCCTCAGGAGTGGTGGGATTTGCTGCAGCAGGGCAGGGAAGGGGTGTAGAACTCTCTCAGACCCAGCGAAATAGTCAAGGTACCTTCATGGCATGGAAAAACCTCAGGGAAAAAACACACAGAGAGGGAGAAGGAACCTGGGAGGTGTGAGCCCTGGGGCCTGAGCAGGACAAATGGGCCTCTCTTGTAATGCCTATCAGGGCCTTAAGGCAAGAGTGGAAATCTTCCTTAGGACAGAATTAGCAGTGAGTTACCCTAAGTGTGTTGCCTCAATCAATTATGTTGGAAAAGGCCTCTGAGATCATGGAGTCCAACCTATGACTGAGCACCACCTTGTCAACTAGACCATGGCCCTAAGTACCACATCCAGTCTTTCCCTGAGCACCTCCAGGGATGGTGACTCCAGCACCTCCCTGGGCAGTCCATTCTAAAATCTAATGATCCTTTCTGTGAAGAATTTCTTCTTAGTGTCTAATCCAAACCTCCCCTGATGCAGCTTAAAACTGTCCTCTTGTCCTATCAGTAGTTGTCTGGGAGAAGAGATCAACTCCTACCTGGCTACAACATCTTTTCAGGTAGTTGAAGAGTGAGATAAGGTCTCTCCTGTGCCTCCTGTTCTCCAGGCTAAACAACCCCAGCTCCCTTAGTTACTCATTAGACTTGTGCTCCAGAACCTTCACTGGCGTCATTGTCCTTCTTTAGACCCACTTAAGCACCTCAATATGCTTCCTGAATTGAGGGGCCCAGAGATGGATGCAGTACTTGAGGTGCATCCTCACCAGTGCTGAGTACCAGGGAAGAATCACTTCACTGGTGTTGGTGGCCACAGTATTGCTGATACAGGCCAGGATGCCTTTGGCCTTCTTGGCTACCTGGGCACACTACTTATATCCAGTAAATGTTACAATCTGTCTTCCTGAAATTCTGCAGTTTAAGTAATGACTCGGACCTTTTCCATTATTTCCACTCAATTATTCTTGGAAGTAAACTAATTTTGTTTCTGATTGTGTGTCTTTCCCATTCCTGTCCAGTAAAGCTGATATATGGCAAAAAAGCAAAAGTCCATGTTGATATGTGGTGGTACCAGTCTGATAAGGTGATGCACATGGATTTAAAAGAAAAAAAAAAAAAGAAAGGAAAATAATAGTGTAACCTGGCACTTGAGACCAGTACTAAAGGCTCAGCGATAACAGAGGCAATCATACACTTGATTTAAGATCATCAGGGAAGAAGTGCACTTGGCTGTCTCCTGGAATCAACTTTATAAAGTCCAGAAATAGTTAACTAAATGGAGAAAGCAATAGTAGCTTTGTAAAATAGCATATAATACACTGATTTAAAAAAAATACTCTGAAACTGTATTGGTGATTGACTTTATGAAGTGTTTTTTACCTCTTTAAAATGCATGTGGATGTGAATTTACCACAACAAAAAGAGAAGAGGAGAAACTGAAGGTAGTAAAATATCAAATTGTGTAGAGGACTAAAACATCTCAATGGCACCTGCTTTTCCCTTTATGATCTGACTCTCTTAGGCATGTAACCGAGTTGCTTGTCTGTCATACAAATCCCCCTCCTACTCCTATTCACAGCATAGTTGAATTAGAACCTGGATCTGATTTTTTTTTTTTTTTAAGTTTCATCTTGTTTAAGTATAACCTTTGCAGGCAGGTATTTTTTCTGACTGAATATGCCTGATGCTCACCAATCTTCCTTTGGTAACTTTGTCTTCATGGTAATGGTGGTTGGAGGGTGGAGGAAGGACTGTTATTTCGACTTCAACCTAAGAACTGAGGAAAATCAGAAATCTGAAAATTTGATATAAGATGTGTTATTTCTAGTTATGATGCATGAAACAAAACCTTGAGAATGTTTATTTCATAAGAAAGGGGAGAAGAAAAAGTACTAATTAGAATAATAGGAACAGAAAGTGTTATGTGCTAGAGTTAAACTTTGAGTTTCTTAATGGGTGATTTTTCTGTATTTAGCATATAGAACTTTATTATTTCAGTTTGGGTCATTTTTCATGAAGATCTTTATAACAAGATCTTCCTTTAAAAATTGGAAATTATATGAAAGGTGTGTTTCTGTAATAATTTTTATCTTACCATACATCTACATGGAATTTCTGTTTACAGAAAGAACAGTTCAATGGAGCTGGCTAAATTACCACAATAATTTAGGAATAATCTAGAGTGGGTCATTATGACACAGGTCAGTGTTTTCACAAACTTATTTCCACATGTTGCTGCTTTTCATGGATTCTTTAACTTTTTGTAGCTGGTCCAGGCTGCACTTGGGATCTCATTGTGCTCCACCTCTGTGGAAGTCCATGAATCTTACAAAAAATCCTTGGCTTTTTTGGATCTTGAACTCTAGAGAAATCTTTTCTGGGCATCTTGGAGGGCTGACTTCTCAAATCCACTTCAGATTTTTTCTATCAGGTAACTAGGCATCTGTTACAAGGCAGAAGCAGTGCCTTTGTGAACACAAGCCATTATGAACACAAGCAGTGCCTGTAAAAAAAAAATAAATCAGAGAATGTGCAGTGCATTTGGAATGTGTTTTGAAGATGTTCAGATACTCTTCTCACTAGAAAAGGTGATGTCGTCTGTACTTCTTGTCATTCCAATCACTAAGGGAAAGAAACATGCTCCAAATAGTACATTTGTCTTTTTTTGACACTGCAGCTTTAAGATACTGAAATTTGAGATTTATTCTCTGAAATGAAATTGTTATTGGTATCAAATCATAAAACAATCCTTGAAAAATTCAATTGAAAACTGTGTGGTGCAACCTTCTGAATATGTCCTATGCTTGCAGTGAGGTTATAGGTTTATCCATAGAAAACCTGTCAGAAACTATTTACCACAGAATACATACTTACATTACTGCAAACATATTACTCTATCAGATTTCTGTGACTTGATTATGTAATGCATGAAGAATGCCCTTATTACCAGATAACATAGGGAAATTGAAGTATTTGACAATGGACTGTTCTTTCTAGTACAAGGATTGTGTAATGTCTTGTGACAGAAGTAATGCTACTTTGAAGTATTTCAGTTGCAATACAGGCTTGTGAAAATGAATTCTAGCCCTTCATTTCAGGTAGGTAGTGACCAAAACTTCACTTACTCTGTTCAGTTGAGTACCTTTAAGCCTCTTCATTGCTCTTGTAAGTTACTATTTCATAAGGTTGAGTCTAAGAAATACTAATTAATCTATAGTCTTAGAGAGAGAGGAGGAGAGGAAAACAATGGTTACGGAATAATGAAGGAAATATTTCTCGTTGTGTGAGAATGTCTTAACTTTTGAATTGACAAATTTACCTTTCCAGCTCATAAATTCAATTATCTTCTAAAGTTGTCATGTTCTGTTCAGTGAAAAGAGGGAAAATGAACTCCTGGTGATCTAAGTAAGAAAGAAAAAACCTTGTAGTATAGAAGGGAGAGATTAAAGAAGAAAACATTCCTATCCAATGACCATCAATTTAATCTGATGCATAGTCACTTCATTTGACTGTATATTAAACTGGAAGTTAATTTGTTTGATATAAAGTTTAAGTAGGCATAGTAAGAAGTGAGTGAAATAGTTAAAAAAAAAAGAAAAAGAAAAAGCTATGCAAAGAAAGCTAGAGAAAAGGCAGACATTATTTTGTTAATGGGAAAAAGTGATATGTGGTTAAAAAAAAAAAAAAACAAACCCTGCCTTATAAACAAACAAAAACCTTGACAATAACAAGAAAAGGAAAAAAATACACAGAACCTCTCCCAAAAGAGAGAATGTTTCATCCAGAGCAACAAGATTAAGTGAGGCAGATGGTCAGCTTTGTGTGCCACCTACTATATCATAGGAAAATCAGTGTTATAAACATTGTATTGAATTCATTTCTATCTTTTGACAGCATCTTGAACTTGTACTGTGGTCAGAATATTAACATCTAACACTTTTTTCCAGTCTGTGTATTGGTAATAAACAGCCAAATATCTCTGACATGTTATATGAACAAGAAAAGATATGCGGAATTTAGTCAGATGTAAGTAATTAGCCATCCTGTCCAGCCTGGTGACTGACATGGGATGTCTGAATGCCTCAGGTGACACTCTACTCATGACACTCACTTGATGTGCATTGAACTCACTTGTAAGCAGCATCAAGGTATTTTCCAGTTCTGGTCTTAACTATTAGTCAGTTACTACTATTCAACAGTGTCTAGGTCTTCATGTTGGCTCTCAGAGTAATTACACTTCAGAGATTACTTGTTCCTATTGGCTGTATAGTATTATTGTCTAAAATAAACCTAGATTATTAATTCCACCCCTCCCTCCCCCAATAAGGTCAAATGGGAAACACTTATTTATATGTTTCACTATTACTTACTTATACAGAACTCTTTAGATGAGTTCAGGCACACAGGAAAACTGTTCTGAGGTGAAAATAAGCTCAGTTACAACTACCTGTGTGCATGCTATGATAAAACAGATGTTGCAAAACTGCCCAAGCTAATTTACTGTAGGTTCTGAAAAAGGAGTACTAACCCAAATTTCTTTCAACAGAAATGCCTCTATTTACCATGATAGCGGTAATGTATTGTGTTTGAACTCTTAATATATTGCCAAAAAGATGAAAGTAAACAATGCCTTTCCAAGATCAACATTTGTGTACAATACTTTGAAATCTCCAAATACTTTGATATCTCCAAAGAGTAAATAAGAATGTATTTTAGAGGTAGGCAGACCGAAAAAGATAAATTTAAAAATCTTACTGATGCTTATCATATTTTCCAAATGAAAAAAAATATGTTTCAGTTTTATTTTAGAATCTATCTTTGTATTTCTTTTTTCTTTTGATTAGGCTTTTTTTTTTTTTTAAGTCCAATTTCTGTTTGGACAATGCTTGTTCACACTACTATAACCTACTGTCACACATTACTCAGAAGATCATAGAGATACTGATGTTATATCCTTATTAAGCACAGAACTTGTTTAAGATGAAGAATTCTTGCACTGTTTTAAGTTCAATGTCTGTTAATAATTATGGAAAAGGATGATCTTTAATTATGCCACATATATATTAACATGCATGTATCCCATTACTTTTACAAACCATGGCTCTAAAATGATCAAATGAATTATGGACGGTGTCTTGAGGTTCAAACAGGAAGGAAAAGCTCTAATGTTAATGCTGGCATTCCTCAATTACTGAACTCTTTGAGTACTAGTACCGAAAAAAAAATCAGTTCTTGGGAGTTTTTTAATCTATGAATACTTAATTATTCACCAAGGATATATTTTCAAATTGGAGTAAATCACACAATCTTAGATTATGATACATGTACCTATTGATTATCCCTGGACAGATAGTTCATAGAACATTTTTCCTTAGAAAATCTTGTTATTTGTCATAAGGTGAAATAGCAGAATGAAAACTGGATACTTGCACTGCTGCTGAGACTGGATACTATTCAGAACTGATTTTAAACATTAAGGGCTGATCACTGATGCAACTTAAAATTCCCTTATGTTTTTATTTTTTCAGTGCTTTGCTAGTAGTGTTTTGATGCAGAATAAAATATAATGACACTGAACTGAGGAAGACTACACGCTTGAGAACTAAAGATGTTGAAATTGCAGGTCCTGGAAAAAATTAGGATTAAAAATACATTAAAGCAGTAACTAAAAAATCATGGAAATATAGGATGTCAAGCAAATGTTCAGGTGTCAGCTGTACCAAAAAGCTCAATAATAGGTCTCTAGCTGAGCCATAACCCACGGATGTCCTGCTGTTCTGACAAAAAAAGTAAATATTATATTCCTGTATAAGTGAATCTACATTCTGCAAGGTCTTTTGAAGTAATCCTTCTCTATTGAATACTAGGAAGATCTTGGCTTCCCTCCAGTTCTGAGCTTTGCACAGCCCAGTTGGAGAAAGCTCAGAGGGGATAATAAGGGTGATCATAAGTCTACTAAACGTGGTTTACAACAAAAGTATGATTCAATTAATGTATTCTGTTTAAAAAGAGAGTCTTAAATATATAGAACACTATTTCAAGGAGAGCTGGAATAATTATTTGTCATGTCCATGGAAAGATAAAAGATAATTAATTTGTGAACCTGTAAGGAAGATTAACTGTAGATATTTTAATTTTTCTCAAAATGGCTAAATAGGGAAGCACTAGAATAAATTGCCTGGATGTAGTTTCTAACTATGGAGGACAAGTAGATAAGCAGGACACAGAAATGATGTAGATAAAATGATGCCTTAATGTAAGGGAATAGTGTTAAGTGATAATACAACATGTCTTTAAACCCTGTAATTCCATGGAAAATGAGGAAAAAATATGTCAGTCCTCTAGCTTTAAATAATAGAAAAGCTTTCACTTATCTTCCTCTCACAATTTTGTCAAGGGTATAGAATCCTGCACATTCCTTTTCTCTCTGTCTATAGTTGCTTCTAACCTTCTCTGGCTGTTCTTGCAGTCTTGAGCTCCTATATTTCTTGTCTATAACAGAGTAGCAGTCATAATACTTCAATTTTGCTCCTTCTTTTCATCTGGGGCTTCAGGCAGTAGCAAGGTTATCCCTTGTTATCACAGCAGAACATTTCCCTTGGACTTTCCCCACTGAAGAAGGTAAGGTTGTTGGTGGGGGTTTTTTGTTGTTGAGCTTTTTGTTTGCTTTTCCCCCTGAATAATTTTGTTCTCTCCCTGACTATGAAGTTAGGATTAACATTCATATATGATAGTCATTCATTTGGTTCATGCAGCTATATTTTTGACACTCTTGTAAATGTTTCTGTGACAGATTTAAGGAGTTTTGTGGCTCTTAACTTCAAGCCATCATCTTATTTGGAAATTGTTCTCTGCCAGTAATATGGATTGTCCATCTTATTAATTGGAGAAATTCAACTGGAATGTGTAGACGACAAGTACGTTTCTAAAGTTTCTATGGTGTTTCTTGTAAGATACAGTGTTACCAAGCCAGATGATCTAATTTATCTCCTGCTTTTCAAGAAAACTGATTGTATTGACCAGGCTAAGGTTCAGCTACTTTTCAATTGACATAGGTATTCATAGAATCATAGAATCGGTTGGGTTGGAAAAGACCTCCAAGATCATCGAGTCCAACCCTTGGTCCAACTCCAGTCCATTTACTAGATCATGGCACCCAGCGCCACGTCCAATCTGTGTTTAAAAATTTCTAGGGATGGTGAATCCACCACCTCTCTGGGCAGCCCATTCCAATGCCTGATTACTCTCTCTGGAAAGAATTTTTTTTCTGATATCCAACTTAAATTTCCCCTGGCAGAGCTTAAGCCCGTGCCCCCTTGTCCTATTGCTGAGTGCCTGGGAAAAGAGACCAACCCCCACCTGGCTATAACTTCCCTTCAGGTAGTTATAGACAGTGATGAGGTCACCTCTGAGCCTTCTCTTCTCCAGGCTAAACAACCCCAGCTCCCTCAGCCTCTCCCCATAGGACTTGTGCTCCTGTCCCTTCACCAGCCTTGTTGCTCTTCTCTGGACCTGCTCCAGCACCTCAATATCCTTTCTGAACTGAGGGGCCCAGAACTGAACACAGTACTCAAGGTGTGGCCTCACCAATGCAGAGTACAGGGGAAGGATCACTTCCCTGGTCCTGCTGGCCACGCTGTTTTTGATACAGGACAGGATCCCATTGGCCTTCTTGGCCACCTGGGCACACTGTTGACTCATGTTGAGCTTCCTGTCAATTAGTACTCCAAGGTCCCTTTCTGCCTGGCTGCTCTCCAGCCACTCTGTCCCCAGCCTGTAGCGCTGCAGGGGGTTGTTGTGGCCAAAGTGCAGGACCAGGAACTTGGCCTTATTGAACTTCATCCCATTGGAATCAGCCCATCTCTCAAGTCTATCCAGATCCCTCTGCAGAGCCCTCCTGCCTTCCAGCAGGTCGACACTCCCTCCCAACTTGGTGTCATCAGCAAATTTGCTGATGATGGACTCAATCCCCTCATCTAAATCATCAATAAAGATGTTAAACAGGACTGGACCCAATACAGACCCCTGGGGAACGCCACTGGTGACTGGCCGCCAGCTGGATGCAGCTCCGTTCACCAGCACTCTCTGGGCCCGATCCTCCAGCCAGCTCTTAATCCAGGAGAGGGTACACTTGTCCAGGCCATGGGCTACCAGCTTTTCCAGGAGTATATTATGGGAGACAGTATCAAAGACCTTGCTGAAGTCCAGATAGACCACATCCACAGCCTTCCCCTCATCCACCAGGTGGGTCACCTGATCGTAAAAAGAGATCAGGTTGGTCAGACAGGACCTGCCCCTCCTAAACCCATGCTGGCTGAGTCTAATCCCTTGTCCACCCTGGAGGTGCTGTGTGATTGCACTCAGGATGAACTGCTCCATAACCCTGCCAGGCACGGAGGTCAGGCTGACAGGCCTGTAGTTGCCAGGGTCCTGCTTGCAGCCCTTTTTGTGGATTGGGGTGACATTCGCCAACCTCCAATCATCTGGAACCTCCCCAGAGAGCTAGGACTGTTGGAAGATGATGGAGAGCAGTTTGGCAAGCTCTTCTGCCAGCTCCTTCATCACCCTGGGATGGATCCCATCTGGTCCCATAGACTTGTTAGGATCCAGCTGGCTCAGTAAGTCAATCACTATTTCCTCCTGGAATACAGGAGGGGTATTCAGCTCCCTCTCCCTGTCCACCATCTCCAGAGGCCAGTGGTCTTGAGGGCCACCTGTCTTACTGGTGAAAACTGAGGCAAAGTAGGTGTTAAGTACCTCAGCCTTCTCCTCATCTTCCTTAACTATATTTCCCTCCAAGTCCAACAGAGAATGGAGCTTTTCCTTGCCCCTCCTTTTGTTATTAATGTATTTATAAAAGGACTTTTTGTTATCCCTAACTGAAATAGCCAAATTTACTTCAAATTCCACTTTTCTTTCCCTAATTTTTTTCCTGCATGACCTAGCTCTATCTGTAAATTCTTCGTAAGTAGCCAGCCCTTTTTTCCATAGTCTGTAAACTTTCTTTTTATCCCTGATTTCTTGCAGAATCTCCCTATTTAACCAAGCTGGCCGTCTTCCCCTCTGGCTGGCCTTTCGGCACACTGGGACAGCCTGTTGCTGTGCATTCAAAATCTCCCTCTTAAAACATGTCCATCCCTCCTGGACCCCCTTGCCTTTAAGGGTTGTTTCCCAGGGTATGCTCTGTATCAGTTTTTTGAATAGGCCAAAATCTGCTCTCCGGAAGTCCAAAGTAGAGGTTTTAATGGTGGCTCTCCTTACATCCCTGAGGACTGAAAATTCTATTATTTCATGGTCACTGTGCCCCAGGCGGCCTCCAACCACTACATCATCCACCAGCCCCTCTCTGTTTGTAAACAGTAGGTCTAGCAGGGCCTTCCCCCGGTAGGCTCATTTACCAGCTGCATTTGTTCTTTTAATTCAGTACTGCTTTGGGCTGTATCCTAGAGCTGTGTACTAGAAACACAAAAATCTTCATAAGATCTGTAGACCATTAAAGTTTCAATATATATGCAATATAAGAGGTGAAGGAAACAAATGTTACACTTTCTAAGGACCTGATAGCTCAGATATTTACCAGTTACAACTTCTGTTGTCTTTAAATAACAAAGGCTCCAATTCTGTCACTGACAGGTATTAAGTCATGCCTTACGGTGCAAATATTTCTGCTGACTTTCTCACAATTCCTTTGGTTTGTAAAATTCACAAAATATGAGATTCTCCTATGCACCATTGTCTTCTGTTACTTTTATAAAACTTAATTCAGACTCCTGAATGAATAATGAGCAAAATACTCTTTCATACCTACTTACTATGAAATGAGGCTTGAAAAAGGATGTTTACTTTCTAGTAGACTTGAGGTACATCATAGTATTTGTAAAGCACATTTAGTCTTGAGATGAGGGTCATCATGAGCAGTCATCATGATTATTGATGATCTATGTTCATTTGTTAAAGCATGTGTATGCTAAGGAAAATTGATCCCAGTCCCTGTCCTGGTTGTCAAAAATATATTCTCCTTCTAAATTTAACTTGCCTGTGGCTCTGCTCAAAAAAACAAAACGAAAGAAAAGAACAAAAAGCCTGATTGAAATTTTAAATTTCTTTATAATGAGTTTGTCTCAGTATAGCTTATATTTTTAGGAACTAGTTAGAAAGCCTAGTTGGTGTGGTTTGATTAGCTGGGAGCACATCAGTCTTTTACTGTCTTTTTCCTTTTTTCATGGGGAAGAGTACTACTAATTTTTGAGTTTAGCCTGACAGTCATACATCCTTATTTGCAGCAGTAACATTTATATTTCAGGCAGTGTGTGGGACATGTTATTCTTTGTAAATTGGTCTAATTAACTTATTCTCCAGCTTCAGGATCATATTAAGTACATAAAAACTAATTATCAGCTTGTTGTAACAGAATTAATCTCACTTTTTTCATTGAGTTATTCTGAATGTGGAACACTGGGGGGTTTGTGCAGGCAACAAAGATAATCCGGTAAAGATCAATCCTCTGATTTTTTTTTTTAATAAGACATGATTATACCCCTTGGTAAATACAAAATTCTATGAAAAAGACAGCTTAAGCATTTCATTGCTTCTAACTTCAGATTCCTTTGTTCCCAAGAGATATGTAATGTATTTACATTTAAACAAAATGTGTGTCATAAATATTGAGATATAGTTGTGAGTTTTAATAGATTATTTGTACTGTGTTTAATAACTGATAACTGGAATTTTTTATTTATTTTTGTGGCCTGTAACTGACTGTTTTCAGTATAGAAATTACAACATTCCTACACACAGCATGTTTTGACAACAAGTGTACCGACTTTCCTTCAGAAACAAGAGTATTTCCTCTCTCTCCATGGAGACTTTGCAGATGGCCAAAAAGTAAAATACATTTGTAATTTTGTAATGTAAGAAATAGATAATCTTCTCCAAAATGTGACTATAGGGTGAATACATGGACTTAAAAATTCAGACTTAATGGTGTTAGTGAAATCCATATTTCTGTCTAAAAGAATTTTTAAAATATTCTTAGATCTACCATTCATTCCTGGTCTGCAACTTGAGAGACTAAGGCAGTTAAGTTAAAAGTAACTTGCCATTTATGAAGGAGACATGGGTAGGCTGGTTTCTGAATGGCCTTACTTGTAACTTGTAGTCTAGACAATTAAGTGTGACAGGAAAAGTACTTCTTAACCTCTTTGTCAGCCTTAGCATTTACCACATTTCTGTCACTGTAGTGGCATTTGAAAGTGAGTTTCATATATCTGTTTCATATTTCATCTCTTGCTCTTCTACATCAACTTTCTCATAACAGTGGTCCCCATTCTATGAGCTCATCTTTGTATTATTCTTCAGGGAAGACAACAACAGGAAACAAAATAAATGTCATCAACCTGCCTCTTGCCAGTGCACAGTTGCAAAAAACTCCAACAAAACAACATGGTAGAAATAGCACCTGTAGCTCTGAAGGATACTCTGGAGATCTAAGGTGGATCTTTCTGCTACAAAGCATTCAGAAGTGGTAGTTTTCAGCCATTTATTCTATCTATACTTTTTTGTTGTTGTTTTTGTTTTTTTGTTTGGTTGGGTTTCGTTGGAAAAGACCTCTAAGATCATCAGATCCAACTGTTAACCTACCACCGTCAAGTTCACTGCTAAGCCAGGGCCCTAAGTGCCACATTTATGTACCTTTAAAATACCTCCAGGGATGGTGATTCAACCTCTTCCCTGGGAAGCCTCAGCCTGGTCCAGTGCTGGACAAGCCGGTCTGTGAAGAAATTCTTATGTAATATCTCATGTTCACCTCTCCTGGCACAAAGTTAGGCTGTTTCCTCTTGTCCTACTGTTTGCAACATGGGACAAGAGACCAATCCCAACCTTGTTTCAGTCTCCTTTCAGGTAGTTGTAGAGAATGATAAGTTTCCCCCTCAGACTCCTTTCTCCAGGTTAAACAGCTTTAGTTCCTTCTGCTGCTTCTCATAAAACTTGTGCTCCAGACTCGTCACTAGCTTAGCTGCCCTTCTCTGAACATGCTTCAGCACCTCAATGTCTGTCTTATACTGAAGGGCCCAAAATTGAATGCAGGATTCAAGGTACAGCCTCACCAGTGCCAAGAACAAGGGAATGATCACTGCCCTGGTCCCGCTGGCCACACTATTTCTGATCCAGGCCAGAATCCCATTGGCCTTCTTGGCTGCCTGGGTACATGCTGGTTCATGTTCAGCCTGCTGTTGATCAGCACCTCCAGCTGCCTTGCTTTACACTTACCAATCTGTTCATTGTGTATCTGTGACTTGCAATGTAGTGTGAAAATTAGGAAAGTACAAGTTGTTGTTAGCCTTTTCATTATCTGTTTGTGACCTATTTGAGATCAAGAGGTTTTATAATTTCCTTTTTCAACAAATGACTTTTCAACTGAAACTCATTTTCTGATGAATCACTAAGTACCATAGAGTTAAATGTAAAGGCAAGCGTGAAACTGTCATCTCAGTAATTTATCTTTCTTAAAACATGGAGAAATTTCTTGAATATTCAGTGCTATAGCTGTATATTTTGTGCTATATTGCAAATTTTTTATATGATAAAAGGTAGTTTAAATAATTGAGTCTTATGAAATAGAATTCCTCTTATTAAGCACTATCAAAGGAAAGATTACTGATATAAGTTGTCTTTTTGTGGTCCTTCCATGAGACTATCTCTTGTTCTGTTGCTCTGAAGCAGGAATGAGCACCTACTGATTACTAGTAATTTCAAAACAGATTTTATTTTAGGGATAAGTAGGGGTTTCCATCAGCAGGCACCCTTTTCAGTCAGGAATCCTAGGTTTTTTTTGAAAAGGATTGTGAACTGAGGTATGATTTCAAAAATGCATTATTTGTATTAGCCTTTGGACGACCTTTAAGAAAATACTTCTCAGAAAACAATATTTTCAATTGGGTTTGAAAAACTTGCCCAGCCTGAAAAAGAAATTTTAAGAATGGGAACATCTAAGTGGTAGTAATAAAGTTTTCACTGCATACTGCTGCTATCTTGAAATAAAGCCAATGTATAAACACTATTACACTTAATGCTACCGTAGCAAATAAATTTACTGTTTCCTAATTCAATTCTCTACTTGAAATTTACTCCCTGTGGCAAAATTAATGGTCCATGATGTTTACTAAAAGAAAATGATGTACTGATATTCTTCATGTAAAACAGAAGCTGAAGATCAGTTACCCCAAATTCAATTGCATGCCACCTAGTTTTTACTGGTAATGATCTAATAATAATTACTTAAAACACTTGCACAGTTTTTAATGCCCTAATTGATAGAGAGTATAAACTCCAGTGAAACATGCATTTTTCCTAAAGCGGTCCAAGCAACCATCAAAAGGAAGAGGGTTTACCCTTCTTTAAAGTAAGGATTTGCTGTTTTAATGCAGGAGGGGAATTGCCAATACTGCAAAACCATTAGGTGATTGAAGTCCTCTCTCTCTTTAATTAAGAGATGACCAGAGTACATTGCAGGAGGAAGGAAAAAATGCTTTAGATTGAAAGACTTCATCTGCAAAGAGAGCTAGGTAAAGAAATTTATGGGAAAACTCAGCTCTAGAACTAACATCACTGTTGATGCCACCTCCATCCAAGAGATCTGAGAAGGGAGCTCCTTTGCACTTTCCCTATGAGAATACCTAGAAGGTCTTTAAAAATGCCTTTCTAATTGATTTGTTTCCTTAGGCAGTTTCCTAAATAAATATCATCTGTAGCATAATGTAAACCCAAAGTGCACAATCCTAATTCTGAACGTGAAGACTGAATAGGAAAGGTAGTGCAGATGTTCAATGACACGTTAGTGAGAGAATGCTATGCATAGACTCTTATTTGTCCATAACTATTTATAACTGTTTTCTGTTTCCTGTTTAAAAAAAACCTTTTATTTCCATTCTTCTTACTTTAGGCTAACCTCTATGTTTTTTTAAAGTTATTTGAAAAAAACCCCAAGACACTGCTGACATAAGGCTGTGCTGAATTTATAAGTTATGATCCTCAAACATTTTATGAAGTGAAATCTGGCTCAAAAGGTTCTGAGGGGCAAGCTTAATACTGACTTCCAGTAACATTAAAGGCTTTGTGACATGCAGTGAAATATTGGGCTATGTACTTGAACCTCAAAGTCACTAGCAATATCACACTTATAATTGGTTAATATAATTGAAAATAATCCCACTAATTTACTAGTCACCTGTCTAAATATATTTAATTTTTATGAAGTATATGAATATAAGATTTGAAGAGTGGACTACATCTTAAACTACAATCAGTACAATCCTTTGGGGGTTTTTTTCATTTTCCTAAAGAAGTGTACCATTTTTCTTTTTCCCAACGATCATCTTTCTTTCATCCTAGTGAAGTCTGAAATGATTGTATCCAAAATGCATAAAACCACAAGAACTGCATCTCAGAACTGAACCTGGGGTTCATTTGCTGATGAATGCCTTCAGTAGTGCTCAACAAAGAACAAAAGGTCTTGTAATTCCAATTAGATAGGACATGGCGAATGAAGCCTGAGTTATCAGATAGAGCAGCTCTTCTAATCTGCTTTTGAATTATTAAGAGTACTTTGTACTTTTTAAATATCTATTCACTTTTATGAAGTTCTATGACAATCATGGCTTTATTCTGCCATCCTGTGACAATGTGCAATAAGGTAGGTGGTTGTACATTGTGCAGGGGGAAGTTAGAAAAATAGAGCCTCTTGTTCTAAATTTGTCAGCCCTTATTCTCAGTCGATAAAGTACTTCTTGTTCTACCAGAATTTGTACCATTGCAACACTACTTGTCCATCCATTCTATTTGATGGTGGGTTTGTTGTGGGGGCTTTTTAGGAAAAAAAAAAAAACAAAACCAAAAAACACGCAAAACACCAAACGAACAAAACCCAAACAACAAAACCACATTACTACTGAATTATCTCGTAGTACATTCTTTTTAAAATTTCATAGAAATATAGATTTTTAAATTATCTGTAGAATAAAATCACTGCCTTTTTTAATTTGTTTTCATCTTATAGCATGCCCCTAGTAAGGTTTGCTCTCACCTGATGTCAGAAGAAACTTTATTTCGAATGTCTTCTTAAATAAGGAATAATGATTCAAAGAAAAAAGACAACAGTTTGTAGATCTATATCATTTCATGTTGTTGCTAGCAAAAAGCAAGAGTATTCATAATAATGAAAACTCTTCTGAGAAGATATACCATCCTCACTGTATAATTTAAAGAGAAAAATCAAGTATTGAAAGGTTTATATCTCTCCTCAGCTGGCTGGGGAAGCCTTGGCACTATGTCAGAGTTACTTTTTTACGAGCTTTCGCTGATCACAGGACCTATCACTATGAAAATGCAGAAATCAATGAAAATGTTGCCGATTGGAAATGCTGTATAGCTGTCACAAGAATATATGTTCATATGGAGATTTATTAGCTTCCTGATGTCAGAGAACACTTTTGTTATCAAATCACAAAATAACGTGACGTTTGTAACAGTATTGAAAGCTGAAAATGTATTGCTTAGTTCATTGGACAATTAACATGGGCTAAGGTCTTAATCATTTCTTGGTAAAATGGTAAGTGCTGGTGCCTACAGACTAATGTCATCTGATGGACAATTGTTAAGATACTCCAGCCACTCTTCCCTAAGCCTATAGCACTGTATGGGGTTATTGTGACCCAAGTGCAGGAGCTGGCACTTTGGTTTGGCCCGTCAATCCAGACAGTCCAGATTATTCTGCAGAGCCTTCCTACCCTTTACGAGATCAACATTCCTACTTAATTTGATATTGTCTCTGAACTAACTGAGAACATACTCAGTTTCCTTGTCCATATCACTGGACTGACTTTGTGGAAGCAGTTTTCATGCAGGGTGAAAACTGATATAGCCTTGGCAACACCTCTTCCTTGTTATTCAGTTTCACTTGAAGAGCAAGAGACCTGGGAAGAGGGAGTAATAATCGGAGGAGCGTGCGTCTCTGTAACCAGCATTGTTTCTTATCCATTAAGTTACTGTGTTCCGCCAGGTGGAGTGAGGATAGGGAATCCTCCATATCATGCATCCTGTCCCCCATGAGGCCTGTCCCACTATCTCATTCTTTTCTGATATTCCTTTACCTACTCACCACGTCCCAGAGCTCTGTCACTAAGCAAAGGAGTTCTCTACCTGAAAGACTGTTCTTCCTGGTAGAACTTAGCAGTTAGAAAATTGAAGGGAGGGGCTCTTGTGTTTTACGTTAAAGGAGTAACATTGAAACAATAGTAAGTAGTGAAGTGGTAAATACAGTTCACTTAATCAATGTAATTTTGAGCCAAGTTTAATATAGTAAATATATCCCTATTCCCTTTGTTTTTTGATTGTCCTCTTTCCATGAGGACAATGTAGAAAAGTAGTAGGCAACATTACTAGCTGTGACTTTACTTGATAGTGGGTGGCAAAAATATTTCCAAGGGTTGAAAATCCTTTGAAGAGGACATAGGAGAGATAACTGATTGGTAGGGAGACCTATGGATGATCTCCACTTAAGAATGTACTTCTAGTTTTGGTCCAGCTTCACTAATGATTTAAGTGCTCATACAGATGTCATGAGAAGGAAACACAGAGCAAGTAGCATACTGGGATTTATGTTCTGAGCAGGACTTGCAGAATGTTATGCTACTGCATGTAATAAGTTAGTACTACTTTATCACTTAGCTACTTTTCTTTCCCAGAAGTCCCAAAAGTTTTGTGGATTTTTTTTAATGAGTTATGGAGTTCCCAGCCATGTAAACTCGTATTCTGAGTGCCTCTAGGAGAGGCATGTACCTATGACAGTTTCAGATTTTTTTAGCCATATTATTCAGTTATAGTCACCATGGGAAGGGCTGACAGAACAGATATAGATGAGTACAATCTCAATACCATTCTTACAAGCAAGGGAAACAGCAAATGCTGTTATACAGCCAGAGTTCATTGGTATAGTGTTTTTATAAAGTGATTTGATGTCTGAGAAACATTTAAACATCTAAGATGCTAAGATCTTGACTGCACTAGGACTTGGCAGCAACAGGTAGTTCTCTGTCATTAATATTGAGTGTTTTCTTGAATATAGGTATTGAAAATTAAGAATTAAATAATCAAACTCTTAGCTAATTGTAACCACATAAGTAAATTATGAAGACAGGAAATAATTTAATTTCATTTTAATGAAAATTTTCCCCAGTGTAAGCATTATCTTTTTTTTTAACTATTGTAGTATTAATAAGTTCCATTCTTTAGTGATCAAAAAATGACTTTACTGAATAAATGGCTTTCTTAATTTGCTAACAGAAGAGGTGTGAATGAACAAAATTTAAATGCTTAAATTTACAGCTTTTGAGGCATAAAAGGCAAATGTTTTTATTTTATTTCTATATTCAGTAATACTTCATAAAACAGAATCATTACTTAAGTTTAATTTCTGAGATAGACAAGATCACATCAAGACACATCAAATGAGACTGGAAACCTGGTGCAGTAAAAGAAGTTATTCCCTGTTGAATTACAGAGTCAATGAAGTATGAAAATGATGACATTTAATACCTTAAATTAAAGCTGCTTCAGGGAATGCTGCAGCACTTTAAACTGGTATCTCATAATTTGATCTCACTGGCTAATCAAATACCACGGTATAGATGCCAAATTTTCAAACTGTCTGTTTCTGATACTGCTATCTGATATATAGAGAAAAGGATGATAGGACAATATGCAAAAATACATGTGATATTTATAGACATCTCCAATTGGGCCACTTTTATGAGCTGTAGTGTTTATGCAGCTTAAAAAGCCAGTCATTTAAGTATGCAGTAACATGAATACTACTTCCACTAGAGATATTAACCTAGGTGCTTGACTTTTCCATTCCTCTGGTATTGATGAAATATGAAGGTGATATCCTCATGTTTCTGTACATAAATAAACTGTCTTTCTCTAGAAATTATATCCTAGAGATTTTGGAAGGATTGATAAACCCACAGGAACAATTTCAGCAGAAATCAATACTACATTGTAATTTAAAAACTTAATTCTATAATGCATCTCAATCTCTAAGGGGATAGTCTTTTTTCTATGCAAAATGTTTCATTCTTTACTTTGAAGAGTAAATTAATCTTGTTCTGCCAACTGTTAAACCTGACACATTTTGAAGGTCTAGGTCCTGCGCTTGGGATATAACAACCCCATGCCATGGTACAGGCAGGGGGAAGAGTGACTGGAAAGCTGCCCAGTGGAGAAAGATCTGGGAATGTTGGTCGACAGCATGCTGAATATGAGTCAGCATTGTGACCAGGTGGCCAAAAGGGCCAATAGCATTCTGGCCTGTACCGGAAATAGTGTGGCCAGCAGGACCAGTGCGGTGATTGTGCCTTTGTACTCAGCACTGGTGAGGCCTCACCTTGAGTTCAGTTTTGGGCCACTCACTACAAGAAACACATTGAGGTGCTGGTGTCTGTCCAGGGAAGGGTCTAGAGAGTAAGTCTTAGGAAGAGTGGTGAGGGACTTGGGGTTGTTTAGCCTAGAGAAAAGAAGACTCAGGGATACCTTAATACTCTCTACAGCTGCCTGAAAGGATATTGTAGTGAAGTGGGAGTCAGTCTCTTCTGCAGGGTAACAAGTGACTGAATGCAAGAGGAAATAGCATTGAGTTATGCCAGGGGAGGTTTATATTAGATGTTAGGATAATTTTCTTCACTGATATTGTTTTTTGGCCTTGGCACAGACTGCCAAGGGAAATGGTGGAATCACCATCCCTGTAACTGTTCAAAAAACATGTGGGTATGTCACCTGGGGACACGATTTAGTGGTAAAAATGGAAGTGTTAAGTTGATGGTTCTACTCAAAGATCTTAGGAGTCTTTTCCAACCTTAAGGATTCTATGACTTTTTATACTTTCTCTTTTTACAGTGACAACATATTAATTATTGGGGGGGAAAATTACTTTTAGCTCCATATTTCTTTTACTTGATACTTATGCACTGAGATAGTGTTACAGGTATTTATTAATAAAAACTAGCTCTTTGGAAGCTTCTTAACATTCACAGACAAGGTGAGCAGGTAATTTATCTGATCACAGCACCTGGGTAGCCTTGCATTTTGACTATGTAGATATGCACTTGGACATTTGAGTGTGACAGGGTAACTTTTAGCATTAAATTTACCATTAAAAATGTAGTATAAGCTCTATTTCAAAATTACGTGAAAATAGTAAATGCATGCATTGAAATAGCTGTCTTTCTCTGTTTCTCAGTGCTAGGATAAGACTAAAATAGCCTGAGTATGGGAAGTAAGAATTCTAGCATATCAGTAACAGAATATGTAGTGGTAACTCTGTCCTAATCCACGATATCATCAATGCAAAATTTAGCTGAAACTCTTCCCAGACTACACATCTCCATGCTAAACTAGTGGAACATGCTTTATCTCAAGGGGGAGGAGAAGTATAGGTGTGGCAATGGAGCATAAAAGGATGCTGTGGTAGTGTTTGATTTGCTCTTAATATTTATAGTATTCCTTACTTTATTATGCCATAAACTGTTGAGATTTTACACTTCTTTACTTTGTTACTTATAGTGGTTTAATGATTCTTTGCAATGAAAAAAAATAAATAATCACAAGAATCAAAGTTTTAGGGAAAAATGAGTTACAAGAGTTGAAATGCCCAAAATCCCAGGTATTGTCCTAAGAATCCTGTTTTAGCACAAAGAAAGGTACTGTTAGAGGCAGCTGTACCAAGGCAAGTTTTCTTATGTACATACATAGTTTCCAAGTGCAGTCCAGTTCAGAACTTCTCACAACTGGCTTTTTAAACTGGTTTTTAGTGGTACTTCACAACTCATATTTTCTAATGCAATTAAGCTTAACACATCTACTTATCTTCCATATGATAAACAAAGCCATCACATACTGTGATCGGGGCAGGTAGAATATATGAAGATAGTCAGATTGTTTCCTGACTGAAGGCAAACATGCCAGAAGTTTTGTTTTCTTGCATGGTTACTTAGCCCAAAGAGGCTTAGATTAGATTTAAATGATTCATACTGTAATCTGAATCCAGCTAATACCAAGACAGTTTTAGAAGCCAGCTTATATCTAATTTATAGGCACAAAACCCAGTGTAGACTGTTGGTGAGAGGAGAATAACTGCTGGGGAACACAGTGAGGGAAAGCATCTTGTATGTCCAACTAATTATCAATATAAAGCTCAGAGTTTATATGTAGAATATCTACCTAGCAAGTAGTCAAGCTGGAGTAAAGAGGTATAAAGCACTAGGTCTAGGAGAACATTGGTTATGCTGCTGTCAAGTAGTATGAACATCAATGTACCAAATGATGTTTTTGATCACTGAAAAAACTTTTTTTTTAAAAAATAGGCCTTTTAATTGTAAATTTAAGTCTATCAGACCCTTATGATGACCCCCTCATGTTAATGAATCCCATATGCTTA
The DNA here is from genome assembly GCA_021164005.1 of Willisornis vidua nigrigula. NCBI lineage: Eukaryota > Metazoa > Chordata > Aves > Passeriformes > Thamnophilidae > Willisornis > Willisornis vidua. Next base: position 10,156,083 of record JAJPCS010000060.1, read on the forward strand.
GCTCTGAAAATTATTTCATCTTTCCAACTATAAAAATTCATCATGCTAGAGTTTATAGTTGTAGGGCATATTGTTATTAATAAAACATTAATTGCTGTGTTTAACAGCATCGTGTTCTGTAGCAGAACAGGGTATCCTGGTGTATGGGAGAAGAGAGCAGTCCTGAGCCCAGGGAAAGCACAAGGGAGTGCTGAGGCCTAGCAGGAGCTGGCAGCTCTCATGAGAGCAGCTGATGAGCTGTGGGTGGTGCCAGGAGTAACTGTGGCCACCCCCATGTCCACAAAGGGCAGCCCTGGGGAACGCAAATGAGCAGGCGCACAGTGACCAGGATGGGCAATCAGGCTGTGTCATGTCAGTCAGGGTGTGGTGCAGCACTTTGCATAGGAGAACATGCAGGGAGGGTACTTCTTTGAAGGAGAGGCATTCCACTGGCCAAGTAGAGAAACTTGAAGAACCACCCTTATGTCTGCTGGAGATAGAACACAGCAGGGTATAAGAAATCTAGAAGTTTCCTGGAATGCATTGACAATAGTTTTCTTTTTATGTGGTAGAGGACCCAACAAGTAGAGGTGCTATGCTGGACCTTGTTCTCACCAACAAGGTGGGGCTGGTGGGGAATGTGAAACTCAGGGGCATCCTTAGCTGAAATGACCATGAAATTATAGAGTTGAAGATCCTTAAGGCAGCAAGGAGGGCTGATGGCAAACTTGCTATCCTAGACTTTAGGAGAGCAAGACTTTGGCCTCTTCAGGGATCTGCTTTATAGAGTCCAAAGGATAAAGCCCTGGGGAGAAGAGGTACCCAAGCAAGCTGATTGATATTGAAGGATTACCTCCACCGAGGTCAGGAGTGATGCATCGCAACAAGGAGGAAGACAGGCAAAACCACCAGGAGGTTCATGGATGAGCAAGGAGGTCCTGGACAAACTCAAACACAATAAGGAAGCCTGCAGAGGGTGGAAACAGAAACAAGTAGTCTGAGAGGAATACAAAGAGATTGTCTGAACAGCCAGGAATCCAGTTAGGAAAGCTAATGGCCTGATAGAATTAAACCTGGCCAGGCACATCAATGACAAGAAGAAAATCTTCTATGGGTATGTTTGTGATAAAAGGAAGTCTAAGGAAAATATGCTCCCGCTCCAGAAGGAAATGGGAGATCTGGCTATCTGGGATGCAGAGAAGGTATTCAACAACTTTTTGTTCAGTTTGCACTGAAAAGTATTCCAGCCACACTGCCTGAACCACACAGAAGGCAAAGGCAGGGACTGGGAGAAAGAAGAACCACTGGCTGTGGGAGAAGATCCTCAGGCTTCAGACCACCCAAGGAACAAAATAGTACAAAAGTACACGAAACCTGATAATATGCATCTGTGGGTCCTAATTACCTCTTCAAAAATAGGTGTGAAGTAAGAACCAAGTAATCACAAGCCAGTCTCACCTGTGTGTCCCTCAAGATCATGGGACAGGTCCTACTGGAAACTCCACTAAGGCAGATAGAGAGGAGGTCCTTGGTGACAGCCAAAATAGTTTCACTAAAGGCAAACAAATTTGATAAATTTGGTGGCCTTGTACAATGAGTTTTCAGCACTACTGGATAAAGGAAAATCAGCAGACATTTACCTGGATTTGTGTAAAGCATTTTATGCGATTCTACATGATATCCTGGTCTCTAGAGGGGAGAGACACGGATTTCACAGATGGATCACTCAGTGGTTAAGGAATTGACTAGGTGGTTCTCCTTGAGAGTTGTGGTCCGTGGCTCATCATCCAAGTGGAGAGCAGTGACAAGGGGCATTCCTCAGGGTTCTGTTTTGGGAACGGCACTGTTTAACATCTTTGTTGGTGACGTGGACAGTGGGAAACCCCAGCAACTTAGTCAATGCCACTGAGCTGTGTGGTGCAGTCAATGTCCTGGAGGGAAGTGATGCCATCCAGAAGGACCTTGAGAGATGGGACCATGCAAACCTCAGTAAGTTCAAAAAGGCTGAGTGTAAGGTCCTGCACCTGCGTAGGGGCAATCCCAAGCACAAATGGAGGCTTGAATGCATTGAGCCCAGCTCTGAGGAGAAACACATAGGGTTAATGATGGACATGAAGCTCAACACAAGCCAGTAATGTGTGGTTGCAGCTCAGAAAGCTAACTATTTCCTAAGCTGCATGAAAAGAAGTGTAGCTGGCAAGTTGAGGAAGCCACTCTACTCTGCTTTTGTGAGATTCCAACGGGAGTAATGCATCCATCTTGGGGAGTGGACCTCAACATAAGAAGGATGTAGACCTGTTGGATCAAATCTAGAGATCATGTAGATTATCAGAGGAATGGAGCACCTCTCTTATGAAGAGAGGCTGAGAGAGTTAGGGAATTTTAGTCCTAACTTCCCTTCAGAGAAGGCTTGAGGGAGATGTTCTAGCAGTCTTCAGGTACTTAAAGGGGAGCTACAAGAAATCTAGAGAGGGACTTTTCAGTAGGGGAGACAATGAAAGAGCAAGGGGGAATGGCTTCAAACTCAAATAGAGCAGATTCATATTAGATTTTACTGTGAGGGTGGTGAGGCACTAAAACAGATTGCTCAGAAGTTGTGGATGCTCATCCCTGAAGGTGTTCAAGGTGAGGTTGGATGGGACATTTGAGCAACCTGGTCTAGTGGAAGGTCTCCCTGCTCGTGGTGGAGAGTTCTAACTAGATGATATCTAAGTTCCCTTTCAAATCAAACAATTCTATGTCTCTATGATTAAAAGACTGCAAAGAGAAGAATCAGGATTTTTTAATAACCATGAATTGCCTTAAATAAAGGGAAATTGTGACAAAAAATTGGTTCCAGGATCATGAAGAAAGGCTAGAAAACATTCCTTTGCTATTCATGAAGGCAGAAACTAACTATCTTTCAATGCTTTCTCTCCCCATCTGTTTTTTTATTGGAAATTCTGTTTATATTTGACAGGAAAGTTTTGCTTTTTCTGCTGTGACTCCCAATCACAATGAGCTATATAAAAGGATTTTGTGGATGATTCTACTTTTTTGATAGCAAAGATTTCAAAACTTCTCTTCTTGTTTAATTTAAAGATTTCAGGGAAACAATTCAGTGCTTCTTCCTTGAAATGTTACAATATGAAATGAAGATAAATACAAAGGTCTTCTAAAGTTGATTGCTGGCATCTCTTGAACACTTAACACTCCATCAAAATTTCTGCAGTCTTTCCTTATTCAGTAGTTCTCAGAATTGACCTAGGTTAGTATATGGAACATGTATATGTCCTGTCTTCTCCGGGGATACCCCCTTGTCATGGGAGAGAAGCTTGCGTGCCCTCATGAGGTTGTGTGCTATGCTGGTGGTGGTTTGTGCCACCAGTAGGGTCTCCCATGCCAGACAGGTCTCAGCTGAAGGGTCAGACAAAGTGTGTCCACGGGCAGGATGGGCTCACTAGCCCTCTGGCCACCATCCTAGGAGTAGGACAACTCTAACTCCAAACCTGGGCAGAGGGAGGTCGCTTAGGCCTGTAAGGCCATCCATCTAAGAGAAGGATACTCTAATCAAACCTACGTCCTGAGGTACTCACTGTCACCATCCAAGCTCACTCGGCCGTGGCAGATGAACCTTAGGAGTAAAGGGTGGGGCCAGTTCTGCGCACGCTGTGCCTCACCTAAAAAATGCATTGCTTGAAGGGTTCACCCACATTACAAAGCCCTGTAGCGACAGGCGAGGGTCAAAAACGGCAGGTGATAGGAAGCAGCTGGAAGCCGCAGACCCAATCCTGCATGCAGGCGGTTCAGGATATTGGTCATTTGAGACTTGACCCTGGAGATGACAGTCTCGTGGGGTTGCACCCTGAATGACCAAGCAGCCTTTTCAAGGGACAGCACTGCTTGCTCCACACAGAGAGGCGTCTGGAAAAGGTGGCCTAACTGAAGCTCATCTCCACACCTTGTTGGATATCTGCAGCCAACCGGCATCTTCCATGCAGTCAAACAAAAACAAAGAGATTTCAAAGTCATACACATGCCTCCAAAGGTGTGTTCAAATTAACACTCGAATGTTGGAACATCAGAACTATGCTTGACACTGTGGATAGTGGGTGTCCTGTCATTCTGCTCTTATTGCCCACGAACTGTCATGACTCAACATCAACATTGCTGCTCTCAGTGAAGTTCGTCTTCACAAGGAAGGCAGCCTTAAAGAACATGGTGCCAGCTACACACTACTGGTCAGGCAAACCCAAAACTGAAAGACACCTTTCAGGAGTTGGCTTCATGATTAAAAACTCCATCACCTCCAAACTTGAAAACTTGCTGACAGGTCATTCCAATCGCATTATCTCCTTACGCCTCCCACTATACAACAAGCAACATGTTGTTCTTTTTAGTATATATTCCCCAACTCTCCAAGCTGACCCAATGGAAAAAAGACAAATTCTACACCTACCTGCATCACCTCACCCAAAAGGTTCCTGCAGATGATAAGATCATAATCCTTGGTGACTTCAATGCCAGAGTAGGTAAGAACTCTGAAGCCTGGAAAGGAGTCCTGGGCAAGCATAGCGTTGGAAACTGCAACAACGACGGATGCCTCCTGCTAGAGTTCTGTGCAGAACAGCAGCTCACCATCACCAACACTATCTTTCAACAGAAAGACAGCCTGAAGACAACCTGGATGCATCCTTGATCCAAGCACTGGCACCTCATTGGCTATGTCTTAGTGCAACAGAGAAATATTTGTAATGTCTGTCATACCCGACTGATGCCTAGTGCAGAATGTCAAACAGACCATCGCCTTCTGCATTGCAAACTTAACGTCCGCTTCAAGCCCAAACCTAAGAGAGGCGGCATTCCAAGGCGGAGCTCCAAGTCAACAATCCACAAACAGCTACAGTGAGAGACAGCTTTCAGGTAAACCTTCAAACTAGACTTAAAAATAATCCCATAGATCCCTCTGCTGAAGCATTTTGGCAAAAATTGCATCCTGCAGTCCTCTGAAGAGTTCTTAGGATTGTCCTCCAAGAAAAACAAAGACTGGTTTGATGAAAGCAATCAAGAGATCCAGGCATTGTTGAAGAAGAAGAGAACTTCTCACCAAGCACACCTTGCTCAGCCATCTTGCCATATAAGAAAAGCCGCCTTTCATCTCACATGCAGTGAGCTCCAACAGAAACTTCAAGACATCCAGGACAAATGGTGGCTCAACCTAGGAGAAAAGACCCAACTATGCGCAGATTTGGGTGACCAAAGAGGATTCTATGAGGCCCTGAAAGCACTGTACGGACCCACACACCAGGTTCAAAGCCCCCTACTCAGTGCAGATGGTCAAATGCTTCTCACAGATAAAACCTCCATCCTGAACTGATGGTCTGAACATTTTCAGACTCTCTTCAGTGCCAACCGTGTAGTCCAAGGCTCAGCAATTCAGCTCATTACACAACAACCAGTGAAAAATGAATTGGATATAGCCCCTACTATGGGAGAGACACTTAAGGCCATACAACAGGTAAAAACTGGCAAGGCAGCTGGGGTTGATGGAATTCCACCCAAAATCTGGAAGCATGGAGGTCAAGCACTCCATGGCAAATTCCACGAGCTTGTTGTGCATTGCTGGGAACAAGGTGAACTACCATCAGATCTCCGTGATGCAGTCATCATCACCCTGTACAAGAAGAAAGGAGAAAAATCAGACTGCTCAAATTACTGAGGTATTACTTTGTTCTCCATTGCTGGTAAAATCCTTGCAAGAATCCTTCTGAACAGATTAGTACCCACTATTGCCGAAGATCTACCTGAAAGCCAGTGTGGTTTCAGAGCCAATAGGAGCTCCACAGACATGGTATTTGTTCTCAGACAACTATAAGAGAAGTGTAGGGAACAGAACAAAGGACTCTATGTAACCTACGTTGACCTCACCAAAGCTTTCGACACTGTGAGCAGAAAAGACCTGTGGCAGATCTTGGAACGTTTAGGATGTCCCCCCAAGTTCCTCAAAATGATCATCCTGCTACATGAGGATCAGCAGAGACAAGTCAGATATCGCGATACACTCTCTGAGCCCTTTCCAATAACCAATGGTGTGAAACAAGGTTGCGTTCTTGCACCAACTCTATTCACAACCTTCTTTAGCATGATGCTTCAAAGAGCCACGACAGACCTTGATGAAGAAAATGGCATCTACATCTGATATCGTACCGATGGAAGCCTATTCAACCTAAGGCGACCGAAGGCCCACACCAAGACCCTGAATCACCTGGTCCGTGAGCTGCTTTTTGCTGATGATGCTGCCCTCGTTGCCCACACAAGAAGGAGCTCTGCAGCACTTTAACATCCTGCTTTGCAGAGGCTGCTGAGCTTTTTGGGCTGGAAGTCAGCCTGAAGAAGACAGAAGTTCTCTACCAACCTGCACCTCAGGAAGTCTTCCATCATCCCCACATCACCATAGGTGAATCAGAGCTTAAGTCAGTCCAGCAGTTCACCTATCTGGGAAGTATCATTTCCTCAGACGGTAAGATCGACAAAGAGATAGACAACAGGCTAGCAAAGGCATACAGAGCCTTTGGAAAACTCCATAAAAGAGTCTGGTCCAGTAAACACCTGAAGAAAAGTACAAAGAGCAGTGTCTACAGAGCCATTGTACTGTCTACTCTTTTATATGGGTCTGAATCATGGGTCATCTATCGCCACTACCTGCGGCTTCTCAAATGCTTCCATCAGCGCTGCCTTTGTTAAATCCTAAGCATCCACTGGTCTGATTACGTGACCAATGTGTCTGTTCTTGAACAGGCAGGGGTCACCAGTATCGAGGCCATGCTGATGAGAATGCAGCTGCGCTGGGCAGGGCACGTCTCCAGGATGGAGGATCACCGCCTCCCGAAGACTGTGCTCTATGGTGAACTCGCCACCGGCTGCCGCAAGAGAGGAGCCCCGAAGAAGAGATACAAGGACTCCCTGAAACAATACCTCAGCCTTGGCCATATTGACTGCCATCAATGGTCCACTCTGGGCTTCAATCAGGATTCATGGAGACACACCATTCATGATGCTGCTGCTTCCTTTGAGAATGCACTCAGTCTTAAGGAGAAAAGACAATGCAGAAAGAACTGTTCCTGGCCAATATCGTCAAAGGAGACTTTCCACTGTGCCTTTTGTGATCAGACCTTCCTATCCCGTATCAGCCTTTTTAGCCACCAGCGCACTTGCAGCAGTCGTGGGTAGTGCCCTTCCCAAAGCTTCATTCGCGAAGCCTAGCCATGATGATGATATGTCCTGCTACCATTATCAAATAGGCAATTGCAAGAGGGGAAAGGAATATTTTATAACTCACCAATGGTAGTTTGACCAAGAACTGAGAACGGGATCCAGATTTTGACTTGCATTCTAAACTTGCTTTGGAGTGTTTCCATTCATTTTATTGTTATTAGTTATTAAAACAATATATAACGTGACATTCGATATGATCAGGGAATTAAACTTGGCACTATTTCATACCATGTTCTTTGCCTTGTCAGCCACATACAGGTATTTAAGAACTTAGTGACATATTAAATATATTAACGGCTTTTTGCTTAAATTAACTTCTAATGGGTGAGAGAAGCACATGTAAGTCCGAATCACAATTCAAGTGATGGCTCAATTCCCATGACAGCACAGCTAATCCATACAAAATCATCTGAGACAACATGTTTCTGGCACTGTAATAAACTCCATCCTTTAAGTGTACAGGTCATCTGTAAACAGCTGGATGCCAAATTTTCAATTCTAATTAAAAGTAAACTTCATACTCAGTCATATCCATCTCTAATATTGACATTTCTTTCTCCAAGAAAATACCTGTTTTGACAGTTTCTTCTGTATGAGTCTTCTTGCAGAAATGTAAAGATCACAGTGCTTTTAAAAAACCCACATAAGTAATCCATTCTATTTTGAGATCTATATATACAAAACAATAAAAGTATTAGATTAAACACTTTTGGTCTTGCAGTTATAAATTTGGCAATCCCCTATGTTTCTAGTCTAATGCTAAAATGTGAAAAATTTACAAACCTGATAAAATATAATCAAAAGATGGATTTTGTGAGAAAGTCATGACTTTGTCATCTTTCAATCTGTCCTCACCTTCTTACAATAATTATTTTATCTACATATATTTTCTTTCTCTAACTGTGAGTTTTGGTTAAAGTGGAGATTTTGAATATCTTTTGCTTGATGTGACCTTCAGTTATAAAAACTTCAAGGTGATTGTAGGAGATCTAAATGAGATTTTCATATATTTCCTTCTTGTATTGCAACTTTGCAGTGATACTCTTTTCAGGAATGGGATGGAGGCTTGTTTTAAAGGAAGTCTGTGAACATTTACTGTTTCTTCTATAAATGACTACTCCAATCAGGTTTGTATGCATGGCCTCTCTGTTTAGTTAAAATCAGGTGTTGACACATCAGGCACCTCAATTTCTTTAAATGTTGCTTAGCAGAGCAAATGTTCTGCCTTCAGGAGCAACAGAAACAAGGATTGACCTTTGTGCTGGAGTGCTTCCTAATGTTTAGGAAGAATTATGTAGTTTATACATAGAGCACCATAACTTTACCTTGCAGATAGTTGGGGATAGAGATTATAAGTTCAACACCTGATTTGCACTTAATTTCAGTGGTACTTGAACTCCAGAGTGCCACAATGATTGGCGCTTTGTAAAATCAGCTACACTTAGAAATGGGTCATGGAGGTGGTTGTGGATTCCTCTAATGTACAGAATTGCCTGTTAAAATAAAATTCTGCAGATTGCAGGATTGAGTAAAAGAATGTCCTCTTTCATAAAAGAAAGCTGAAGGAGAAAGGTAATCCATGGAAATGTTTTCTTCCACTTAAATGCAGTTAATGAAGGTGAAAAAAAGTTAATAAAGATTAATGTCCTTAAGCCTGGAAAGTTGATTTTAATGTCAGAGACTCTGAAAGTGTTCACTCATCAGCATTTAACAATTTAACTTCAGGAACTTATAGCAAGTTACCTATGTCCTCCCAAAATTAATAGCTAGGGAAAAAAACCCTTTGAAATCACTGAATGATTTGGAGAAGAAATCTCACACAGGCAGGACACCTATGTAATGCTATGAAGGAACTTACATTTTTCTCACCCTTATTTCAAGTGTTTAAAGTTCATTGTGTGTTTATCCTTTTTTTCCAGTATATATTACATTCTGATCTCATGTTCTGTACATTGGTCATATAGCTTGAGCTGTGACTGTAATGAAATGATCACTCCCTTGGGGAAAACACAGAACCTTAATCTCCTCTGTAGACACTGATCTTTGCTGTGTTATGCATGACCCACTTTCTTCAAAGTGCACTCTATTAGTGTACATTTTTCAAAGCACTGAAAGGAATTAATGGTCCTGTTAAGCAAAGCACTTAATTCATACACTTCATTTAACAGCTAGAATAGTCAAAAAAAAACAAATACAGTTAATTTTATGACTTGTACCTTCTTAAACTGAATATAGTAGGTACCTTGGATACTTGGAAGTAACTTTAGAATTTTAAAATATGTTTGCTTCTGTTTAAGATCATTGGAAGATATTTTGATGTAGGTTCTAAGTCAGCTGATTATTTCAAGCATTAAATTACCTTGAAAGCATGACACTTGGATGCCCTTATTATAGAATTAAAAGTCATGAGAAGGTGAATTTTACTTTTTGTTGGTTTTACTAACTGTCTTAGCTCTCATATATCAAGTGGTAATAGTAATAATTAAAAATACACATGAAGGTTATTGTAAATAAGTCAAAGTCCTCTGGGAAAATAGTATGGGAACAAATATTTGGACAAGTTATCCTAACATGTGCACAAGATTTCATGTGGAAATGGGTGTATTGGGGATTTTCTCTGCTTGGGATTTTCAAAATCAAATTTCCAAAGCCCTTTAAAATCTCATTTTGGACAGAAGAGTTCTTCACAATACACAATAAAGTAACTAAAGTACAAAGTAAGATAATTTCTGTGTAACATATGGAAGAAGAAAAGTTGTTTGAGTAGGCAGTGTATCCTCTCTCTTTCAAGCAGATAATTGAAAAAAAACATGGTTTTTTTACCTTGGTGTTTTTGAAATTGTTTTTTTATTCTCACATAAATACATCTAAAAATATTTTGAATAAAGGACTTGACCTGGAGTGCTGTAGTATTTAGGTGTGTTAAGGTAACCTAGCAATATTTTAAGAAGAATTTGTCTCCAATCATTTGAATAAATGTGTATTTGAAAGTAAACATCAAATGATATTTTATAAAAAATAATACCTTTAACTCTGCTTGTATATATTACTGCAAAGATGAAAAGCTCTTATGGACCTTTATGCATTGCACAGTACATAAAGAAATACTTTTTAATTTTTTTAATAACACTTCAGAACTTGTGAGTACCTTTTTATAATAGTTTGTGTGGATAAAATCTAAGAAATGTTCCCCAATAGATACATAAATAGGATGTGATAGGTTTAATATTAAGGTCTGGTTGTAACCTGTAGGGTTGGGTTCTTTTTTTTCAGACTTAATTGTCTAGCAAGTAAAACTCTCCATATTTCATAAAATGATGATAATAGTAGAAGCCTTTTAAATTTTATTTTATTAATTATTTTATTTTATTTTATTTTATTTATTTTTTTAATGAGGAATGAATGTAGTAAATCTGTAGAAAGATTCTCACACAGTGATCAGTTTAAATAGAAACAACCCATCTTTCTCGATCTCACCCCACCTGGCATCTGAGCTAAGAAATTTGGTTCACTGAAAGCTAGATGTCCTAAGTTGATCAACACATTGTTGTAAACCTTTGTCTTAGCTTTTGGAGCTCTGGTCATGAAAATACAGTCTGTAGTCTGTATGGCCATAGTATTTGCCTTCCCTGAGTCCAAGTTTTAGACTTCTGTTATCTGAATATCAGCATTAAACAACATCCAGTAAGAGTAGTGGGACTTCAGGACCCTTAGCCCCCAGGACTATGTTCTTTTCAATACACTTGCCCAAAGTTTTTCAGTGATGTTAGTAGGCACTGTGCTTCTTTGGAATAATCTAGCTCTTAAAGATAGTAGAATGGTGAAGTATCCTTATGGATAGAGGGTCGTTACACACTAGGTCAGTTATTATTGGATCAGAACCACCTTGTGAGAGGTGTGTGTATATCTTGGAGGGGGATTGGATGGGTCAAACCTCATGGAGGTGGAGTGGTGTCATATCCTTCATGGTAGCCCCTGGAACACACTTGGGATAGCCCCAGAATGGCTGTCAGTCAGAAACAGCCCAGGAAAACTGTAACACCCCACAGCTCCTGGAGCCCCTGACCCAGCTCAAATTGGCATGGACACCAAGAACATGGCCCCTCACTTCAGCCTGGGACCCCAAGGTGGCCAGCAGGTCAAAGGCCCTACCTGGGGAGTCTGGCCATAGAGACCAGAGCAGATAAAATCAGAAGTACAGGGGTGCCACATATCATGGCTCTGCCATCTGGACATATGAGAGCTGGTCTTCCACATGGTTCCAGTGGTAGCTATATGATCTGTCTCTCCCTCTTTCTCCTGTCTTTTCTTGCTTCCTCTGTTTCCTTTTCTTTACTCATTTTCTTGATGCTTTGGATGGTTTGGGGCTGGTTGGATTGGATTTGACTTAAGTGTGATGACTCGGTTGAATATTGGCTTGGGTGTTGTTGATTAATATGTGCAGAGCTGTTGGTGTGGTGGAACATTTTTTCTGTGCCCTTTTTGGACCTCTGCCAAGCTGCCTTATTTTCTCTCCTGAATTAATAATGTCCTTGGAAGCAAGTCTGTGGCTTATTAACATTTTCTTAAGGTATTAAAGAACCCCATATATACATCAATATTAAAGAAAAATTCTTACCAGAGCCTGTAAGCCTGCAGGTCTGGGGCTAGAGTGTTAATAGAGCCCAGCACAAGTGGGTTTATTTCATTGCCAGTAATTTTGACTTTTTCTTTGGCAATGGGGTAAAGATCATAGCTAAGTTTTAAATGCCAGTATAACTAGCTTCTGTTCTGGGCTGTAGATATGCTGTTCTTCAGCCTGCTAAAGAAAGATAACCAATTTTTTTTTTTTTTTAGTCTGATAGAATTGCCCAAACGTTGGCTCAGAGATCAAACAAAACAGACATTACTCCCACTCCATGTTCCAAGCTCTCATATGGTTTATAGAAGCTTTTGGAACAGGGCTTTCTGCTTATTTGTAATGCCATTCACATTTCATGTTATGGGATGGGCTAGGTAGGAACTAAGTAATTCAAATATTACTCAAGTCAGTAGAAAATCACAGAATTAATTATGCTTGAAAAGACCTCTGAGATCAAGTCCAACCTATGACCTAATACCACCATGTCAACTAGACTATGGCATTAAGTGCCACATCCAGTCTTTCCTTAAATGCCTCCAGGGACAGTGACTCCACCACCTCCTTATCTGGGCAGCCCATTCAAATATCTAATCACCCTTTATGAGAAGAAATTCTTCCAAAAGAGTTATTCTTTTTCCCAAAGAAGAATTTCTTCTAAAGGAGGGAAAGATCTCCAGACTGTGGAATCTGTCATCTTTTGGAGTAGTCTCTCAAGTACATGAGCTTTAGTCTTTGGATTTTTGGGAAACATAAGCATGTGTAATATGCTCTTGTGCTTATTAAAATAAATTAAATCTCACAAATATTTTAATGACTTTAAAAATTCTGGTCTGCTTCATTATGATTAGTCCTTTGATGTCAAATTAGTTGTTGGAATCAATGTTGAGAAAGATGAAGCAGACATCAACAAAAAGTGTCTAATTCTCACACAAGTGTACTGAATAATGTAAATATGAAACGACAAAAAGTAAAAGGGAATTATTAATACATAATTAACTTCGTAATAATAAAAACTCAGTCGTGAAGAAAACATAAAAGGAACAAAACATTGTCTTGTGTGTAGGATGTGTATAACATAGTGCTACATGACTTGCATGACCATTGAACAATTTTTTTTCCTTCTTTTTTTTCTTCCAACAATAAATTGGAAATAAAGAGGGTTTGCTTGCATATCATGTTTTTCATCATTATGTGGAGCCATTTTGCTTCTTTTAAGGACTCTTACATTGAAGTAAAAAAAAAAAAAATACCCTCTGACTAGTGGGTAACCTGGTATACAGAGGAAAGAGCTAAAGGTATTTTTCTAAAGCTCCCTTGGCCGAAGAGCAGAAGCAAATAAAAGTTGCTGATACCATTCAAACATTACCGTGTAAAAAATACTAGTGCTGTGAAATCTGCCATATAGATAAACAAGCAATAATCTGTGAGGGTGTTTAATTAGTTCTTGAAAATTTATGCTAGTGCATATTTTGCAACTATTTCTGGTGAGATTATATAATAATGGTTTTGAAAGATGTAAGTTACATTTTATCTACCTTTTACATGTCAGGGTACACAGAAAAGATTCTTATTTGTAAAGATTACCATAAACAAATTATTTTTTTTTCTATTTTTAAAGCGAAGAGTGTAGTATATTTAAGAAATGTAGTGCCTTCAAAATGAGAAGGAAGCAATCTCATTACCATGCTTGTCATGTTACCATTCTTTTTCATGTTTTGGTAAGTACATTACTGAAAATGCTCAATAAAAAAATGCAAACAAGATTGCTAGTACTGCAAGCTGTTATGTTTTGTTCTATTACTATAGAAAGCTGCTGCCTCACTTTAGTATGGGTTGGTGGTTGTAAGGTACAAAATGGTTGTTGAAATAGATAGGTCCTTGTATAAATGGCAATGAAAACCAAATGCTTCTCCTTTACTCAGCCCTGGAACTATCCTACGAAATTGCTTTAAACATTTGGATGGCTTTGTCAACACTTAATGAATTTTGGCCATCATAAATCTCAGATGCCCTCCCTGAGTAAAACCCCAAATTATCACAGTTTCATAGCCTAAGCTGCCCTTGCCATATGGTGAGTGCAAATGTTTCTATAGCAGCAAATGTTCTGTCAAGGGTTCCCAGTGATGTTTTGATTGGATTGTTCTATTATCTGAGCAAGTCTGCCAAAAGAAAGCACCTGCACAATGAAAAGTGTACAGAAGCTGCCAGTCTGTAGCAAGGGAAGGAAAGTGAAGCATGTAGTGACAAGGCACCTGTCATAAGAAAATATGCTGCATAGGTCATGATAGATTTTACTGCACACCTGATATCACAAAATATCTCTTGCAAAAAAAAAAAGTGGGGAGCATGTGTGTGTGAATGAACTAGCCTTGCTTCAGTAACCTGCTGCCCTTGAAGGTGCCAAGTTATAGTTTACTATGCTATAAGAGCTTACAAAGCAATGAAGTCCTCAGTGGGTTCCTAGCCAGACCTTTACAGAGAGGTTATCAAACAGTAACTGGCAAAGAGGGTAGATACATTTCTTTTCCATATTCAGTTTTGGTTTAGTTCTAAGATGCCAATACTTTATGCAGATTTTTATTCTCTTGTATGATCTGGCCTGGAGCATATAATTCACTTATTACAGTTGATAGCTAAATATGCAAATGCATTAAAGAACTGACAGAAGTAAAATTTTTGCTCTTCTGAGGAGGAAAACTTAATGATATCCCTTTGCTATAGTCCACTTTTCTGGATTGTGTATTATCTCTAAGTAGATTAAAATTGCTTTGCACAGAAAAGTTTCACATGAACAATGAGTGACAACTATAGTTCTGCATCTAAGTTTACAGATCATTACCATTTTTGTCACCGAGAAGATTAAGCAGTTTTGCTGCACCTGTTGTCCCCAAGAAACAACAAAATTCAATCTTACTAGTAGCCAGAAGTGTGTGAAGTGTTACCAGGACATGATCTCTGTGGAAATGCTTTGACTCGGCTTTGTACTATAAATTTTACAGTGTATTCTGTCACAGAAATGAGGGAAGGGAAGTGGTCCAGAGAGGGAATTGTATATCAGCCCAGGGGAACAGAAGTGGCCCCTGACAGGCAAAAAACCCACCACCACTGCCACCAAAAAAGTCCCCCTCCAAAAAACCAAAGCAAAAAACCCCCCAAAACAACCAAACCAAAACAAACAAAACCAACAAACAAC
>JAJPCS010000060.1:10171139-10196457 GCA_021164005.1 Willisornis vidua nigrigula
AGTATTACAAGAGTCTTTGGGGATAGAGTTTTGATTTTATTCCCACTATAGAGAAAGATGAATTCATCTGTTAATGAATTTAAAAATTCCAATTTAACATCAATAAAATTTAACTGTCCTTCCAGATATATCTTTACATATTACAGTTCTAAATTTTTTGCATAGTAAATTTTTGTCAAAGATAAAAGGAAGAACTGGGATCCAAATCAGTGGCCTCACTAAAATTTTATCTCATCATACCTAGTCTCCTCCCTATCACAGGGTTGGTGCAGATGTTACACAGACACTGTGTAAAATGTCACTTGTGCACTATCCAAATGTCAGCTGTCTAGAGGTTTTGGAAGACTTATATTGTAGACCATGCTGTAACAAACCTTGTCAAACACTGAATAGTTCTCAGAACAAGGGATGTTCTACTCCTCAGTAAAGCATTGTCTTAAATAAAGTAATTCAAAATTCCTACAGGATGTGTCTTACTCTTTCAAAGCCCAACTCAGAATAAAAGCAAATATGATAAAAATTTTTGCCTTTGAGATCTGTCTTATAGAGGCAGGGTGGTCTCTGCTACCAGCATTTTCATAATTCATGGAGTATTGAAGCCCTATTTTCACTTTCCTTTGCCCAAAGTATGCTTTGGATGTTTAAAGGCTATCCATTTTGTCTTTTCTTCATCCTGCTTTCTGCAGCCTTTCAGAGTTCACCTGAGTTTGAAGCTGACAAACTAGGAGGAAAAGCACAATGCTGTTTTGCAAAACCTTCCCTTACATTCTCTCACCTTAGCATCAATCCACACTTGCCTGATAGTTTCCTTCTTTCCTCCCTTACTATACTACTATCCAAACCACATTGCAATCCAGTGGGACACTAATACAATAGTTGTTTGTTCTCATATCAATAATGTATCCTGTGTATTATCATTACATTTTAAGTTTTTCTGCACCTTTACAATTGTAATTTGTTTTTCATGGATGATAAGTATGATTTAGGGGTTTCAGAGTGCTTAAGGCAGCAGAACTGGATAATATTTGGGTCTTAACCCTTTAATATTGGAATTTATAACTGTTTTCTTCTTTTCTATTATTGCCCTACTTGCAGTAGCATGTTTTGTGAAGCAGAAGGGGTCAGAAATAAGAAGTTCTGTGATCACAATGTTTTGAATGCTGAGGACGTGCAAGCAGATCACTAATGACTATCCTGTACGCAGAGTACCTTTCAGCTACCACTGAAGAATTTCCATTAAAGATACGAATGATAGGAATATGATTGGTAAGAATATTGTCCAAAAAAAACACTAAGATTATCCTTTTTCCCTGAAAAATCAATTTGAAAAGTATAAAACTTTAAATTTGATTGAAGGAAATGCATTATATTACTTTATAAAATCTGCTAGAATTCACTTTCATGCATTTACTAGAAGTGTTTGTTTAGTTATGTGTGTTTGGGGGCAGTGAGGACTATGTATGCACCATGATCTGGTAGGCAGCCTACTTACCTGTATGATAAGAAAGGAAAACACTTTTGACAAGGTAGATGAACTTTTTTTATTTGACAGTCTTGACATTTTCCATGGAGCAATAGAAGTTAACCACTGGATTAATATTACTTTTTATATATGCTTTGAAGAGGAAAGCTCCTAAATCAGGTATCTTACAAAGAAGAAGAAACATGCTACTTGTAACTGTTGCTGGAGAATCACAAAAGTGGTATTCTTACATGACAAACAGTGCATCCAGCTGATGACAAAATAAGGAAGCAATGTAGGCAGCTGGTGACTGGCCATTTTGTTGCTAGACTTAGATGCATTCATCAACCAGAAGGTTTATATTGGATCCATTAAGTAAAAAAAAAAAAAAAAAGAAAAGAAAAAAAAGATGTTTGTTTCTAAAAATCTCAGGCAACTTGCTATGCTTGCTTTTGTGAGAACAATATGCAGAAAAAGGTTATTTCATTCTCTGAGTCTTTAATTCAATTATAACCTAAAACCATTGTGTACTTCAAAAATAAATTAGCTCGAGATGTTATTCCGTTCTCCATCTGCTGCGCTTCTTTAAATGTATTCCTTCCACTCCCAAATCAGTTTATGTGATTTTTTTTTCCTCCTTATCAAACTCAAAGGCATTTTTTTTATGTCTCTGTTTCAGAAATTGCCTTATAAGCCATGTGACTCTGGAGTTTACTCTTCTTTATCCTTGCATGAAAAGAAGCCAGTAAAACACAGCTAATGGCTGTTTTATAAAATGTTGCTGTAGCCTGTGTTACAGCATGGTTTTCATTTTCCATCTGTGTCTGTGTTTCACCCACAGAAGATGTGTGATTATAGAGCAAATGATCAGACTACAGTTGAATCATTGCCCCTGGTATACTGAGAGGCAGAAAATGGCAGAAGAGGCTACTTGAAATAACCAGATCTTTAGTGTGAATTTAACTGGGTTTCTCAGTGGTAGATGTTCCCTTCCAAAGTATTTTTGCTTTAGTTTGATCAACTGCTACTCAAGATTTCAACACTAATAATATCCATGCTAAAAAAAGGATTTAAAATGTTTCTTGTCTGCTTTTCCTGATACCGATATAAGTACAGTTTTAAGATCAGGGGAAGGAGTAGAATAAAGTTGTACAGATTTCTCCTAAATGTTAAATGAATCCTGAATTAGTAGAATAGCAGAGAACTTATGTACGTATGTATCATATGTATGTGTATATTGATGCCGTGAGAGAACCCAAAAACAGGACTCCGAGCCAGGTTAATATGGAATAGGATAAAAAGGTAGATTCTTTAATAAAAAGTCTAGGCTTAGGGCTTTTGGGAATACATGATGACATCTCCCCCCCCCCCCCACCTCAGCACTGATTTCCATGGTTTTTATAATATTGCCCTCCCAATCCCCAGTTCACACATCTCTCAGTCCAGCCCCTGGTTACACCTCCTCAAGATTTGAGTCTGGGGTCACTGGGACCATTTGTCTTCATCAGTTCTTCCCTTCCTCTGGTTTCTGGAGTTCTTCCAGTGTTTTGAGTGCCAAAGTTGTTTGCTTATATTTGGTCTTATTCTGCAGGCCTTTCTGTTAGTCTTCAGCTTTTCTACCTTGAAAACAAGACTAAATAACTAAAAGAATTTGAGCTACTGATCTGTGGTAGGGATTAGGATATATAAACAATGAACTTAAGCTGTTACAAATATGAACACACTACATTTGCTTTTTTACTACAGTTACAAGTACTTCTAAAATGTATAAAAATCAAAAAAATCAAAAATCAAAAACCTCTTTGGTATCATATGTATGGCTAGGTTTCATGAATGAAGATTTGGGAAGGGGCCTACCCACGTGGGTGTGTCCTTCGAGCCTGTGCAGTGGATTTTTTAGATAAGGCACAGCGTGCATGGAACTGGCCCCATCCTTTAACTCCTAAGGTTCATTTTCCACAAGCAAGTGAGCTTGGACAGTGACAGTGAAGTCCTCAGGGCTAAAACCTACGTCACACAGTATTCCCAGGAGGTCTCCCATCCAAGTCCTAACCAGGCCTGACCCTGCTTACCTTCTGAGATCTGACAGGATCGAAATTCAGGGAGGCATTTAACTGCTAACTGAGTACTTACAGTAAACTAATAAATCACAATTAAACCTGGTTGATAGGAGCTCAAGAAAAAACGTAAAGTTTTACTAGTTACAAAATGAGAACTGGTCAGAAAACCTACAGCACTTTCACTAAACAATTTAAATACTCTGATAACACTGTTCAACTTAGAAATCTCTCTGTATACATTTATATTGAAATTATTGTACATGGAAGTAAACCATGTTGTCATTGGGTTAAGGGTAGCCTTTCTAAGATTATATCCTGGAGGTCAAAGAAGTTGGTTCAATTTCTTTAAATATAGTGAACAAAATTTTCATGAGGCATATAGCATTCTTTTTTATCCAAGTCCAATTGTGATTTTCAATATGAATCTTTCTAAAGAACAAAGTACTTCAAAGCAGTGACAAAAATAATGCTGATGTCAATTCTACTTATATTTTAAGGTGTATAAGCCTTTTGGTGAAAGGTTTAAACAGTTAAATTCCAACAAGTCATCTAGTCTCCTACTTTGCAGCTAAAACTAAATGAAAAAATCTGGACTTCTTAGACCTGTGTTACAATTGCCTTACAGTCTAACATTACTTCTAGTGTTTAAATTTGTCATATGACATTCGTTATTTCTCAAAAAGTAAACTTCTAGTTTAAAAAGTAAGGAGGCCTTCTAGTAGTATGTCTAATTTTGCTTTTAATCATGAAGATTAAATTTACTTAGTCTATTGCTTTTTCAACTTCATTTTGTGATGGATATTTGACATTAACAAATTAACTGTTTTTCCTCAGAGATTATCTTCAGTATTATTTCAGTATTATTTTAGTATTCAAAAGTCTTTTGTATTCATATCTGAATCTTTATTAGAGAATTTTTTTTTGTTATAAGCAAAATTGCACAGTTCTACAGGCTGTTTATGTAATTTCAGCTTCAAACTAATGTTTTCTTGTAATTTTTGAGCTGCCTACCTGTCTTGGTTTGAGGGGAAAAACCAAAATGTTTACCCACAAGCGGGGGAGGGGGCCTTCTCCACAATAATCACACCACTCTATCAAGTTTAAGAAGAGGAACTTTAATACAAGAAGGATAACTGTTCTTAACTGAACATATATATACATATATATATACATATATATGTATATATATGTGTGTGTGTATATATATATATATATATATGTAAACAGACCAGTGCAAACCGCTTCCCCAACACCACAAGAGAGAGAAAAAAAACCCAAAAAAACAACAAAACCCAGCAGGTTTCCTCTGGGAGGAAAGTTGTACTTAGGCAGTGTCAATGTCACAGCCTGGCTGGCTGTGGAGTGAGTTTCCAGTCCCTCTCCAGTGAGACAGACGAGTGGTGAGCTCTCAGATGAATTCTGTCTCTTCCCCCTGTGTTCCTTGTCCAAGAAGCAGAAACACCAGCAGCCAGGAGCAGCAAAGAGCAGCAGCAGCGAGCAGCCAGAAGCAGTCCGGGGCAGGCAGCAGCAGCAGCGAGATGGCTTCTCCTCAACCCCGCACACACACACAACTCCCAGCCGTGTGTAGTCCCCAAGAACAAAAGAGACAAACCTGCCCCCACCCAAGTGATCAGCAGTTAACTACTTTTTTTTGTTAACTACTGGCATGGGCAGTTAGTGGCAGGGGAGAGAATTTACATAATAATTCCAAACTACAACACTACCCTAGCTTATATTATTTGTATTTAACAAATGAAGGATGGAACTGTTATTCTCAAAACCCTCACTTTCCCCAATTATTTTGATATAATAATATAACTATGTTTTTAGATTTCTATTAATTGTATATATTTCTAAAATGCAGGTATTTGAAGGAGTTTTGTTAACCAAGCGTCCTCCTTTTCACTTTCTTTCAGAGTATTCTTATAAAGCAATTGTTCTTATTTTCTTTTAACTTTTTGTGGAAGTAAACTGCAGTGTGAGCAGATCAGAGCAGTGCTTTTTTTCTAGCGGTTGAGGTAAATGTGTGAAGTTCTGTCCATGGGGCTGTGCAGAAAGCAGCCACAGAATTCCCTGGGACTAGAATTATGGCTTGAGTGCCATATGGGCTCAGCTTTTAATATATTATTTGAGTCCAGGCAAACCACTTATTCTTGTGCATGTTTTTTCCTCTGTTAAATGCATGTAGTACTTGTATAACTTAAAGACTTTTTTTATGCCCAATTTGCATTTTTTTAAGTGTTTGGCATTCTTAAAAGAAACACAAAACATTAAAAAAACTTCAAGATAGATATATGTGCAGTTGAACAGATGTCTGTCTTGATACCTTTATGCTGTTATAATATTGCTAATACTGAGACAAAAATTGAACAGCTGTTGAGTTTTCAAATGAATATAGTGAAACTGAGTATTCATGTCACACTGATAGCCATCCTAACAACAAAAAAAGAGACCAGTTTCATTCCACTGCTATGGCACGTAATACAATTAGTCTTAAGAAGTTCTATATAATTGGTTTGTCATAACCATGTTACCTGAAGTTTTGAGCTTTGAGTAACTGAATAGAGTCTTACCTTCTCAGAAAAGACTACCATTTTTAGAAGTTTGATTCATACATTTCATTGCTTTTTGTACATGACTGTGCTGGTTTGGGCTGAAATACAGGATGCTTTCACCATTGCTGAGCAGTGTTTACACAGAGTCAAGAACATTTCCATCTGTCACTCCACCTCCACCAGAGAAGAGTCAGGGGGTGCACAAGAATCTCAGAGGGGAAAAAGCCATGACAGCTGACCCAACGGACACAGCGCGTATTCCATACTACCTGGCGTCATGCTTAGCCATGTATATCAGGAGAAGAAGAAGGAAGGGAGAGGACACATTCACAGTAATGACTTTTGTCTTCACAGGTCTCCATTACATAGGACACAACTCTGCTTTCCTGGAGATCAATGAATACGTGGGTGCCTGTGGGAACTGTCTTTAACTCAATCCACAAGTGTTTACACTTTTGCTCTTCCTATTCCCTCTCCCATCCCACAAGAACAGTGAGTGAGAGGCTGTGTGTGGCTTAGTTACCAGTTGGGATTAAACCATGACAATACCTTGTGAGACTCAGAGGTTTCTAGATGAGTTACAAAGGATACTGAGACACAAAGATTCTATCTGAAACACATATACTATTCAGCTTCTCTTTAGTCTATGTCTGTGTTTTCCAAAGCAGAATGAGAAACACTACGTAACTGTAAAGGGCAGAAATGTAATCTGATTTGAATCATGTCTCTTTCTGCACAGACTGTAAATACTAAGGGTGATTCACTTTTTTTTTTTTAATCAACCAGACCAATTTTCAGAGAAAGGCAGCTGCTATTGTTCTATCCAGTTCTCACTTTGCCTGAGGTGTTCCTTATCTCACCGAGGATTTAATACATCCCAAAGCACTGTCTCCAAAAGAGAAATTATCGGTAATTTTCAGTCTTTTTTGGGGCAAAGAAGGCATCTTGTTCAAACAGCAAGTGAACTTAGAGGCAGCAATGATCTTCTTTTTTTTTAATTTATCCTACCAAAATTTACTTTCCTCAAGGGAATTGACTTCCAGTATAGAAGGTGAATACACTAGGTAAGTAATGGAGGTATTAAGACATTATTCATTATCATCTTAGATTCTTGTTTCTAAACAGCAGCATGTTTAGCTATTAAACATTTGTAAGCCTTGAACTACTGTGTATAAGCAGGTAACAAGAAACTAATTACTGTTGGCTGTCAGTAAGATGTAAGAAAGAATATAGTAACATAGGAAAAAACCTTCATCTTTAGTGAGTAAATGATTCAGTCCTCTGACCTATTGATTTAGAAGTAATGGTGACCTTTCATCACAGTTTTGTTTTATACTAATCTGCTTTGTAAAACTCAGTTTTTTGTGTTAGTGATATTTTCTAATTCTTATAAAATGCAAGAATGGACAGAGAAGCCATTTATTTCTTGATGTACTATATGAGCACCTAACTCCAGTAATTAAGGTAGTTGAGTCAAGGTGCTTTTAAAGCAACTTCATTCTGTTTAGGTAAATGTCTGTCTTCCTCAAGGACTCTATTTCAAATTAAATCCTATTATGTGACTTTTGTTGCAGATGGTACCCACAGGTATTTTCTTCTTGTTTAATTTTGAGGAATAACTCTTCTCCTACCTATCCTTACTTAATAATTTCTTCCAAACTCATCTCAAACACAACCTCTGAAAAGAAGGTTTCCTTTCCAAATCTTCGCTGCCAAAAGTCTGATCATTCCCGGTATGTGTACAAATGGATCACTTTTTTTTTTTCCCTCAAATAGGTGGATAGGAAAAACTTAGTAGCTAAAAGATCTGTAAGTTAATATGTTATCAAGAACATGTTATGAAATTATTGCATTTTGCTAGAAAAGTGTATCAGCATTTCTAGATATACTTTGGATTATGTGAGAACTAGAAATCACTGATTGGATGCAAATATAAAATCACTCCAATTAGCTGATTCATATTCCATTACAACACGCTGATTTGTTTTTAAGACACGTGGAAAGCAATAGTTTATGCAGCTATGCTAGTTACAGCTTTGAATGAATTGCAACATTCACTAACAGAAATCAATGATTAGAGACCAGTTGCAAAAAAGCGTTAAGTAGTAAAACCTTTTTGCACTGCCAGAAGTAAGTGTGGACTGAAATAAAATAAGTTCATATAGTGCTATTATTAAGGAGACAATGCAAGTCTGCAGGTGAGTCAGCTGAGCTGGTGACAGCAATGTGAATGAGAAATTTTAAACTGCATGATCTCATCATGTTTTTTACCCAACCTTTTCAGTTCATTTTAGTCAGGAGATCTCACAGTGTTAGACCAAGTTATTTTTATTTTATGTGTTGGAAAAATGAGGTTGAAAGAAGAATATTTTTATATTCTTGGTACTTGTCATGCCATAGTAGAGTGCCTACCATAGTAGAGTGGAAATACAGCTTGCATATCCTGAGTCCTCTCTCCTAATTCAATGAAAGGAAATAGCTCTTACCTCCAATTTTAGAATATAATTAATTCTGTTGAGTAAACTTACTGATTCTCCAAAAATTCAGAAATGCTTCACACTAGTTGAGGCTGAGTTTCATGCAGTCAAGCTACATGTCAATATTCATGTGGTTTCCAATAACTTACCTCCAACTATCCTTGATTTTCACTGATCTATTTGTACATCTATAAAAATTAGTATGAGAAATTACTATTAATCATTATAGCAAAAACTTTCCATCCCCAGCTTGACATTTAAAACCCAGATTTAGGAATTTAATGGCTTCATATGATGGATTTTGATAATTATTAAAGCTCTGGTATCTGTGATGAGAAATCATGCAGGACCTTACTAGAATTCTTTTAAATGATCTCCTGAACCTAGATGTCTGATATGAAAATAATTAGGAAGCAGGTGGAAAGCCAATTTTCAGCCCATATGGACCAGGCAGAAAAACAATTAATCTGATCCTAATAGACTATAATGGGGAAAGTAAAATTCTGAGTGGTGGAGTTAATCCGGGTTTCTGCAGAGCTCAAGAATCATGGAGAATGTTTTGCAGTCTTCCTTTACTTCTGTCTCAGGTTGAGTATAACAGGAAACTGTCTTGATACAAACTAACACTAGAGGTCCATATACTCAGCCAATTTCAGGTCTTCAGTCCCAAATTATACCAAGAAGGTATCTGTGATGGAAAACGAAAAATGTTCTATGTCCAAATCATCATCTCCAAGAAGCTGTGGGATGAAATCCAGATGCAGGAAGTGGATAGCATCTGGCTGCAGTAAATAGAGAGCCACAGAAGGGAGCTGCAGAGGTGACAAAAGAAAGAAAAGGTGATTCATTTCTAATTATTGAGATGTGTTCCAGATATCATCTCTCATAGGCATTTCCACTGGGCAGAGGAGGGGAAAAATGCAGCAGCTGAGGAGCTATGAAAGTGATGGAACCACCAGCATTAGCCATGGCAATTAAACTGAGAAGAAACTGGAATTACATATTCCATCAGATGTAGTGGGTAGCTGGAATGGTCAATTTTCAGTCTTTTTTCATAAGATCTTGAATGTCTCATACACCATTTTCTTATATGAGTAAAACAATGTGTTGTCTTTCAAATACTGTATGCCCTCTTCCCCCATGCCCCAGACAATAAATTAGCAGCCACACACAAACAGCATTGCAAATTATGTTATCTTGTCCCAAACTGACAATAAATGTGCAATAATCATGCAAAGGAGAATTTTTTCACCAAGTGAATGAAATTCATAGTTGCACAGGTGATCAGAAAAGCCCATGTTTAAGAATCTTTAAGCAGCTGAAGCTGATGGGATTAACAGACTGACTTAATAGAGGATGAGAAGAGAGAACATAAGCAAAGAACTTTTTAAATCCTGGTAAACAGAATAATAAGCAGAATAATAAGTAATTCAGAGGTTGAGGAAATTTTATTTTGAAGAAATTACTTGAAAAGCCATCAAAATGGACAACTTATAGTCGTTGTATCAGTAAAATAGACGTTAATCACTGGCAGGTGTAGGAATTTTAGTGATCTCTAGTGTATCCCTTCAGTTGCCAATAGTGTGCTATTTTTCTTAAAAGTTAAGTTACACTATTTTCCATACTGTAATAGTTAATAAGTCCCTCCATGGATGCTGAATCTTTTTAGTGCTTTCTCTACACAGTTTTATGATCAAACCTCCCCCACAAACTACAGATCATTTCCCAACCAAAAGAAAAGGGAACAACTGAAGCCCATGTATCAACAAGCATTTTGAGTTTCATCTGTGCATTTCATTTCATCTGTCCATTTGAAGTTTTAATCTTTCATTGATCTGTTTTCTTCCATCAGTAAATTAAAATTTTGTTGGCTTTGTGTCACTGAGGAAAAATTTTGTTACCTTTCTTGTCATGTTGTGTTTTATTGCAGCACTTTAAATTAAATAAAAAGGTCACACAACAATTCTTCAGACAAATCCTATATGAAGCAATCATAAAGACCATTAGGTATGACAGGAATCCCCACCCCACAAAGAAGTAAATTCAAGCAGGCAACCCCCTGAGAGATACTGATGTTAAAGCAAAACCCCTTTGCAATAGGAGCTGCCAAAATGTCTGACATACCCACTGCCAACATAATCCTTTCAAAATAAATCAAACAACAAAGCATTGAAATCTCTATTGAGATTCCTCTCTAAAAGTTTTTGACCAAACTTCTTCTCAATAAAAGAAACACCATGACTGAATTAAGCAGATATTCCTCTTAACATATGCAGATTCTAATGGGAAGTATTAGTGGTGCTTGTTTTCTTAACAAAAAGATAACTGAATATTTATTGGCTGGGGAAATGAGTATGTGGCAAAGCAAACAATCCAAGAAAGAGCAGTTACCAGAGAGAGTCCATCACTGAGGAAGAAAAAAACCAAACTAGTTGTAAGAATTATTTTTGTTTTTCTTCTAAGGCCTTTTCCTGGAACAGGATGACCATGTATATTTATATATTTTTATGAAGAATTTGAGAAACACATACTGGCTAGATGGATAAATATAGCTCAATTTCTGTGAATAGGAATATGTACTAAAATTACAGTTTCATTAGTTTCATAGCTATTCTTAATTAAAACATCTGTTCTGATTCCAAGCAAATCTATGAACAAATTGGGAATACTAAATTTGTTTCTATATATTTTCTTTTATTGTTATGCATTTCATGTCATTATATTTGCATGTGTTAAAATTAATGAAAGCTAGTCATTATGGAAGTAGGATATTGAAGGACATAAACAGCAAAAATACGTGAGAAAATATTATTTATGGTTTTTAATTTATGTGCTAAAGATATAGCTTTGGGTACTACTTTCTTTGGCTTTTGAGGGAAGTAACCTTGGGTTTTGGTTGAGGCAGTACACTGGAATTAGATTTTGATTTGTGTTCCACACCTTCGTTCCCTAATGTCACAAAGTATTGTGTAAACTTTTCTTTACAAAATGGGAATACCATCTTCCTTCAGTCTGTCTTGTAACATACCAGGCTCAGGCTGTTTGTTGGCAGGCTCTGCTAAGAATATTACTTCAATATTTATATGTATGAGATTCTTCAATACCTTAAGAAAATACCCAGAAAATAAGCCACAGACTTTCCATTAATTTAGGAGAGAAAATAAGGGATTTTGGCAATGGTTCAAAAGGACAATACACAAGCCAGACAAAACATTCCACCGCACCAACAACTCTGCACATATTAATCAACAACACCCAAGCCAATATTCAACCGACTCATCACACTTAAGTCAAATCCAATCCAACCAGCTCCAAGCCATCCAAAGCATCAAGAAAAGGAGTAAAGAAAAGGAAACAGAGAAAGCAAGAAAAGACAGGAGAAAGAGGGAGAGACAGATCATATAGCTACCACTGGAACCATGTGGAAGACCAGCTCTCACACATCTGGATGGCAGGACCATGACACGTTGCACCTCTGTACTTAATACCTACTTTGCCTCAGTTTTCACCAGTAAGACAGGTGGCCCTCAAGACAACTGGCCTCTGGAGATGGTGGACAGGGAGAGGGAGCTGAATACCCCTCCTGTATTCCAGGAGGAAATAGTGACCGACTTACCAAGCCAGCTGGATCCTAACAAGTCTATGGGACCAGATGGGATCCATCCCAGGGTGATGAAGGAGCTGGCAGAAGAGCTTGCCAAACCACTCTCCATCATCTTCCAACAGTCCTGGCTCTCTGGGGAGGTCCCAGATGATTGGAGGTTGGCGAATGTCACCCCAATCCACAAAAAGGGCTGCAAGCAGGACCCTGGCAACTACAGGCCTGTCAGCCTGACCTCCGTGCCTGGCAGGGTTATGGATCAGTTCATCCTGAGTGCAATCACACAGCACCTTCAGGGTGGACAAGGGATTAGACCCAGCCAGCATGGGTTTAGGAGGGGCAGGTCCTGTCTGACCAACCTGATCTCTTTCTACGATCAGGTGACCCACCTGGTGGATGAGGGGAAGGCTGTGGATGTGGTCTATCTGGACTTCAGCAAGGCCTTTGATACTGTCTCCCATAATATACTCCTGGAAAAACTGGTAGCCCATGGCCTGGACAAGTGTACCCTCTCCTGGATTAAGAGCTGGCTGGAGGGTCGGGCCCAGAGAGTGCTGGTGAATGGAGCTGCATCCAGCTGGCGGCCAGTCACCAGTGGTGTTCCCCAGGGGTCTGTATTGGGTCCAGTCCTGTTTAACATCTTTATTGATGATTTAGATGAGGGGATTGAGTCCATCATCAGCAAATTTGCTGATGACACCAAGTTGGGAGGGAGTGTCGACCTGCTGGAAGGCAGGAGGGCTCTGCAGAGGGATCTGGATAGACTTGAGAGATGGGCTGATTCCAATGGGATGAAGTTCAATAAGGCCAAGTGCCGGGTCCTGCACTTTGGCCACAACAACCCCCTGCAGCGCTACAGGCTGGGCACAGAGTGGCTGGAGAGCAGCCAGGCAGAAAGGGACCTTGGAGTACTAATTGACAGGAAGCTCAACATGAGTCAACAGTGTGCCCAGGTGGCCAAGAAGGCCAATGGGATCCTGGCCTGTATCAAAAATAGCATGGCCAGCAGGACCAGGGAAGTGATCCTTCCCCTGTACTCTGCATTGGTGAGGCCACACCTTGAGTATTGTGTTCAGTTCTGGGCCCCTCAGTTCAGAAAGGATATTGAGGTGCTGGAGCGAGTCCAGAGAAGAGCAACAAGGCTGGTGAAGGGAGTGGAGCACAAGCCCTATGGGGAGAGGCTGAGGGAGCTGGGGTTGTTTAGCCTGGAGAAGAGGAGGCTCAGAGGTGACCTCATCACTGTCTAGAACTACCTGAAGGGAAGTTCTAGCCAGGTGGGGGTTGGTCTCTTCTCCCAGGCACTCAGCAATAGGACAAGAGGGCACGGGCTTAAGCTCTGCCAGGGGAAGTTTAAGTTGGATATCAGAAAAAAATTCTTTCCAGAGAGAGTAATCAGGCATTGGAATGGGCTGCCCAGAGAGGTGGTGGATTCACCATCCCTAGAGATTTTTAAACACAGATTGGACGTGGCGCTGGGTGCCATGATCTAGTAAATGGACTAGAGTTGGACCAAGGGTTGGACTCGATGATCTTGGAGGTCTTTTCCAACCCAATCGATTCTGTGATTCTATGATTCTGGTTTTATGTGCTTTGGTCTCTATGGCCAAACCCCCCAGGTAGGACCTCTAACCCACTGGCCACCTTGGGGGCCCAGGCTGAAGTGAGGGGCCGTGTTCTTGGTGTCCCTGCCAATTTGAGCTGGGTCAGGGGCTCCAGGAGCTGTGGGGTGTTACAGTTTTCCCAGGTTGTTTGTGACTGACAACTGCTCTGAGGCTATCCCATGTGGCCTCCAGGGCCCTGTCATGAGGGATATGACACCTCCTCACCTCTGTGATGTTCGACCCATCCCTTCCCCCTCCACACACACACATGCACCCCCCACAAGGTGGTTCTGACATGATAATTACTGATCTGTTGTTTTTGGTTTGTTTTTTTTTTTTAATTAAATGAATTACTGATCTGTTTAGGGTTTTTTTTTAAATTAAATAAAATTACTGTTTACCTTTCATCTAACATTTGTACAATTCTTAAACTTAGTCTAGTCTAGGTAGGAACTTTTAGATGCTATTAGAATCCTGATTTTCTTTTTTTTTTTTTTTTCTCCCCAAGATGTACTCCACCATTCTTAAGAAATACATATGGAGGTAATTTTAGGTCTCTCCCTAAAGAATGACTATGGAGGTACTTGTAAAATGGAAGTCAAGATATATTGGACAAGACTTCCTAATAGAAATTCCTGAGTTTAACTGGTGTTCAACTGTTCAGCACTTCCTGGCATTCTGTCCTCAAACCAAAAGACTTCCTGAGTTCCAGTGCAGCATATTGGAAGACAGCAGAAACCTAATTCACTAAATCCTAATTCTAAATGATTAACTTGTTTGTCTACCTTACGGCAGATTTAACATCAACTCTGTTCTGTTTTATAACACCAAACAGTGCAGGTTGAGTAGATTATAGTCATAAGCTAAATGGCATTCACAGATATTCTGTTTTGTCAAAATAGCATTAAAGTAGCTGAAGTACATTCTCCAATATTTCTCTACCTCTTTTGTGTGAGTCCCTCATTTTTCTTCCTCAACGATATCATCCGTCACAAAAGACACTGTGCATTCCTTTTCATTATTGTTAACATATACATTGCTATATCTATCCTTTTCCTCTAGGTCATTTGTTCTTACTTAACACTCTGACAGCAGTCCCAGGGAAGAAAGAAGAAAACACATTTTGTAGTGTTTTTCCAAGTACTGGAAGGAGGTAGAGGTCTTTAATGGCAGCAGATATGTACTGGTGTGCAGGGAGGCACTCAGGTACTCAAAGCTGGGCTGGATTTGCGAGGGAGAAGGACAAAGGAAATAACTGTTCTGCAATGTGAAGGTGCCAAACTAAAGTAGGAACCAGGTGACAAAGTGATATCATGTGGGAGTGAAGTAGCCAAACCTTATTTCTCTCCATATCTGCATTGTCATATGCACAAGTTATATGTATGCATATTTGGCAGTATTTCTAAGTGTTAGACTATCTGGATAAAAAATTATTTAAATAGTTACTTATATGGTCATACTGGGCTGCTAGGTACTTGCAACTTAATTTATCTTATTTGTAAGAGAATTACATGAAATTTATGTTCCAAAAAATGAGCAACAGTTTCCTTTCAAAATGACTGCTGCATCTCATTGTTCTCAATGGTACTAAAATAAATTGTCACCTTCCTGTCCCTTGTTATTTCCCCTGAGGAATAAAAACTAGGAGATATTCGGGCATCTTACAGTGCCAGGAGTCAGAGTCACATTGTGTGAGGTAGCAGCCACTTTGCAAATGGATAGTCCTTTATGGAGTTTCCCTTTTAGACTCTGTCATGCTGAACCTTCAAAACACAGAGAAAAAGATAAAAATTTGAAAATAACTAAGCAAAACATTAATTAAAATTGAAGAAAAAAAGACTTGAAATATTTCAGAGTTTAATATGCAGAGTTTTTTAGAGTGTATGCAATACCTGTTTTTCACTTGGTTAGGGGGAAGAGTTAAAGGTACTGCACAAAGCATTGCTTTTTCTATAAAGCCTGTGACCTAGTTAAATAATTTATTTGTAAATAGATACACCTTTCGGTCAACACCATTTTAAATGAAAATGGTTGTATGACGAAATCTCCCCACTCCTCCCAAAAGAGGGACAGTCACCAGTCCTTTATCTTATTACCTGAATTGTATATCTACGTATTTTTTTTTAATATGGGGTATATTCTGGGTGCGCACTGCAGTAACCTCCACTCTTTCACTTGTGATTTTGGTTTACCTTGACACCTGCTTTGGTATGAAATTGTTCTGAGGCACTGGATTTGTACAGCTGTGCATCTGTATGTGGTGGTTGTTCAAGAGAGGCTCTGTGAACAGAGTGAAGAAGGTTGATGGGGTATTATACACTCATGCATCTTCCCAAGAAGCAATTTGGGATTGGTTTTGTGTATTTCTTGGAAGAATGCTCTTAGAGTTTTATTTTTTTTCTCTTCTGCATTGAAAAGTTATAAAGAACCTTTTTTTAAGACTAAACAGCTTTCCGTCTCCAAAATGGGGAAATTATTTTTTTTCAAATTCATCTGAGTAGTTTCATTTATTTCAAATAACTTTTTGCCCCATGAAATGGCAAATGACTTGTCATTACTAAGGAAATTGTAGCGTATTGGCAAGTGACTGCATGGATGAAAAAGAATAAAATATTCTTTTGATAGACAATACTGAACACTATCATTAAAGATGTAGTTAGTGATAACTGTTGAAACACCAGTGATGCATGTTGGTTTATGTAATTTTGCCTTTTATATTTATTTTTGTATAGTTTTGTATTAAATAATCAAGAGGGGGTATTTTCTATATAGGCATTCTTTTGTACTGTGGCTGAATATTTCCTTTTTTTTTTTTTCCTGAAACTCCTTACATTTCTTGGCTTTATTTAGAAAAAACAATCTTCTGCATATAGAAGTGAAAAATTTTGTGATCTATACTGCATAAGGTCATTGAGTAGTTACACATTCACAAATCCTATGTCTTTAGGATTCTTAGGATAGGTTCTATCATTTGTATATTTTCAGAACATATGAAGCACCATGAAATGAAATGTTGATATGTAATTGCTATATTAAAATACTATAGCATGGCATAATATGACTTTAGATTTTTCAGAAAAAATAGTACTTACATCAGACCTGATCTGGCACTGAACACCAAACAAAATACACCCTGACACTAAGATCTCAGTACCTCAGATTATAGTGTTGATTCTGATGCCAGAAGACTTGTTATGATCAGAACTAATGGGCCACTTGTCAACTTCTGCCCAGAATAAGTGCTGTATGAAACAAAAAAAAGCTTTGTAAGATAGAGGTCAATTCAGACTGCAGCTCTATCAAAACTGTTTAAACGACGAGTACAGTATTTCCATTATTTAACGGAACAACACAAAGTCAGTAAAGCTGCTTATAGATGCCCAAAACAGGTAAAAAGCTTCTTTATAATGAAATTGGGAATTAGAGTAGTCTTAAATTGTGAGGACTATTTTGTAATTGAACCTCATTTGGGTTATATGATTTATTGTATTAAACTAGTTCTGTGTGCAAAAGGAAGGTGTTTCTAATTTACTACCTCTAATAGTCAAATGACATGGTTTCCTCCTTATAATTCTCTTTGGAAGGACTTTCTCTTTTTCAAGCCCTATAAAAGGCAATGAGATTATGCTGTTGCTGTGGTGATCCTGTCTAATGAAAGTTTTATGTCCCCCTGGCCAATTGCCCTTGTGCAGCTGACATCCAGATCTGCCTTTTTCAAAAGCAGACTAGTTGAATCCATGTTGAATAGCACTAGTGTGACAACTGTGGATGAGGAATATGTTTCAGAAGCCTGTGTGCTAGCTCTCCTATAAGCTTTTTAGTATGTGTAACATATACATTTCTCTAGTTTGTGCACACATCATGCTTTAAAATTGAGCCAAGCGCTGTGTACCGCCAGTAATCCATTACCACTCGTGATAGTTGTGACAACATTATCACAGTTTTCTGTTCCTTCTGCTGAGACTTCTGCCTTAGCTGCTTTTGTTAATCACATTTCTGATGCAAGAAGCATTCCCACTGTTTCAAGCTGAGCAACATAACTTTTCAGGATGATGGTAGACAAACTGTTACAAGATGGGCGTAGCCTGTAGGAAGTGGTACCCCCAGGCCCACCACATGTAGAGGAAACAACTTATATATGTGATATCCCATCACTCACCGTATGTTAGTTCTGAAACCATCTGAGTCACCTCCAGCAGATATTTTTCTATTGCTCAGAAGCTGCTGATCAAGGAGACAATACCGACTGGTGGCACGGGGCAGTAGTGTGCAACTGAGATGATGGTTATCATGTGGAAATATATAAAGTACACACATGTGGATGTCTCCCTAAAGGTGCCTTGTGAACATAAGCTCACTTTCTTGGAGTTAATATATTAGTAAAGATTGCCATCAAAATCCTTTCAATATTTGAGCTCTTTTTTTAAAAAAATGCAAAATAGAAAATAGAACTGTCTGAATTCCTTTCATCTCATGGATGGGATCCACTTCTAGCCCCCACACTAGCTGTAGCGCTAACTAGGACACTGACAAACCAACCTTGGTGCCTGGTGATCTGTCCTGAACTGACAGAATATATTTTAAAATGTTAACTGAAAAAAAAAAAGTGCATTTTTCTCATAACATTTCTCAAGCTTTTTTCTATAAAGTCATAAGTGTAGTGTGATGTATTTTGCAAAGGAGATGTGCTACTGCACCAAGAAGAGAACTCATCTACATGTCATAGAATGCTGGTGTAATCACTGTGCACCAGGGAAGCACAGTCTTTTAACCCTCTTCATGTGGTACAGCAAGTTCATTTGATTAAGGTCAGAAACTCATGAAAACTCATTGAGGTGTGATTCAACAGAAGGGCTAACGATATATGAAATAAGCAAAGTTTAAAATTAGTAAATCAAAGGACGTCAGCAAGGACTGACAGGACATCATTATTGGAGGTCACCATACTAGTGCTGAGGCTAACTTATTAAACCTAGCTGGTTTTTTATGTCAATTATCCAGAAAATGATTGCTTTCACTCCTAGATTATGTTTACTCTTCTCGCAAAATTTCTTCACACAAAGGAAAATTTGCCCAAGCAAAAGTCACGTACCTGCCCCCACAAAAGAGGATTACACTGCTAGGTATGTCTTGTGGTCTCTAGTCTGCTTGTCTTGTACTCACAGGATGCATCAATCTACAAGCATGGACAAAGGAGCATAGAGATAGTTCAATGAGGTGTTTTTACATGTGCACACAAGCATTTTGTTCAGAAACAATTTCAGAAGATTTATGTATTTATTGCATATTCCATGTTTGTTATATCCTTTAGTTCTGTTCATTTCATAGTAGAAGGAATATAACTGTGATCTGTATACCCAATCTAGAAAAGATGAACCAACCACTTATTAGTTCTGTATAGGCCAGAAACTGGTGTTCTGTGTCAGTCCTGTCCCATTAAAATTGGCCTATGCTGCTATGTTTTAGAAGCTTTAAAACTGAAAATTGCTCTACGTATTGTACCTTTTCTTTTTCTCCTGTCTTAGTTGCAAATTCTAAAATATATCAGTAAAGTTCACAAGAAAGTATACTGTCTTTTAAATTATTTGATGACTCTAAAAAATAAAGCATTTATGAAGTTAGTTGAATAGCAAAATGCTGCTTTGAATAGACTATAGACAGACACAAAAAAAATCTAAAGCATTAATTGGTTATTCTGTGTAAACACCATTTGCAAATAAGCCTATTTGCTGTGTGGAAAGCAATCAGGTTTCTCTTCATTCTCTGAGATCCTGCTGTCTCACTGCTATAACAGACCAGCTTTTCAGTCCATCCTCTAAATCTGAAAACAAACTATATAGTTATAAAACTATAAACAAACACCTTCAAAAATAGTCTAATAATTCTGTAAACTAATTGTTTCCTGTTTTATGAGGGAAGCAATGTTGTCTATAGAATCACAGAATGATAAAATATGCTGCGTTGGAAAGGACCCATAAGGATCATCATGACTCTATGTAGGAAACAGGTGATCAATATCAGAGATCAAGGCAAATTTTGTATAGTCAATTAAATTCAGTTAAATGATGGGAAAAAAACCAACAACTTTAAATAGACTTTACTGATGGTTGTGATTTTATTTATTGTTTCAGACAAGTGTGTCTTTTCATTATCCAGACTCAGTTTTCTCTATGCCTTGAATTTTAGTTCCAGATCTTTGGTAAACTTGTTTGACCTCCTAACCCTCCAGTTTACTTCTTTCATTTTAAATGTCCTTTCTCCCTTCAAACTTCTCAAACCCCCCATCTTTAGTGTCAAAGTTTTAGTTGTTGATTTTAAGTAGGCAGGTGCACTTTATTTTGAGAATGTATCAAATCAGGGTCAGAAAACAGAGAATTCTTCAAGGTTTAGATTCGAGAAGCTGGTGGCCAGCCAATCAGTCCTATGACATTCTTTCCTCAGAAACATTTCTCTGACTTTATTTAAACTTTGTTTCTGTTTGGTTTTTTACCAGTGAAAACTTTTTCCACAGATTTTTTTTTTTTTGAGGGAAGTTTTTGGGGTTCTTCCCCTGTTTGGACCCAAGGGGTACTGGACAGGCAGGACTGCTTCTGGGCATACATTCTGCTGTGATCCTCTCTGTGACTGTGTGTGTAGGATTGACTGCGCCTGTGCTGTTGTGCATGGCTGTAGTCTAAGCTGGCCACTCTGCACCTTGTGCCAGAATAAGAGCTCCTTAGGGAAAAAACCAGGCTTTTGAAAAACAGTTGAAGATACAAAACAGATGGAAATGGCTCATGGAAATTAATACTTTTCTAATTATCCTCTAGTTTATAACAGACTTGCTAGCTTCTTGTGTCCT
Organism: Willisornis vidua nigrigula; assembly: GCA_021164005.1. Classification (NCBI taxonomy): domain Eukaryota; kingdom Metazoa; phylum Chordata; class Aves; order Passeriformes; family Thamnophilidae; genus Willisornis; species Willisornis vidua. The sequence goes on from JAJPCS010000060.1 coordinate 10,191,737, forward strand.
GAGCTATTAATTACACTTGAACTAGTCTTACCACTGCTCTGATACCGTGACATTTTAAGCTCTTTCTGGACAGACACACATGATTCCACAAAGGAAGGAGCAAATCAGGTTCTAATTCTGCAAGTCTGATGCTGTTCTTTCAGCCTGATTTTCTTCTTATCCTGTTGCAGTTGAAGTGGGAGAAATAATTAGACTTTGATTTTTTTTTTCCTTTAGAGGTTCTCTCATTTTCACTGGATTAGCAGGTCATGCACTGTATGCAGCTTGCTTATTGTGCCACTAAACTTTTTTTATTAGACAACTCAATGCTGCAATATTAGAGTAGGATCAATTTGCACACTACATGGAAGGTTTAAAATTAATAGTTTTTGAATATTCTCAGTGTTCTGGGAAGGAGGATGTTTAGAACTGTTTCCTAGATAAGGGAAATGGATGACCTTATTAAAGTATTTGGCTTTAGACTTTAAAATGTTGTTTCAGGAATGACCTGAACAAGTGAGTATTTGAGGAAAATAAAAGTAGATGTAAACAAAGAACTTGAAAATTAAACTATTTTGAAGGTCTGCTGCGGTTGCTGATAACATGAACTGTTTTGCTTACCCATACATATTTATTGGTTTCTACTCCTGATGCCTAGCACAAAACAGAAAATTTCTTTTCATCTGATATCAAAGTGATAATCCTTAGTGGTATCATTGCATTTTCTAAACGCACAGTTTCTTCTCTATCCTCGTCTTGTCTTAGAAACTAATAAATATATGGAAACAAAAATAATTGTGATGTTTTTCATTTCTTTGTAAGCATGAATCTGTGAATATATGAACACATACCTACAGTAAATATAGGTCTTCTCTACAAATACAGAAAATATGAAGGAAAGTTCATTTCTAAGGGGTTTATTACATTTGCAAATCCTATAGCTATATTACCTAGCCTAATGTTCTCAGCACATTCTGTGAAGAAATTCACACAATTTATGTAGTGTTTTGCATGTAGGAGCTCTATAAAATTATGTAAGCATCTGTTCCTGCAGATGCTTTTGGAAATGTGTGTTGAGCTCTGAGATTGAATGCAGCTATAGCATGCACATGCTACAAATTACGAATGTGTTAAATCTTCTCCAGATAAGAGCTAAAGATTGATGTTTTCTTTGATTTTTATGACCTATATATGCATACATGAATGCATACATATATCTATATATAGATAGAGATATATATAAACATACATAGAACATAGAGACTGTTAGAAACTGTTTAGTGACCGAATTTCTGCTGCTTTTCAAATTCTCACAGCAAGGTTTGTTTTCAGGCAGATGACATAGACAATATCTAACTCTTCTTTTTTTCCAAACTCATTTATCTTTTTGAAAATGCAAGCAGAATTTTAAATTATTAACTGCTGTGGTTTTGGGACATTTTAGAATCTATACTTAGTAACATATCTCACCTATAAAATCAAAAGCCAGTTCTGTTTCAGATTAAAAACATTGAAAGAAAGTTAGGGGTTAAAAGCACAGGCTTCAGTTCAACAAGTGGAAATACTGTGCAGCTAGTTAAAAATAAAAAAATCAAAAGAATGGGAAGAAATGTAAAAAGAAATAACACTGAAGGGCATAAAGTTGAAATTAGATAGTATGTTGACAAGGGATTTTAATATTACCTGTATCAAAAAAGGCAATAGTGATTTTTATCTGCTTTCACCAATGCTATGAATTGGAGAAGCAATAAAACTTTCTTTTTTAACCTCAAAACTTCTATTGCAAGTGCATTGTTGCCTTAATTTTTTATAGTATCTTACTAGAATGCTATTCATAAAATGGATTCAGGTTCAGAAAAGAGCAATAAACGTTGTTGGGAAGAAGAATGAAAAACATCTAGAAGGAAAAAAACAAGAAACATGCAACATGGAGCAGTATACATATAAGTATATAAAAGAAGTATATGTAAGTGTTTCACTTAATTGTAACAAGCTCATACATATATTAATGATCAAGTATTAGCATATGTAATTCAAATATTCAATCTTTTTAGCAGATGAGAAATTGTTTCAGGTAATCTGTCTTTTGTCATAAGAATGTGTGTGCAGGGGGATTTACAACACCATTTTTTCTACAGGAATTGTGACTTTGTGGAAAGAACAATGTTCTAAGAGTTATTTGGAGCTTAATTTAATTTTATGTCGTCATTCATTCTCTACTGTCATGCCACATTTTACTTCATATAATCTCTATGTTGAATTGCCTATGGCATAACAGATGGACTTTTCTTCACAAATCTTTGTTCATCTTGAAAATTTCTCTCCAGGAGAGGTATGAAAATTTATCTCAGTTTAATAGGTTGAGAAATGGCACAAGACAAAGTAAAAATTGTTCAAAATATCCAGTGATTTTGAATCTTAATCTGAAATGAAAAAAGCTTTTAAAACCCCCACTATTTAGATAGTATGTGATAATTTTGAGCAACTTTAGTAACAGTTAATTGGCATTCACCAGACTCTGACCAGAAATTTAAAGAGAGAGAACATTAAAATGATGGCCAGTTATGTAAGGTATTACTGGGAGAAAAGGTAATTTACTATTGCACGGAAATTTTGAAAGAGAAGACAATACCTACTTCTATGGCAAAAAGTGCAGCTGCTCATAGCTGCAATTCATTTTCTCTGTTTCGTGAGAGGTTTTCTGCTGCACCTTCACACTCTAAAGAAATACCACAGTGTGCAGTCACTGTTTTGTTCCTTGAAGGTGCTTGGTTCTACATACTGAAGCATGAAAAACCTGACTATTGAATTCTACCAAAAATGCCCTTTAAAATTGGACAGGCAATTTTAATGCCAGTCTTCTAAAATTTTGTGATCCCACACTTCCAGAAACAGACCATCCACAACTTCTTTGAACAACCTGTTCCAGTGCTTCAACACCCTTTTAGCAAAGAATTTCTTCCTAATATCTAGTTGAAACCTACCTACTCTCAGTTTGAAGCCACTACCACTTGTCCCTGTCACTACATCTACTTGTGTTTTTGTAGGATGATCAATTCCCTATCAAGGCATGTGTTAAGATTTGATTAGTGAGAGATGCCTCTGCCTGAATTAAGGTGCAAATGAGACCTTCTGCCAAAGTCAATAATGTAGATTATATTTAACCATGAATGTGAGGTGGAGAGATAGAAAGAAATAGAAAAGAGAAGAGAGAGAGCTATCAAACAGAAGATAGTCACCATCTGTGGATCCAGTAGTGTCCTGTTGGTCCTTTACCCTGGGCTTTTTGTTAATTTTCTGTTAAATTGAATTAAGACATTTCCAACAACTTGCAAAATTCCACTGTCATTATGTTGATTTTGTATTGCCTAGAAGCAGTGCAATAGATCTTTATCTGATTAAGTAATAGCTAACATATTGATCACATCAGTATTACCCTTCTGTGAGAGTCATGCAAAAATCACCATCTTAAAAAATAACCTGTTAACTGTGGAAATTGTTAGTATGCTGACCATTGACTGGCAGAAAGAGACCAAGTTAGTAAGGTTTCCTTTTATTCAGGCTTGTTCTCCTTTGTACTGTCAGAAAGTTCAAATAAGATATAGTTTCGGAAGAATCTAGTGAAAAATATCTTCTATGAATTTGAATTGCCCTTGATCACATTTAAGAGCATCTGACAGGCATAATAGAAATGCAACTTGCAGTGTCACTTTTGATTATTTAAAATTTAAATTGGCTCATTGAAATACATTGTGAATGGTTGTGGATACCAGTAGAAATTTCTATCATCATTTTAAGAGTTTCAATTTAGCATGTTGCTTTATTATATCTTCTGTAATATAAGCTTCATAATTATATTTTTAAATAACTTTTTCTAGATATAGAATTTCAAAGTAATTATGAAGGTACATCTAGAAAATTATTCCTAACTACTGGTATTGTTGGAATTTTGACTTTCAGGTGTCTTATATGACACGTGAATACTGCAAAAATCCTAGAATACAATTTTGAGAAGAATCAGTGGGGAATACTTAAATAGATGTTCTGCAATCGTTGCAGTTAGTGAACTTGTCACCTCAGACTAGAAACCATATTTCAGGGCAAGGGAGCATGGGTCAGAGAATGCTGAGCTGTCAGCTAGAGGCATAAATATTCACAAAAATAGTGTTTTATTTTAAAACCTCAAAGCATAAAAACAGGTTTTTCCTTTCCACTTATTTAGAAATGCATGCTTTAGAACTTACACAATTACTCAAATAAAAACTACTGATGAAACAAAAGGATTTATTTTTTTAATACTGGAAGTAAAACCAACATAAACTATAGTAATCAAATTCATTCCACAAACCATGTATCACATAGCTCATATTGCAAACAAAATATAATACTTCAGCTGGTGCAAGAAAAAAAATTAATAATCTCTTTCAAAAGTACAATAAAACAGAAATTTTAAAATTATCTAGTAGATAATAATTATTCTTTTGCCAGATTAAGACTGTTCCTTTCTTAAAAACAAACAAACAAACAAACAAAACAACAACCAATCAAAAAGAAACCCCTTACATTTCAAGTAGGTAGATTAGAAGAAAAGTGAGATAGGACACTCACAGCAGGTACTACAATTATTCTATCACCATGGTTTTTATTTACTTTTGTTTGAAAATGAGGATATTAAGGTAGGGAACACTGCACAAGTAGGCGAGTGAAGCCACAGCAGGAAAAATGTGAAGGAAGACAGTTTG
>JAJPCS010000060.1:10196857-10402823 GCA_021164005.1 Willisornis vidua nigrigula
AAAAGAAAAGAAAAAAAGAAAAAATCTTCCTAAATTTTATAAAATAAGTGTTGTCTGCTTTGGCAGAGTTCTTATCTTAAAATATGCATCTAGGTGTCTTATGATATCCCTCAATGATGTTTGGTGAAACAGGGATACGCAACACTTAAGTCCTTCAATTAGCAAGTTTCAGTGTAGTAATGACGTTAAAATATTTTCTGATTCCTTTTCAATGCAATAAACTTTTTTACCTATCTTTATCAGAAGACTGTTTTGTGATGCCCTGTGGAAACTCGTAGGTCATACTTTCTCAATAGTCATCATCGTATAATCAATAATTTATCAGCTGTTTTCCTATAGCAACACTAACTAGTGAAAAAAAATCAGCCCAGGAATATGTGTTGTCCGCAGCTCCCTCAGTGTCACGCTGCTACTGTGACATCTCAGCAGTGGCTTTATTTATGCAGTGATCACGAGACTATCATGGACTTTGGCCCAAAGGTATGCTATAAGTCACCATTTTGCAGAATTCATTTTACTAAGTGGATACACTATGTGATGGGAGAAGTGCATTACAGTGATGAGTAATATGGCAGAATTTGAAAGAAAGCAAAATCTCTTTGCTGGTTTGTTGTAAATACTTACTAGCTGTGAAGCTTCTGCATCATTTATTGCTGATCTCATTCTGGTGCTTTTATAGCAGGGGTTACCTTGCTGTATGAATGCTCTGAAACTAGACTGGATAAGAATTTTAACAACATAGACTAGACATGCCATCACTCCTTTGCACAGGAGGATGAGTGCTATGGGAGAGGACTTTACTCCCACAGGAAATAAAGACTATTGTAAGCTTTATTTCTTTCACCTAAACAGATAACATGATTTAGAGATGAGGGCACCTCTTTGGTTGTGCTTTCTGCCCACCCTCCATCTTAGGTTGTATCAGCAAGTACTCAGAAAGTCAAGAGAAGTGATTCTTCCCCTCTGGCATTTATAAGACCTTGTCTGGAGTACCATGTCTGGTTTTGGACTCCACAGTACAAGATGATCAGTGACATGGTCATGGAAGGCAGAGGGGAGACCTTAGCTCTGTATAGAGATACCTCTTGGGAGGGTAAAGAAGAAACAGAGCCAGCCTTCTCTAGAATGTTCACAGTAGTAGGACAAGAGGCAACAAAATGAACCTAGAGCTTAGTAAAATTTAGTTGAATAATAAGGAAAAAGAAATTCACCCTGAATGTGGTCTGACACAGGAACAGGTTGCCCAAAGAGGCTATTCAATTTCTATTATGGAGTAATTCAAAACAGAACAGAATAAGCTCTTAAGCTATCTGGTCTCACTGGACCTGTTTAGAGCAGGAGGTTGGTCTAGATGACCTTCACAAGTAGTTTCCAACATGTAAGCTTTAGATATCAGTGATTCCATGAACAAAAAACCCAAACCACAACGTAAAGAAATACTTTACTGCATGAACAGAAATAGAGGAGAACACTACAGAAATGTATCCCCAAATTATTTCTTTAGTGCATCCTAGGTGTTTTTACTCTAATTATGCTTGCCATAGCAGTATATTTGCATTGTAATTGATGCTCTTGGCTTAAGGTGCTTTCTGGCTTCTGTACTGGCATAGTATTTTATCTTTATTTGTCAGCCACAGCTTGTGATATAATACAACATGGCATAAAGCTGTGCAACATGAAAAAGAAGAAAAACTGAAAGGCAAATCACCTGATCTGACATAATTTCTGTAGTGCAAAACAATTTTTTTATTCTAATTCAAGCCTCAGAATCAAATACAACATATCAGTTGTCAATCGTGACTTCTATTAATGGAAATATATTACCTCCTAAAAGAAACACAAGGCTTCAGAGATACTATTTTTATTTGATTATAAGCAGTTGTTTCCTTTTAAAAAAATTAATTATATAAAGCTATTAGATTTTATACAGAAAGTGTATTAAAAGTCTACTTCCAAAACTGTCTTTATTTTAACAGCATACTTTTCAATTATTATGTAAGTTTCTTTTCTATTATGATGACTATGATGGCAGTAGAAGATAAAATTATACCATAAATCCTAAAAACAACAGATCAAGTCACAAATAAAGTCCGGAAAAATAATGGTACTGGAAGAGTTTCACTGAAAACTGCAAATATCCTTTGAAGAAATTCAACATTTTCCCTCATAATGTGTATGATTATAATATCCAGGCATCTCACATATATTGATAAATTTGTCCTCGCATGCACTTTTTCAGAAAGAATTGTAATAGATGTTGCTGTTTGCTTCCTTCTTGATCAACTATCCTCAGTCCACTGCTGTTCTTCAGTTCGTAGTTGGAGTAGTTACAGTATTGGAAGCATTTCTGGAAAGATTGCATATTTCTATCCTCACACATAGATTATGTGTCATGTCTAATGATTTCTTGAACACACAGTATTGTAAAGACTTTATTGACAAAAAACTTTAATGACTTTTTAAATGTTGTGCTGATAGATTTATATCCTTTTATAGAAACTAGCTCCTACATTTAAAAGATAATGCTTCTGGTAATACAAGAATGATTAGCTCTGTAATACATATTATATATGATCAGTTGGTGTTCTGCATACCCAGTTTCAGATGATTAAATTTCTGTCTTTAAATATAATTGCAGCAGTAGGCCAAAGGAGAGATAAATACTTGGTTTAGGCACAGACAATCTCCAACCAGAATGACAAAGAGTATCAGAGAGAGGAAGAAATTGTCAAATATCTTCTCTGGATAACTTCATAACACAGGCAGCCTGAGGTTACGTGTACGAATGTTTAATAGCTCTTCTATTAAAAAATCAAGTATGAGCATAATAAAAGACTGGCATGACTCTATATAGGATTTTAAATTTGAAGATTATTTTCTTAAATCAAGACACAAACCAGTTCTATCCAATAACCCAGGTAATTTACAAGCAGTGAAGGTTTACTACCCTGTATTGTTCCAAGATTTGTCTTGCATAGTTTTAAAGAATGGCAATTTATGTTATGCAGTCTTCTCAACTGTCTCAGAGTTCTTATTCTCTGTTGAATTTGTGTATATAACTTTATAATAAATAGATTAAAAAATGCATCCTTTTATGATAATTCACCAATGTAACCTAATTTTTGTCAGTAGTATTTTCCATGATGAAATAATTATTTAAGTGTAGTTTCAATGAGATTATTTAAAATGATAATTCATTGAGTTGTCCAGATATATTTGCAGTGTGTGCTGTATTTCCATTTGACATGCAACATATAAGATATGGCAGTTTCTAAGAAGCCTGGCATAATGAGTTTTTATTTTGTATTTTTGAAATGAATAATTTTTTTGTGTGAAACAGACTTGAAAGTCTACCATATTTATTTTCCTTAATTTATTTCTCTATAATACAAATGTTTGACTACCTTTCTATAGCAAAAATGCACCTTAAAGACAGGAAAACTTTCCTCTCATGTTTCATTCAACATTGTCTTTTTCTCTTGGAAATTTCTACAGATCTAGCAGTCTTCTTCTGTGTCCTAGTTCAGCAGGAGGGACCAGCTAACACTGTGTGTGGGTGATCAAAGCTGTGTATTCTACCCCCTCTATTCATTCCCCAAGGACAATGGGCCATTAGCAGCAGCTGCCCAGGGAGTCATTATCACCTTCACACCCAGCCTGAGGGGGCGTGGCTGCTAATGGGCCATAAACAGTTCAACAATACCCCCTGGCTCTAGAGTTAATCACCCATTGTGTGAGTCCCTGCCCAGGGGGAGGGACTGGGTGCTCCCTGAGGGTACATAAGTGGTGGGTAAGAAGAGCTCAGGAACTTCTCGTCGGATCCAGAGGAGCAGCAGGACCTCGACAGGAGGAGATCACCGCTCTCAACCAGACCACAGCCCTCGCCTGCACCAACAGGTTTTTCACTCCTTTTGCTTGGGACTTGGGGGAGCCACAGAGGTCTCAGCACAAGGGCAAACAAACCCCCTTGGATTTGTGCCCCAGGACACTGGGTTATATTGCTGGGTTTTGTGAGTGGAAAGCAATTTCCCTTTGTGTCAGTGTATTTATTGTAATATTATTATTAAATTTTAGCTCTGACTTATAATCTCTCTCGTGGTGAGTCCATTTCCCCTGCTGGTTCGCCTTTAAACCAGCACATTCCGATATTTTTTTCTTTGACTTTTGAATGATTCATAGTGATAAAGATTAAAATTCAACAAAGGAAAGAATCATGTATAAATTTTTATTCATTGAAGGTTTTGTCTTCTAATTTATGTCCTGAGTTTTGCAGATGGAACTTCAGCATTTAAACTTGAATTTAGTAAAATCTGTTTCCTACAATCCTTTGTTCCCTTACCTGGTAGAACTTGGGAGATCTGGCTCATTCCTGATCATGTGTGGTTCAAGTATGGGACCTGTTGACTCAGCAGATATTCCATTGTCTAATTTACGAATGCCTAGTCAGGTTCCTGGATTGCTTTTGGGGAAGAGATTTATCTTGTTTTGCTCTTTCACTACAGGGCTTTCTAATCACTTGTAGGGGCACAGCTACAGTAACATTTCCTCTTTTAAGATTTGGTCTTCAAGGAATCATCATTTTCGAATGATCTCATTAAGTAACCCAGGAAGGAAATTATGGTGCTTATGAAGATGTTAGTGGAGCAAATTGAGACATCCCTACAGAAAATATCATTGATGAGAAGAATTTAGAAGACTGATTCTTAAATTTATGACGTGGCGCTGGGTGCCATGATCTAGTAAATGGACTAGAGTTGGACCAAGGGTTGGACTCGATGATCTTGGAGGTCTTTTCCAACCCAATCGATTCTATGATTCTATGATTATTGCTGTAAGACAAATTTTTCTAAAAAAGTAATAGTAAGAAAAAAAAACAACAATGAAAAATAAGACCTCACCTGTCTGCCATGTGCCCACTTAGCTTCTATTTCTCTCCCCCTTCTCAACAGAACTGGAAGAGAAAATACTATAAAAACCTCAGGGATCAGGACAGTGTAATGAAGGGAAGAAAAGGCCACACCAAGAAGAAGCAAAACAAAGCAAAGCAGAACAAAATCACTTATTGTCTTATTTCCCATCAGCAGGCAGTGACCAGCCCCTTCCTGAGAAGCAGGGTTTGAATGTGTGTAACAGTTACTCTGAAAGACAAATGACTCTGTAACAAATGCCTCCTCAAGCTCTTCCTCATTTCTTTAACTTTTATTGATCGACATGACATCATGTGGCATGGAATATCCCTTTGGTCAGTGTGAGTCAGTTGTCCTGCCTATGTTCCCTCTCAACTCCCTGCTAATGTGCAACCTGCTTGTAATGGAGCAGGTGTTGGAGAGTCAACCCGGATGCTGTGAGAACATAGCTCAACATTATCTAAAGCACTGGTGCATTATCAACATCTTTCTACCTACCAATGCAAACAGCACTATGAAGGCTCCTATGGTGAATGTTAGCTCCATCTCAACCATACCAAGTACAGAAAATTTGGATATTTGATGGTTATTCACTGTTTATAGAGAAAATGCTACTGAGCCTAATATACCAAGATGTCAGCTTATATATCAATCACTTTTACAAATTCCGTGTGATGTATGAACAAGTAAGGAAGGAAAGTTTGAAGTGATTTTTGTTTGGAATACCTATTTTTGTTAGTCAAGTCCTGCAAATTGACTTTTCTGTCAGGATTCAAGGACTGCTATTAACAAATGTATTTTTTCCACTGCTCATATACTGAAGGAATTTAGTAAATTTGCATATTTTTAAAACTGAAGAAAAATAATTAGAAGAAACAAAAGAATAAAATCAGGAAGCACTCCATGTTTCTGAAGGCATTGCCAAAGGGTTTCCAGACTGAAAACTGCTTAACAAACCCAAACCAATAAGTCAAAACAACTTCTGAGACATTTTAATCTCAGTGTAGCATGGCCGTTATCAGTCTGAAGAATGCCAAGTGAGAGATTAAGTATATTTACTAATATGAAACCTAATTAAAAAGCTGTGTGATGAAAGAGATTAAGAAAATAACTTCTTCTTTAAAAAAATTCTCTGAATTATATTTTGCCAACTTAGAAACATTCCTGTTAAATATTCAGAAGTGATTTGAGAGGAAGACGGAAGACTAAAGTTCTCACAGAAAAAAAAATGGTGATTCTCAGGGCACAGGCACAATCTTGGCCTGTGTTTCTTTCCTGCTGCAAGTGTACCATTAGTTTATGTCTCTCCCAATTTTAGTTTGACATTTGGAAGTGTCATTCTAGTTCATTGCAAAAAATTTTAGAAAGATAGCAGTGTCATGGTACCACATGCTGTGTCATAAGTAAGATTGGTAAATTCTAGAGAGAAAGTTGCCTGAAGCATTTGATTCAATTTTTTTATATTCTCTTTTGAATGAACTTTTTAATTTTTTCCCACTCAAACTCTACCTATTTGTTTGTTTTTCAAAGATTACTGCTTTATAAAGGATCTTTGTAACCTGTTTCATGAATGCTCCAATAGTTTTGATATTTTTATTTCCTTCAGCATTTGTCAGTTTTTTGGTTGTTTTGGGTTTTTTTGGGTTTTTTTTTTAGTTTTTAAGAATTTTTCTTTTTCACTGTAATTCTGGTCGTTCCTCACTTCAAGTAGATGCACCCAGCAGTTGTGTACTTTTTCCTTACGTGCATTAGTTTTTGTTTTCCTTAAGTTCCATCATTACAGTCCTACTTATTGAGACAAAGGTAACGGGTTAACTCCATAATTGCTATTTTAATGGTCGCTGACCAATGGGAGACAGCTCTCAAGGACACCCTCCACACTCAGTGAGAGAGTGAATAAGAAGCCATTTATTAAAGAAAAAGCCAACCTATAAAGGGTTAGGGGAGGTACTCGGAAGTGGGTGGAAACTTAAAGAGGATTGGGTGACAGTGTGGCGGCAACCATTAAACATCCAATAAGAACAGGGTGTCGGAAAGAGGAAGGAAGTCTGAAGGGAGAGATTTGGAACTTGGATGCGATTGGTCGAGCGCAAGGGTAGAGTGGATAACTGACAACCAGATAGCCAATAGGGAAACACTCATCAAATGACAGGAGAACTGACCAATAGAAACTCAGGAATTGGAGCAGAACAGGCGGAAACACGGGAGAGGAACGAACATGGGGTGTGGAAATCATGTGGGGGGTACAGAACCAAAAACCCATACAAAATCTTCTGCAACATTCATCATTCAAACTTCCAGAGCTTCAAGTCCACTGTCCATCCCTATTTTCACTGGCTCTGGTTCTTCTTGGTTCTCACCCATCCACTGATGACAATATTCTTTCCATTCTTCATGTGTTATTCATTTTCCCACACTATATGAAAGAAATTAATTTTCACTGTTCAAAAGAAGCAAATTTAAATTTTTTTTTGGCTCTCAATGTTTATATGATACAATTTTGTTATATCAATGTTAATATAGATGTTGTAAATAACACACATAGAGTCATAGAATCACTAAGATTGGAAAAGGCCTCTGAGATCATTAAGTCCAACCATGAGCCCAGCACCGCCATTTCACCACTAAACAATGTCCCCACACCTTTTGAACACTTCCAGGGATGGTGAATCAACCACTTTCCTAGGCATCCTGTTACGATGCCTGAAAACTATCTCCACAAAGAAATATTTCCTAATATCTAATCTAAACCTCCCCTGATGTAATTTGAGGCCATTTCCTCTTCCTTTGTTACTTGAATCTGGGAGAAAAGACTGATACCTTTTTTGAGGTATTTGTGGAGAGCAATGAGGTCCTGAGCTGTTGTGAGATTGCTTGCAAAAAGTGAATTTCTGAGCAATCCAAACTGCTTCAGCCCCGTGAGAATCATGCAGATATTTCAGCTTGCAAGGACACACACCTGCTGTTTGTCCGTTAGGCGACGGTCACTCCTTGCAAATGTTTTCATGAGAACGTCTCAACGGCCTTCCTGATCTCCGGACATGGACCTCAAAACATCGGGATGAGATAATACAAACACTGGACTTGTGAGATATAGGCTTTTAACCAATTAGAAGTTCTAGGGTGTTGGGGTGAGACCTTTCTAGCCAATAAGATGTACCTCTAACCCTATATAAACCATGTGCTGTGTGAAATAAAATGTCTTCACTGTGAATCTCATAGGTTCGTACTGTGAAGTCCTTTCTCTCCGCGAAAGTTTGTTTACTTTACTGAGCCTCATTTCCTCCAGGCTAAATAACCCCATCTTCTCTCAGCCACTCATCATAAGACTTGGGGGTCTAACACAATTGTATACTAGTGAAAACGCAGTAAATTGATGGAAAAACTCAGTAATATTGGAGTTGTTAGATGAGGCACATATTGGAATAGTAATTTTAGCTAAAATAGATTGAAAGTCTATCTTTAAGTTAAATTCAAAGTGGATCTTGTGATAATATAAGGATTTTTTTCCTTCTTTTAGATATGTTTTAGGGTGACAATAGTCATGATTTCAGACTCTACCTAGACAGTACTGTGATATAGCTCAAAGAGTGGTGAGAATACTGTCTTTAACAAATAAATTTGTTAGAGCTCATATATAGATTTTAATGTGTCATTTTGAAAGTCATAATATTATTAAATGATTTAAGTAAAGCCTTACAGGAGAACCTATCTGGCTCAGGTCTGAATGGCAATAAAATTTTAACCTAAGTACATGTTACGGATTTAGCTAGGTGTGGGCCTAAATTTGGGCTTTGGATTTGGGGGTAAGCCTGGGACTGTCGGCTGACTTGAGCTGGGCTGGGCTAGCTGAGAGCTGACTTCTTCTAGCCAATAGTATTCCATACCATATTCCAACATCATCTCAAAGTGTAGTAGCCAGTGTGGGAGTGGCTTGTTCAGTTTATTCATGGCTGTGGTCCCAGGAGGATGCACCGTTTCGTCCCAGGAGGGACGGAAGGCCCAGGCCCAGCACCAGCTCACCACCATGTTATCTTAAAGAAGTAAAATGTTTGTTAGACTTTCTCTCTATCTCTAGGGTATTGAGTTCTCCAGAGTGAATTGTAGTTAGAATGGTAGAGTTTGTGTTTGCTGGGGAGTGGGGAGTTATTTCTTGTTATTTCTAACTTGTGTAAATGTATTATATTGTAGCTTTCTTTTAATTTTCTCTTTTCTGTATAAATATATATAATTAGTTTAACTTTTTTTGAGGGTTTTTTTTCCTTCTCTCTTTTCTGAATGGGAGGGGGAGGGAGGCTGTATTGGATAGTGTGCATTTTGCTAGCTCAACCCAAGACAGTACATTAATATATTTGTTATTTATTCAGTCACATTCAAAGCAACTGAGATTCTTGGAAAATGTAATAGGGGAAAAAATCTGAGTATGAAAATTCAGTTATTCCATATTCTGGAAATGAAAGATAGAAACAGGATAGCAAGAAGAAGAACAGGGCAGATTTTTCAGAACTTCAGTTTGTCTTGAAAGAAAAATAAATTTTTTAACAACACAGTCACTTAATACTGGACAAAAATATTATACATTATTTTGAGAACTGGAAATATCTATGTTGGATATATTTTCTTAATATGCTTTTTGTCTTCCTCTGAGTCTTACTTTGAGGCAAGCAGACATTCAGGTTGTATAGTAAACAAACTTTCGGCGGAGAGAAAGGACTTCACCAACAAGCTTATGAAGTTTATAGTGAAGACCTTTATTACACAAAGCACACAGTTCATATAGTGTTAGGACTACAGCTTATTGGCTAAAAGAGTTAACACACCACCACGCCAGATACTTCAATTGGTTAAAACTTATCTCTCACAAGTCCCATGTTTATATTATTTCATCCTGGCTGTCTTCCTGCACCTGCAGAGTCCTGTGAATTCTCACCATGTGAATTCTTAGGGAGTAACCTCCTCCCTTACCAGCCAGCAGCAGCTGAGCTCCTTGCTGCCTTTGGCTGATAGGGAGTTTCACAGGGCTTTCTATAGATCTGAATTGCTCACTTTTGATTCCACTGTAGCAACAAGGTTGTATACACAGGTTCCTTTAATAACTTGGAAGAGATAAAAAAACTGATCTGCTTTGCACCATTTCGAGTGTTTTATAGCTTAGTGAGAATATTTAGTGGTTGTCAGAAGTGTCAAAGATTCTTTTTTGTCCTAATGTCTTTGTTTCAGTAGTGTATTCAATTAAACTGTTTCCTTAAAGTCCATACTTCATCAGTTAGTATCTACTTCCTAAAACATCTGATCTCTCAAGCGCTAAGAATCGTTCACGTGAAAGAATGAATCGTTTCACACACAGTAAGCTGCTGTTGACTTTAGAATTTTGCCAGCTGACATCTAATCCATATTGCTATTTTTATTTTATAAGTGGCTGATAGCTGATCCTGAGGCTGAGCTGATAAGAGCAATAGATCTTTAATGCATTTGAGAATTTACAGATATTCAAACTCCATCAGTGTCACAGTGCTTCTTAACTTTCCACTGCAATGACATTGAAGTTCTGAAGAGCAAGTGCAGCTTGGAAACATGACCAAATGTAAGAAAGACGAAAAGTTAATATCCCATGGTAGAAATAAAACTTTTCTCCCTTACTTAAATATTGCCACTTAACATTTTATGAAATGTAATAGCCTATGGTGCCCAGGTGGCTTTCTCCCCTGGTATCTTGATTAAATATTTACTTTGTTTAAGAGTCAACAGAGGACAGAAAAATCTCAGAAAATGCATTTTTAAACATTCTCTGAAGGTTCATTTTAAAAAGGAATTTTAAACAGAACTCTGTAAAATGTATTTTATTTTCATGAAAAAATTATTTCATATCATATTTCTTGAAAATTTAGACAGTTGCACAAGTTTGAGTTTTGAATTATTCATTTACAGATATTTGCTATGTATATAGAGGGGGAAAAATACACCAAAGAAACAAAAAAGAAACAAACGAGGCCCTGCTTCAGTCAGATATCTTAAATGCCAGTTAGCAATTACAAATAAATCACATCAAACATGTTAACATAAATTCATGATAATCCGATGAGAGCAAATCATTCTGTTAAGTTTGAACAGGGGCTCTGAGTAACCTGGTCTAGTGAAAGATGTCCCTGCTCGCTGTGGTGGTATTGGAATACCTGACCTTTAAAAGTGCCTTCTAACCCAAAACATTCGATTCTATGATCCGCAATTTATTATTCAACACAATGATATAAAAGTTTTGGGTAAATAATTTGTGTGAAGGAAGCCTACAAAAGAGGAATATTATTGGAAAATTACACTGGTATGTAGATTAATGTACAATAGTTTAGGTTCCTTTTTGCTGAATTATTTCCAAACAGAGATGGTGTTCCAAAATTTTAAGGAATTTCAAAGAATAGAAGAAATTAAGTGTCCAGCTTTATTTAGATGGAAAATACAGACATAAGACTTGTCAAAAGACTACTAATTGTTTGTGGGTAAGCCTTAAGAGCAAACCTGTTCTTTCTCTGAAGGATTTGCTCAATAATTACTGTCAGAACACTGCCTTTTTACTACTGTGGCAAAATAAAGCACCAACTGTAATCTGAAGACATCATTTATTAGAGGTCATCATGTGACTTGATCTGTTTTCTGAACATACCAGAAGGCAAGATTTCCCTTTGCATCAACTTCTCTTGCATTGCTGTGATGAACATACAGGTATGGTAGGAAGCACACTGAAATAACTGGTTTTCTGAAATAACCGATGTTTTTTTCCACAAGCCACAGAAGGATGATTTGATAGTAAGATTATTTCCTGCATTGTGCCATTGTGAGTCCTAAGCAAAAATTGTTATTTTTCAAGTAATATATGAACAGACCTAACCCTCATGAGATTAGACATACAACACAATCTTGTTTGCCTTAATATTTTCTGCTTCTAGCATAAGATTTTGTTCCATTTAACATAATAAAAATTCATAAAGTTCTGTGTGACTGACATAACTATTTTGCCATAAGAACAGCATCTTTAATAATCAGATTCCTTACAGATAGTAAAAAAACCCCAAACACGAACAAATAAAAAACCCACAAAAATTCCTTGATTCGAAGCAGAAGAGGAGAATAAAATATCCATAAGAGGCAAGTCTGCAAATCCAATTCCCACAACTTTTTGCATTCTATCCTAGTAAAAATAAACAAACAAACAAATCAAATCAAAATTATGTATTAGGTACAGTAGGTACTATGATTTTTTATCTTATTTTTTCTTGTGAGGAATGATATTGTTTTAATATTTTCCATCTTTACATACAATTAAATTTTAAGACTTTTTAAGTATTATGCTTAGTAGTAGTGAGTTATATGTTTATTATATAAGACTATATTATGTAATAAAAATCAAACTGCAAAATAACTTTATTATTTTATGAAACTAGAGATCTGAAATGCAGCCAACACAAAGATGGTGGGCAAAGCTTGGGTGCAAGCTGTTTGTATTCACTCTCATTCCAATTGCTGTTCTACAACAATCTTTAGGCATTGCTCTATCACTGTTTTGGTTTGAGCTCAGGGTGCTCATCTGCAGTGAATCTTCTAATGGTCCCCACTTTATTGGGCCTTTGCTTATACTCTAGGGCAGCCTCTCCTGAACTCATGAGGGCAGTGTTTTCATGTGAAAGAGACAGGATAAAGCCTGGAAACATGCCTCAGGTGGTCAATCCTTCCTTGACACCAGAATAGACCCCTTTAAATTAGTATAGTGAGGGCCACCAAGTTGTCAGCAGATACAGACTGTTTTGGCCATAGAGGAGCAAAAAAATCACTTGCTTCATTACTTAGCTGTATCATTTGTCTCCCATCAAACAACAAAACACAAAGCAACTCAACAAAACCCAAAACCAAACAGCCCAGTCAAATCTGGCTCTGAAGTTAAGGTGAATCAAACCAATAGTGAACTTCCAAGAATGATAGTTCTTAGGACTTTGCTTACCCAGCAAAAAATAGGATTAATAAAATGCAGTTGCTCTATGAGCAGTTTTTAATGTCTGAAGACTGGTAGAATTGCTGAGTTTAAGAAAGAAAAAAATAATGTATTTTTGACAAGTTAAAGTGACCTCTTGCAGTGCAGTTGTATGGTTCGAAATATATTTGCCAACAAGTCACTGTCACTTATTTCTCTTGCTGTTTTGAAAGTCCTGCTTTCAAAGCATTATCCCTAGTGTAATTTATATTTGTTCAGGTCTGGTGTACATATGTACAAAGTGCTAAGGGAAGAATGTGTCTCTTGAAAAATGCCCAGAATCCCATTTTCTAGAACACCAACAAAGACTTGATTAGAGATAACAAAGCTACCCAGAGAAGGATGCAAGAATTTTAAGTATAGACCTCACATCTCTTTCTCCTTCTTTATTTCTCCCTTTATTTCTTCTATCACAGTCATTTGTTCCATGTTCTCATACTTGAGATGATAATAGTTTTAAAATTTGTATAAGGATAGTCCTGGCTCTTTTAAATTGCTGAGGATTGAAAATTATATATTGTGTTGCACTTCACAGTTTTTCTTGTCTTTGTTATTTTTCTTTGTTTTCTCTTTCAGAAGAAAAGCAATGCTTAGACAATCTTCATGGAAGAGTTTCCTCAGTAGTGAAGCAGCTGATATAGCTGATATTCCAAAATCCCAGTTGTCTTTCTGTAGACGTAGATTTAAAAAAAAAAAAAAACCACAAAAAAACAAACAACAAGACAAAACAAAAAACTACTAAAAAGACCAAAAAATAGCAGCAGAAAAAAAACAAAACAGCCCCAACATGAACAAAACTGACTTTATTATCCAATAGAACTACTGCTGATGTAATGCACGTGCCTTTTTTATATTTTGGTTTGGTTTGGTTTGTGGTTTTTTTGGTAACGTTGCAGACACTGAAATTGTGATTATGAAGGTGGTTATGGTATTAATTTTGTTTGCTTAAATGCCACAGGGACTATACAAAAGACTCTATTTTTATTTGAGAAAGAGCCAGTTCTAAGAATCACTATGTAGCATGAGGGATGGAATATCTAGATGTTTTTTCTCTTTTATCAGTTAGTAAAAGAAAAAAAAAAGAAACGTAATGAAAAGAGGGAAGAACTTCAGAGTTGCAACAGGCAAACAAGCACAAAGATAATTTGGTAAATGAAACCATCTATACTAAAAATCCAAGCTGAGGAGTTGGTTAGTACTGAGATTTAATTAACAGCTCACTTCTGAGACAAGAACCAATTATACAAGCACAGGGATTTAACTAGGGAGGCTGAATCCTGACCTGCATATTTTAAAAATGTTCTTGTTTATAGACAGAGAGAGGTTTTTCCTCTTCCTCGTTGTTTTCAAACAGTAGCCAAAATGCTGAAAATAAATCCTGGAAAGTTTGGAGATTAATTTTATTTTGGATTGTCATCCAAATTTTAGAGGAGTTCCATGCTTTTCACTGGAAAAGAAGTTAAAAACCTAAAGAAAGCACATTGTTGTTCGCCCACACACCTTTCCTACCCTTTTATGGCACTTTCATATTTGAGACATAATAAGACATGACAATTTTTTTTCTATATAGAGACCCTGGAAAAACAGAAAACAAAATTTATCAAGTGTAAAATCATAAATGAATCTTCCTTATTTTAAAGACATACCCTGGCCATCAAATTTTCCAGAAATATGTTTCTTTTAGATGGGGAAGAGTCTGGACTGGGATAAGGTGAAGACTCATGTGCATTTTTTCCATTATCTTGTACTCTAGGAAAAAAAAAAAAAAAGCATTTTTCTGGTAACCTGATGACTCCAGCCCTGTCAGTGTGCTCATCTCCTCAGGAAAAGTGTTCCTGGCTGCAGTTAATAATTTAAAACCAGATATAGGCTAAAAGTCTTGATTAACCCATAGCATCATCTGCTTAATGACTTGTTGACCAGAAACAAAGCATTGTTTCTTAATACGAATCTCCAAATATCTTAGATTTTATAGTGCCTCTATGAAGCTGCATTTGTTTTTTCTTACCTGTGTTCCCACAGAGTCTAATTTCTTGGCCCGCCTGTATCCTTCAAAATGTCATCAATTACTGTGTATTTAGAGAGTTAAACTTCATATCATAATCATACAATCTAGTGATACTAAACAAACAGACATTTTAAATATCTGTATCTAGAGAATTCTGATAATGACCAAACATATATGAATAGTATAATTTGGGTTTGTATCTGAACAATAGAAATCCAGCAGTATTTGGGATTAATACAAGTATCAATTCCTTTCTATATGAAACAAAAGCTGTTCTTTATAATGATTTTTTTAAAAAAAACCCCCACACCAATAGTTATTTGGAAAAGCAAATATTTTGAGTTGAAAGATTTTGTGCTGAACATCTGAAGCAATTATATTCAATATTATTAGATTTATACTCATTTTACTCAGCCAAAATTATTTCTTGAATTCTATGTGGATTTCCTGTGATTAATTCTGGTTTAGTTGTCGTTTCACTTTATGAGCATGTCTCATTCTCAGCTGTCTTATTTCTGAATCACGAGAAAAAGTGCAAACTTAAAATTATTATATGGCTGGTATCTTCACAGGTTCTGAAATTCTATTTGATTGCAAAATCCCGAAAATTCTTTAGTGCAGACTTCAGCTTCCACGGAGAACAACATCTTGATGCTTAGCACAACAGGTAATAAAAGTTAGCAGTTTCATGACAAGCAGATTTTAAAATACTTACAGTAATAAATTTAATTCCACTAATATACATTAACAAAACACTTCTTTGAGATTTATGTGCTCTATTCCCTTGTAAATACTGTCTGTCTGTATTTAGAGGTAAAAATGGCTGTTCGCCTTGTAAGGTTTTATAAAAGTCCCTATTGCTTTTCTAAGTAAATTATTTTTTCTCTAGCCTGAAGCTGCTAGCAGTACATGAAGAATTAATAATGGTGTTGGCACAGGTCAGCTTGTATCCTGCCAATTCTCTTTCACACTGAGCACATGCACTAAGAATACAGTACTTGTAACTCCAGTGGGGTTTATTACATTTGCTGATAGTGAAAATGGTAGAAATCTTAAGTGTCTAGCAAAACAGGAGGGCACTAAAAAAGACACAGGGAAAATACAACAACAAAGGAAATGGACATTTTCTTGATTCCAGCAAAAAGCCCTTGGAAGTGCTGATGTTGTCAGGTACTTCAGTGCTCCACTGAGGGGGTTTCACTTCTTATGAGAACCTGGTAAAATTAACTGATTTTACCTATTTTAGATAGGAGCTTTAAAAATCAAAATAACAAAATCTAATATTAATGCATAGATGTCATTTGGTTAGGTTCTGGTTTGTCAGTGTGTTGAGTTGCCATCTTTCTAGTAGGTTTGAAATGTTAAGTGATATTCCAGTACACTTAATGGGGGCAGGAAGGTTGTGCTTTCTTTAGGTTTACTTGTAAGGGTTCATGAAGCTGCTCTGAAGACTGGATTTAGATGTTTTAGGAAAGTTTGATTAATAGGCATGAGCATCTTTTGATTATGCTTGGGTTTACTTTTCTTTCCTGGTATGAAAATGAGGCAGGTTGCCATTATAAAAGTCACACCAAGCAAACATATAATGAAATGCTCACCCCATCACGCACAGCTCGCAACCCAAATAATAGCCTAACATTTCAACCATGCTAACTTAAAATATATAAGTGAAAGGTTATTCTTATTTTATAACAGATATTTAAGCTTTAAGAAATTTGTGTGAATTTGCATCAGAAAATATTTTAAATTTTAAATTTTAAAATATTTTAAATTTTAAAATTTTAAATATTTTAAATTTTAAAATATTTTAAATTATAATTTTAATAAAATGGGATAATTCTGAAGTGATGGATATTGTACTATAGCAAGATGTCTCATTTATTAATTTAAGAAGTACATTTTTCCAAACATTATTTTTTAGAGAACATAAGATAAACCTCTATAGAAACATTTAGTTACTTTCCATACAAAAACATGTTAAAAATTCTACTTTTAATGAGGTCTTATCTAATCTTGGAACTATTTTTTTTCATATTCATGAGTTAAATTACAGTATTGTTAATCATTCTGAAGATCAAATTAAATCTCATACACACACCAAAAAGAGTTTGATCACTACCTTAATTTCTGTCCTATCCAAATCAAAAGAATGAATTTTATTTGGCAAAAGCTATTCTGTCTCAGTTTATACATGCCATCCTAACCTTAGTGATAGGACTAGAATATCAGCAAACAATCTGAGGTTCCAAGAAAGACCAGCTGAAATGAAGTAAAATACATGAAAGTGGTGCTTACACACACTGATGTATGCTATCAGCAGGTGGTGCTGTACCTTTAAATTAAGGCAAACTCCAGCTCCCCGCCACAACTGTATGTATTTAAAAATATGGTTTAAGCTTCATCTGCTTTCATTGGTGTGAGAACAAATGAAGCTTGAAGTACATTTAAAGTGTATTTTGAGGTTTGTTTTTTTTTTTTTAGTATCTGTATGAATTTGCATAAGTAGATCGATCAATCGATAGATAGATATGTGGTATATGCTCTTTCTAGTTTAAAAGGTCTTGTGAGAGTTGTCATTTTTGTGAGGATTTACAGTGATACCAGTCAGGTATTTTGTGTTAGAATGAATCTTCTCAAATATGACACTCTTCTTATAGTGGAGAAATCTGATTGTTTTTGTAATGCTTAGAAGCCTAAGGTGGATAAGGCATGTGAAGCTGCTTGGAGTGGAATAACTCATATCTTTAACAGTATTTTCTTTGGTCATCAATCTGCTGGTTTTGAATTTTTTTTTTTTTGTTTGTCTATTTTTTATTATTATTATTTTTTGTATACCAGATCTACTAAAGGGAGGGCAAGGCACAACCATGTTAGGCAATTTTCCTAGGAAGATTTTGGGCTTCTTTCCTCAAACACGTTCAACTCATGTTCCAGCTGTATGTTTTAATTAAGGGATAGCTCTTTTCAGGCTGCTCCCTCATACGTAGATCTCTGTAGATGGAGGTAAGAACTCTGTTTGTAGAACTGAAGCTGAATTTTAATGTCTCTGATAGAAGAAGTCCAAGTGAGTAGTAAATTACAGCAAATTATCACATTCCTAGAGGATCTTCATGGAATCTGATAACATTCTGAATTGAAAGAGACTCACAAGGATCATCAAGTCCAACTCTTAAATGAATGGTTCATGCAGGGATTGAACCCACACCCTTGGTGTTACTAGCACCAGGCTCCAACCAACTGAGCTAATCTCACGGTTCTTGTGAACTTATCCCAGTGAACAGTGAATCTTATGAAGCATAAAACAATTCATTTCACCTACAGGAAGGGCGAACAGTCACACTAATGAAATGCATAGCATGTTATAAAGTTCTTGACATGGCTGCCTCCATAATACTTTCTATTATGAAATTTCCTTTTTGTATACGTGTAACTCCACTGTCAAACAAGAAGTTCAGATAGAATAATGTATATGGGAATAAAAAGTCTACATGCAGTATATGAAAAATTTCACATGTGTAAAATCTCTTTATGACACTTAATAGAGAAAGTCTGTGATCTACTGCCTTAAACCTTAGTGAGTAACTAAATCTATGAATTTCCTAATAGTGGAGTATTATGAATGGTGAGTCAGAAAATGGACTTGCTAATTCAAATCCAGCTCAGGACTACAAAAAATACCACCACTGTATTGACTACATCTTTGGAGACACCTTTTCTATTTAATGAGAGAAATGAGATGTTAGTCTTAGATCTTAATGTTACCTAAAACAATTACCAAAGTAATCTATTGAATACCTATTTAAGTACTTGCCTGTTAAAGCTAAAAGAAAGCCACAGTATTACTTGTATTCAATTTACAGTCAAATGGACATAAGGAAGGACATTATTGACAACCTAATTATCACAGGGAGCTGGATGTATGATACCCTTATTCTGGAAATTTAGAGAGCTTTCAGTTCTATTGATAGAGAAACTAAGAATGATGAATTATTTCTATGAAAGCCCTTGTTACATACAGGGTTTAAACTGCATAATATGTTATTATAGTTTTGGAGTTCAAAGAAAATAAACTCATGTTAATAAAAGACTGATCAAATTACTTTTTAACATAAATGAGATTTCTTAACATTTGTAATGTAGCTTTCTAATATATGCCAGTTATAAAACCTGTTTTGATTATATAACTGTTTTCTGGACTGCTGCTGTTAGTCATTTTTTTCCTTAGGTAGTGTTAAAAATCAGGAGTAACCAAAATAAAAACAACTTTTTCTTTTTTTAGCCTTGCTTCACATAGCTGAGGTTTGACATTTTTATATGAGTAGATTAAGACCCTAGTGTTTCTGATCCTGTGCCTGTATGATTGGTACTAACAGATAAGCATGGGATAGAATCTCAAAGTATTTAATAGCTTTTACAGGGTTTCTCCTAAGCATATATAGATTTACATATATTTAAATTGTCAATCTCTAGATTAAAAAAAATACAAAAAATAGTCTTTTTTTTGACAGTGGATGTTATTTGAATATGCATTATAATAGCTCAAAGTGAGTGTTAGTACAGAAATATGTGTCCTATACTAAAACATCCTG
Source organism: Willisornis vidua nigrigula (assembly GCA_021164005.1). Classification (NCBI taxonomy): domain Eukaryota; kingdom Metazoa; phylum Chordata; class Aves; order Passeriformes; family Thamnophilidae; genus Willisornis; species Willisornis vidua. The sequence goes on from JAJPCS010000060.1 coordinate 10,216,382, forward strand.
GGTTTGCTGGCACTAAATTCATAAACTCTGCAAAAGACTAATTAAAAAAAAGAAAGAATCAAAAATAACCCACAAAACCAAAAACAACAAACAAACATGCAAGTTTTATTTTGTCTCCTTTCAATAAAGTGCTAGACCTTGTTTAAAGTTAAACATTTACGTAACTCCTTCTTTGGTGCTGATGTTTTAATAATCATCTTACAGATGATCAATCGAATATTAATCCATTAAAATTTCAGAAAATATTTGGAATAATGTCATGCTTGCAGTAAATGCCACTGAAGTTCAGTGCAGTTCTTTTAGAAGAAAGTTGATACTGTCCTTAACAGGGAAACCCAGAAACAGCTTGTACAGCTTTAAAAGTATGCCTGTCTAGACAGCAGATGAATGGAGAAGACATTCTTCCTGCATTGGTTTTGAGCAAACTCCATACAAAATCACAAGTACTTATATAAGCTAAGACAGCAGTGACCAGACAGGAGAGCATAAAATCCTCACACTTGATTATATTTCATATAATCATTAATTTTTTGTGTTATAAATGAATGTATATTTAATGTATTAGGTACTCTGCAATAATAGAATGTATGTCTCATGGGATGCCAATGATAAAAATAGATACACAGAAATAAATACCCTTACAGAAAGAATAACAATAATATCCTTCCATCTCTTGTTGTGTTCCATTCTTGGCAGAAAATATAAGCTCCAGGGTAGAGCCATCAATCAGATATTTGATACACTCAGAAACATTAGTACTTGTCCTGCAGGTTGACCAAAACTATGACCTGGCTCTTCACTGATGTACTTCTTGTACTTACTTCTCCAGTGTAGACCAAACAGCTCAGTTCTTTTATAGGGAAGCCTCCCACTTTCTCTGGAGAATTTTCGGTGTCCTCAACAGACTGTGGAACATGGTGAGCAAAGAGACAGGACAACCCCCAACTCTCGTTTCAATCCAGACATCTCCAAGAAACACAGCAGAGTTGGCCGATGGTTTTCACTTCCCAAGGCAAGGGAGCTCTCATTTAAATATTTCCTTCCCTTCTCCTTCACTAATGTGGTGGGAAAGATTTACTCTGTTAGATGTTCACACTTGCAGACAAAATATGGCATGAACTGAATGAAGTAAGGGCATATATCTGCACATTTAATTTGTATATAGTATAGCTTAACTCATAGCAAAAGAGTTCACATAAATCAGATTACTTCACATTTGTTGCAAGCTAAGAACATAGAGTGTATGTGAAAGGTAGCTCAGCAGATGCTTGGTAAGCCACAGTAACTTGATTCATTATCGATTCCCCAGGAAGCAAGGCCACAAATTGTATAAAGTTGCATAGGTTAAATTCTCAAAAGGTTTTCATGGATTCCTGGAATAATGTGTTAGATACATGACTGTCAACATATTGACATTTGCAAGTTTTAGATGAACTCTGTTCAAAACAGCTTCAAAAGAAAAATTCTGCTCAAGATTTATTACTATGAATGATAAAAAGCATAAATCAGATATTGGAAGCATCAGACTGTGGGGTCAAACTTCAGGAATCAGGCAAGGAAGGTGTAAGCAACATAGTCTGTAAAAGTTGATATGGACTTGATAGAAACCTCGGGGTAAAGGAGTGACAAATAGCAATTTGAGCAGCAGTTTTCACGGTGTGCCAGCATAACCTCAGTGGGAAGTGAAAACTGGACAGAGTGGATGGATCTCGTGCAGCCAGTGCTGAACCAGGAAAGGTTCCCTTAAGTGAGCACACACACAGAGACTGCTGTGTCGTGCCAAGAACTGCTGCACATATGAGCTGTGAGGATAAACAAGTAAGAACGATCGTGAGGAGCTCAGAGCAGCAGCTATCTCACTGAGCCATCTCTGCCACTCAGCTCTAACTCTCTGGAGGATCAAAGACTGAATAGTGACATGCACTAATTGAATGAAGCTTAATAAAAAGCACACATGTATTCAACCCCTCTAAGTCAGCCTCTAAATCTAAAGACAATGGCAATAAAAAAGACAGTTTAAAGCATAGTGGACTACATGTTTTACTAGTGCCTATTTTCACATTCATTTCCCATTTGCTTAGTTAATATCAGAAATAAAATGTGTGAAACTGTGACTTGAAAAATTAAACAGGGAAGAGCACACTGTGATGAGCTTGGTAAAGCTGCTACTTTCCAGATTGTATCAGAGAGCTAAATTACTGGTTTCTTCGATCATCCCAGTGGTGACTTAAGCCACTGGCTGCCAACATTTTCTTTAATCCATTCTCAATTGAAAAAACCTAACCTTTCCACATTCACTGTGTCAGGCATTGTATTTCTTTACATTCAGTCTGCTCTGTCTTTAGGAACTTTTCCACACCTCACTGATTGGAAGCCAGAAGTGTAAGCCAAACTTGATTTACTTCCAGAAGCTTCCATTTGTGTTTTGTATGTTTGTTAAATTCTTCAAGTTTTTCAGATCACCCAGAAGTTACTTTAGGAAGTCATATTGGCAGAAGAGAAAGTGAGTTTGATTGCTATCTTTATTAATAAAATAAATTAAATTTCAGGCAAATTAATGGTTCCTGCCCTGACAGGATAGTCACACAATGAGGAAGTATTGAGGTATAACTTTAGGGAACAGCTAAAGAAAATCATTGTTCTTGTTTCCTTTCCAAACCAGAAAATGTTCATGTTTATTACTTCTCTGTATATAATATATGGAATCTGACATTAAATTCAGGATAATACACTCTGTTAATTTATCACTGCAATTTTAATACATACGAAAAAAACATCACAGACTCACAGGATCAGCTAGGTTGGAAAAGACCTCTGAGGTCATCAAGTCCAACCTTTGACCTAACAACACCTCACCACGTAGACCATGAGATTAAGTGCCACATTCAGTCTCTTTTTAAATACCTCCAGGGATGGTGACTCCATCACCTCCCTGGGAAACCCATTCCAATGTCTGAATAATCTCTTTGCAAAGAATTTCTTTCTAATGTCTAACCTAAACCTTCCCTTGCACAGCTTGAAACTGTGCCCTCTTGTCCTACTGCTGGTTGCCTGGGAGAAGAGGTGGACACCCACCTTACTACAACCTCCTTTCAGGTAGTTATAGATAGCAATAAAGTCTCCCCTCAGCCTCCTTTTCTCCAGGCTGAACAACCCCAGCTTCCTCAGCCGCTCCTCATATGACTTGTGCTTTAATCCATACACCAGCCTCATTGCCTTTCTTTAGACATGTTCCAGCACGTCAATACCCTTCTTAAATTGAGGAGCACAGAACTGGACACAGTACTGAAGGTGTGGCCTAAAAATCATTAGTTAACTTTTTATCTACCTTAACAAATATGATTTTCTTTTTCTAAGGAAGTAATTTTACATAGCATTTTTCTCTCAAGTCATTAATGAGCCTCAGACACCTTAAAAACAATTGGATTTTCCTCTACCAGACACCCTCTTCTCTTGATAATTATAATAAACTTCCTAATTTTATTTTATTTTTCCATTGGCAGGAAAAAGGTGAATAGGAGCTCTCAACTTTCTCCACAAGATTTCTGTATTCCCAGCTCCCAGAGATCAGGCAGCGACAAGCTGGCAGTCAGCCTGGAGGAAGAAGAGGAGGGGCTGACAGTCAGGGCACTCAGGCTCCAACAACTTGCCAGAGAAATGCATGCCAATTTTACTTTCCCCCTGCAGTGAGGAAATTAGTTGGATAAAAGCCTTTCAGGCAGGCAACAGGCAAACTACTTTTTTTCCATTTGTACACCCAGTATGGGATTTTTCTAGAACTCTTCCTCTCTTTTCCTTTTCCTCTCGCTAAATTAAAAAAAAGAAAAACTTCATCCCAATTTGCACCATCAAAAACACCTACAAAAAACATGGAAGGGGAAACAGATGGAGGCATGTAGTGTTGGAGAGAAGATGGAAGGCTGAATAGTTTTGTATGGTTAATTGGGTGGTTAATAGCTCATATCACTTTATAGTACACAGTAGCTGGAAGATTTGTGTTGAAATGGAGATGGTTGAAGGAATTGCCGCACAGGGTTTCAGGAGTCCTATGGACTTACAGAAAATAAAGATGTTGAATAATAGAAATAAAGAATGTTTAGAAGAACGGCAACATCATGTAATACTTTTAATCCTTGATCTAATCTGATTATTTGCTATAATATGTCAATGAATGAATTCAGTTAGGCTTTTATTTGTAAGGTATGGATATAGTGAATACAAATCATATCTTTTGGGATAAACAAAGAGATTGTAGGAAAGAAAAAAAACATTCAGAAACTATGTGTCTAAATAGTATGGATGAAGGCACTGCATTTTAACTTCTGTAGTTGCTAGTTACAGAGCTTGTTGAATTTATAGACCACAATGTGCTGCTGTGGTTTCTTCCAAAGCAAGACCCTGAAGAGGTTTTAAATAAATGTTTACAGTTCATCATAAACTTGGAACATGTAGTGCAGTGGCATATACTTAGTTTGTCGCAGTGAGACATTTTAATTTCATATTCCTGGAAAAACAGAGTAAGGACTCTGAGCTACTTTAGTGGAAGTATGCAAAATTTTGAGTGTCCTCCCATGCTTCTTCACATGAGTGATAAGAAGAAGATTTCCTGTAGCTTCCATTATTGACTGTAAAAAGTGATTCTAGATCAAAAATTGCAAAAAGATAGCATTGATTTCTTTCCAGGATATTAATGTTACTCTTGCATTTTATTTAAACCACATCCCCTCCTCCTGGAATCATGTTTCTGGGAAGTTTTCATGTTCTCAGGTAAGTTATTTTCTGGGAAAATATGTTGCTGTTTTTTAATTTACTTTTAGGCCCTGAAGTGTCATATGATCTATTGAAAATACAGCTCAAATGTACCCTGAGTTTTCGTTTAGGTTTCTTGGGTTTTATCTCATTTTAAGAAGGAAATTGGCACAACCTCAGAACCGTGATTTTTTTTCACCTTTAAGACAATCTTGAGATTTTGGAAGGAAAGCTGATACTGAATTCTGGTGGCTGCTAATGCTGTGAACTGAATTCTGGTGGCTGCTAATGCTGTGATAACAAATATGAGACTACATTAGCAGAAGAAAAATTCAATGATTGTGTTACATTATTTTCACTGATTGTGGATGAGGCAATTTAAAATTTGATTCTTTATTTTTATGGAATTATTTTGGGCTCCGTGCTAGTTATAGACAGGAGGCTCGGATGACGGACAGGAAAGCACCTTTGTTTGGACCTGCAAAATCATGAGAGGTCAATGCTGGCCTGGCTGTGCCTGCTAAACTTTTGGCCTTGCTGAGGACAGGTTTGAATGGGCACTAGACAGTAAATTGCAGAGGTACCAGCACCACAGCAGTCTCACAGAGGATTCAATGCTGACTGTTACTTTGTTACGGAAAATATGATGTTTCTGACTTGGGCTAAGCTGTAGATGAGATAGAATTTAGAAAGCAAATTGCTCCAGGAATGTCAGGGACCACTGTGGGCCATGTGCTGGCAGCTGCCCACTGTGTCCCAGAGAGCTGAGCATGCTTGTGGCCCAGGGACCGCTGTCTGGTGATGTCCAGACAGGCGGTGGAGGTGATGGGGTGGGTGCTGAGATAAGACAGGAAGTCTGAATAGGGAGGCCCATGGCAGGAGCTGAGGGCTGGAAACCTGAGGCAGCTCCCAATTGTGTGGGAGATCCATGCCAAATCCTGTCCTGGCTCCCTTATTTGATGCCTGGATTGGCAGGGCTGAAGGGTCAATGCAAGGCTGCTGACATGGACCTCCACAGTAAAGATTCACGTGCTTCTCCCATCACATAACCCATGGTGTGCAGAAGGGCAAGCTGGGCAGCTTTGGTAGACACTTACCTCGCATTAAATGTTGTTAAAATTCTGCTGTTTTCTAAGTATGGGTGTGTTTTCAACCAGTCCAAATGTGACATATGAGATTGTGAAAGAGCATGGGGCACCAATTATACTGGCAGACACCAGTAAAGATTTCAGCAGAAGAAAATCGATGTGGCAGTGACACTGCACTTCACCAGGCTTCAACTTTCATTGTGTGTTGCGTTTAGTTGTACATCTGATGGCAGTTTGAGCAACTTGAGGACCTTTCGGCACTTTGGTCAATCTATACAGCCACTCACAGTGAACTCCATCATCACATTTTTCTTTTGGATTGTAAGGCAGATCTCTGACCTTTCACAATTTTTAGCCTTCATTTTGGGCTAAAACTGATATAGACCTGTGAAACACTGTCACAAATGAGGATTATTTTTGGTGACTGAAACAGCTGGCTTCCTCTAGAACACCTTACATAAAACAGTGCGCTGGATAGACTTTTTGCACCTAGAACTATTCATTTATTTCTAAGTGTTAAGGGCTGTGCTAGTCTACATCAATCAGTGTACATCCTTGCGTAGGAAAGATGGAAAAACAAACACAAAATTTAGCCCCTAAGCCACATCATGAGATCTTTCTGAGTTTACTTTATCCTCAGGTCTGTGAGACCACTTTCATGGTATTTCTTAACTGGGCAAGTGAAGGTTTTTTTAGAAAAACAGCTCTTCAAGAGGGAGAAATAATGAATAACGTAGTGTTGATTTATGGACATAATGTTAAACTTTCCCCAAATTTTATTAGATAGTAAAAGTTTTAATTCTCACAGTCACCATTAACCAAATCCATCAAGTGTACGGTACAACAAAGAGGTTATCTGGGCACAGTTGTATAGTTGTGTCTCAGGGACTACCCCTCATGAGTGGTTGATGCTAATTAAAAAGAGGGGCTGAAAAGTATTCTTGTTGAAAGAGCAGACCTGTGAACTTAATTTCTGGCATATGAAATCAAAAGACACCTTTATTAGAATGTGAAGCTGTTGGAAACTTGTGATTTCTAAAAAGGAGCAAAGTCCCTCTTAAAGGTGTGACCTGAGTTAAATGGAAGTGAACTTCTGAAGAGGTTTTTTTTGTTTCCATGCATATGTGACCTGGGACATTAGAAACAGACCAGTGCTGATGTAGGATGTCCCCCTGCACTCTCATCACTCTCAGCAGTCTCCCCAGGTCTCCAGTGGCCAGAGTCTGCTATAGGGATCATCTTACAGGTACTGGGTACTGATTACCACAATTTTGGTGAAAGAACATTTATCCATGTTCTGTTACCCCTCAGATCTAAACAGCAGCTGTGTGTCTCTCCCTACATGTACCATTTTCATTTGGCTCTTGAAATCCACATTCCTCTGAGAGACCCACACTAGAATTTGGAAGACTCTTCAGGGAAAGATCCTGTACTTAAATTACAGCAGGAAATTTTTACAACAAAACGGAGACTGTAAATAAGGCCATAACACGGGCTACATAAGCTGATTGGAGCAATAGTGTGGCCAGCAGCACCAGGACAGTGAACATCCCCCTGTACTAGACACTGGTGAGGTTTCATTTTGAATTCTGTGTTCAGTTTTGGGCCCAAGAAAGACACTGAGGTGCTGGAGTGTATCCAGATAAGAGCAATGAAGCTGGTGAAGGGTCTGGAGTCCAGGTCATATGAGAAGCAACTGAGGCTGCTTCACCTGGAAGGGAAAAGGATGCTCAGGGGAGACCTCATCACTCTCTACAACTACCTGAAAGAAGTTTGTAGGTAGGTGAGAGTTGTTCTCTACTCCCAGGTAACAAGCAATAGGACAGGAGGAAATTGACTCAATTTGCACCAGGAGAGGTTTAGATTGGATATCAGGAAAAATTTCTTCATTGTAAGGGTAGTCAAGCACTGGAACAGGCTGCCTGGAGATATTTAAGAGATGTATGGACATGGTTTACTGGTGAACTTGGAAGTATTGTGTTAACAGTTGGACTCAATGATCTTAGAGGTCTTTTTCAACGTAAACTATTTTATTATTCTATGTAATTTGTGTACAGTTGTTTAGAAAAGAGGTATCTACATGCATATTTCTTCTCTATCTGAAATTATTCTTCTTTTGTTTGACTGAGAAATTCACCTGATTTGGAAGCTGTAGCAATAAATCTATAGTATTGGCAGAAATCTATTCATAAAATGTGGAGATTTTGTTACAAGTTCTGGAGGAAAGTCAATGTTGCAAAGTGAAGTGTAAAATTATTCCTGTCTTAGTGTTATTTTTGAGTCATATATCTCTGCCTTTTATGAACAGCAGGCATATTTAGAAGAATTATGTCTGAGTCATAAATCCCTATTTGCCTTGGACATGACTAATAGGTGTCTTTAACACAGTAAGATGATATTACTGTCTTAGCTTGCAATTTTTTTTAACCTCTGAAGCACACAGAACAGATGAAGTTTAAACAGTACGATGACATTAATCTATGGTCTGTCAGGATATTGTTACCACCCTCCTTTTCTGGTCCATTGATTCCAACTAGCAGATGCTGTAACTTATATGAGTCCCAAAATTTATTATTTCAATATTTAGCAAGCGAAATCATTGTTGTTGCTTTCAGAACCTGCTGGATGTTGTAGTCTGTGAGAAAAAGGGAGTGAGAGAGTCAAGGCAGGGAAGGGGGGAGTGGATCGTTGTTCATGCACTCCCTCATGTCGCATAGGCTGGGGCTGCAAACACGGAAAACAAAAGTCTGTTTAAATGAATAATATTGCAGATCGTCCTTCTGTGTCTACCAGTGAAGGCTGGTCTATTTGTAAGCAATTACCAGCCCCTTGTTTTTTGAATAGCTATGCATCTTGAGTCCTACAAAATAATCTTCATGAGCTGGCTTCTGTCATGCTCATTGTCTTGTAGAAAAGACAGAGAACAACTCTAACAACACTTCTAAATATTAATATTTAATATTTGTGAATATCTGTACTAGTCTAAAGCCTGCCAAGCTTTGCTTATGAATATGTTCTGAATTTTGCAGAAGTGCTTATTATTATAGTGAAACAACACTGTATTTTCTACATGCCTTTGCAGCTGCCTACTTGTCATTATCGCTATTATTAGCAATTTATTTCTCTGTCATAGGTCAGACTGTGTACTCCTGTACAGCATTTTTCATGGTTACACTAGTTGCCCCAAAACTTATTCCCCTAAAATCTGAAGTTTATATATGCACAATGCATTATATGATACACTGATAAATGTTATAGTACATAACAGGAATGAACAATACTTGGACTTTCCTGAACACCCTCAATTGTTCCTGACAGTGTGTTACCCGCAACACTAATTTATCTTGGCTGTGCAATGCGAACATACCATTCAGAAGTTTCTGTGGGAAATTTTGATGTGATTATGTGTTTGTTTGCTCAGTATTCCTGGCATGTGATTTGTCCCTTAAATCACATGGTATTGTATTTGCTCAGTCATTAGATAGCCTAAATTCCTAGAAGAAAATAACTGTTGAGGAATAATGAATGAGGAATAATATATAATGCATCATTGATATGCAAATTAATCAAAATTTATGCAAAAATTCATGAGCCCTTCAGCAGTTATCATCATTTTTTATAAATAAAATGGTAGCTGTCCAAGTATTTACAAACAAATAACATGCTCTACCACTATTATGGACCTAACTGATAAGATATATATGCTAAAGCATCAACAAATTATGGTTTCCGCTGTTCAATCAGTTCTAATTAATTCTAGATGTTCCTCAGGGGACATTCTGTTCAAATGAACTGATTATTAGCAGTGATGAGAGCTGGATGGTGAAAAATGTATCCTTTCCTACAGCCTTCAGGAATATGATAGCATTTGCTTGGACACGAAATAAGGCAGTGATCTGTGTATTTAAATATGACACATAAAAGATAATCAGAGGCTTTGCGTATTTATTCCCCCCCCCACTCTTTTAGCTAGAAAAGATAGTGCAAGATAATTCTGCAACACTGAACCAGAAAGTGACTGACGGTGGTTTAGATTCAAGTCACCAGCATCTACCTCCAGATGAAGCACGCTGATGGTTGTTTAGTTTAGTACCAGGTAGGAATTTATATTCTTTACATTGGAGGATGACTTTCTGAGCTTTGAGCTCTGCTTGAAGAAGAAATGTCATCTTGAGGTACCAAAAAGCACACATTTAAAACAAACAGCTGAAATGACAGCATCTGTTGCCCCCAGGCTGATCAAGCTGAGCACTGAAAAGGATGATTTTATCCCTGTGCTGTGGAGACTGTCACTTTCTGATGTAAACAACTAACATGTAGCATTTCTTCCTATAATTGTAGGCAATGTGCCCCAAATGAAAGAGAAACTGTGCTACCGCATCTGCCAGCCCTTGAAGGCTACAAGTAGTGACACTTGCTCAAAAATTTAGACAAAATTTGAATTCCTTTTAATTTAATTACGCTAAACTGTTTTAATGGAGGAATATAGAAAAGAGCAGCTGCGAGAAAACTGCAAGGACAGAGTTGATTATTTTTTCTTTGTCTCCAAAGTAAAAAATTCTGTGTTCTTCTGATTAATTTTAAATAAAAGTTTAGACATGTTCAGAGTGTGGATTTCTAGTTTGAGATCTAGCTCCTCAGACACTGTCACTTAATGAGTGATATTAATAAATGTGCATCCAATTTCTTTGTGATTGAATTTTCTTAACTACTATAATTTCACTCAGCTTTTCTACATCAGTGGTGTCCTTTGTAATCATTTTGTGTTCTTGGTCTAATATACTTTTTTCATAGAATCCCACCCACACTTTACACATTTTTCATGTTTTCATAGGGCTTATCACTATTTTATGTCACATGTAGCCAGGAATGGGCTTTGGCTAAGACAAGAAGAGAGAATTAGTGTTTGAAATATACCTTCTGTGGAAAGCTAATTTGCTATGTTAAGAAAAACTAAACTCCTAGACTGACTGCAAATGTTGCTTTATGCTACTTTTAATGAAGGTTATTTATTTAAGAGAAATAAATATTATTTATCAAATATTTTCATTTTTTATTAAAAATGTTAATTTTGTTTCAGAAATATATCAACTTCGATCTTATTTCTGAAAATACATCGCACTCTCTTTAGCAAAGAATTATCATGTAGCTTCTACTCATAATCAAACAGAGGTACTGAGTAGCTGGGTCAGAAAGTTCACTACCAGGCTCCTAGGCTGCTGAAACCTCCTACAGGTAGTTTATTATTTTAATTGTACATGTAATCACAAAAAAATCCAACCAACCAAACAAAAAAACCCCAACACCAAAACTCAACCAAAAAACCCAAAAACCCCAACCAAACAAAAAAAGCCTGTGAAAATTTAGCTTGCATACAGTTTACAGATTCTTAATAGAAATGTGCTTCAAGATGAGTAAAAAGTAATGTTAGATATCAAAAAAGGTTCTTCACCCAGAGGGTTGTTGTACACTGGACAGGCTCCCCAGGGAAATGGTCACAGCACCAAGGCTCTCAAAGTTCAAGAAGCATTTGGATGATACTCTCAGGCACATGGTGTGACTTTTAGGGATGGTCCTGTACAGGGCTAAGTGGTGGTCTCAATGATCCTTGTGGGCCCCTTCCAACTCAGCATAGTCTGTGATTCTGTGATCATGAAAGGTTTCTGAAGAACCATGAAAAATTTGAAGTGTTTTTTGCAAGTTTAAAATATGATATCATATAGCTGATGTAACAAGAAACAAGTATTCAAATTCAAATGTTTAAGTTCAGGGGGAGAGAGAGAAAATAACTTTGCAGAGAATTGGAAAAAAAATATCTTTTTATTTTGACACATGCTGTGTATGCTATTGGCTTAGTGACCTAAGGGAGAGAGAAAAAAGAGGAAAAAAGAAAAAAACCCAACCTTGAAGTGTGATTGTATCTATATTGCTGAGTAGATGAAATATCATAATCTTGTTAACAGTAGCTTTCTGTTGGTAATATATGCGCTGTGCTTTTTTGACAAAAGTTTATTTAGACCAGTGCGTTATAGAAAGTACAAAGCTTTGTGGCTTACATGTTACTGAAGGTCTTTATAAGATCATATGGTAGTCATGTAAGAATCAGAACAGAAATGTAACTTTGATGTTAGATTTTTGACTGGCATATAAAATTATTATTTTGGGACTCATAAATGTCAGACCACTAAAAAAGAAAAGATCTGCATTCCCATTAAGTTGTGTTATAGCATTCAAGCTTATCTTTGAAGTCAGAGTGGAATTAGAAAACTTCCGGTTTTGTTTGTTTTTTAATTTTTGAAGCTATGCAAATATACTGAACTATGTACTTTTTTTTGAAGGGCTCTGACTGGATCTCTCCTAAAATTTGAACAGTTTTGACTCTTAGCTGGTTTTGTTATATGTTAAATTTGAATTTGTACATAATTTCAACTTGCTTAATTAGATGAAATTAAGATAGGAAGAACAGGAAATGGTATCAGTACTTATTATCACAACAGAAGAAATCTAATGCATTTTTAGTGGATATTCAATTCTGAAACAAATTCCTTTGGGGGTTAACAGTCTCATGCAAGAGTATTCTTCCTCTGCAGTAATTTCAGTGGACATATATTCTACAGACGTACACTCTACTAAGCCTAAGTTACCACTATGTTATTCACTGATGGTCAGGTCTGCTAAATCTACTGTTCCTTTCTCTCCATAGGTTTTCTTTATATTCAGTCTATTATTGGAATGTGTCTGCCTCAGATCTCTAACTACCATGGCAGCATGACACTTGTAAAGTATTTCTGTCATTTCTAGGATAGAAAAAATCACTCCCAGAATACTCTCTTTCATTTTTTTCTTTTGGAGAAACAGGTATCTTTTCACCTTCCTAAGAAAGTAGCAGTGAATACAGAGGAAGTGATTTAGAAGCTGAGCTAGAAAGTGAGTATTTCTCTGGCAATGGATAGTTTTGATAGTTTAAAAAGACACTGTCATTTACCCAAATAAAAAGTTTCTGAAATCCTTCTCTGTTAGATTTATGTTCAAAATTTCAGTTTGTATATCCATTTATGCCTGCTTGCTACACACTTGTAGTGGTGTGACTGGCTTATTTGTTTCCATGATAACTTCTTTATATTTCCATTTTCAGAAGTTAAGGGCATATTTCTACTGAGAGTAATAAAACAAACCCAAAACCTGCTCAAGAGCTACTGCATTTCCTCTGTCTTAAAAATAAAGGGTAGCTGATGGATATCCCTAGCTCCCTAGTGAGCTTTTACATGCATCTTGGACTAGGCTTTTTCTGCAGACACGTAAGTCTTGCTTCTTTAGCTGCTGTTAGCAAGGAGGACATCCTCCATCATCAGCAGCATATTTCTGATACAAATTTATTTGCCTTTATAGAGATGGTGTTAGTCATACAAATCTTAGTGGACTTTTGTACTTTACTGTGTTCATCTCCAGATTCAGTGAAGTGCATAGTGAAGTTCCCAAATCATCATGATTTCACTGATTAAACATATATTTTACTAGAAGGATATAGTGAAGAATTGCCAGCAACTATTTTTTTAAAGATTTATCTCAACTTCAAACTTCTTTAAAATGCTAAGAATAGAATGACAGTAGAATTTTATCTTAGACATCTAATTTAATCAAAATTCTTTCTCTAATTTTCAGCTCTTTGAACTTAGTGAAGTTATTCTTCATGTTTTTCAGTTACAGTTCAATCACCATCAAGACTTTCTAAATGAAACAAAACTGATGGATATTCCTCTATTTTAAATTACATTGCTTTCTATTTCTTTTATTTTCTTTTTATTTTCTTTGCCCTAGTTTGTTTTTTTGTGTGTTTGTTTGGGTTATTTTTTTGCCCTGAAAACAGTCTCCTTGATATGTATTTGAATACGTAAAGTACTAAAATATATGAGAAGTTTCAAGTAAAGTATTATCTTTTTCTCCCAAACAAATATCCACAGTCCATCCATTCTTCTTAGTTACCTGCTGGTTTCAGTTTTGCAGGTATTATTATGCAATATTGTAATTATCTGGCTCTATATAGTGTCTGTCTCTATCATCTGCTCTCTTGTTCTTGTTGCTTAAAGGCTATATCTCAAATAATATTAGAATAAACAAAAAGACAGTAGAAGGGAGCAGATGATATTGAGATAGGTTACCTGTTCAGCTAGGGAAAGAAGGAAAACAAGTGGTTCACATGTTCAAAAATCAAATATTCTGTGATTTTTTTCTGTATAGTAACAACCTTCCCAGAAATAAACACGTAAGATAGCAGCAGTTCCTTCCAAAAAGAAGATGTGTATTGATATCCACCAAGATACCATTCAGCCCAATCAAATACTATCAGGCCTTAGTTTTCTCTTAAGAAGTCCCAGAGAAATGTCCATATGTAAGGCAGATTACAAAATGAGTTGCACGTACATTTTCCCTCATCTTTATACCATCCATTCTTACCCATTCCTGGGAGCAGGTACCAGATTTTAAGCAGTTTATTTTAACTACTACAGGTTTCATAGGATTATAGAATATCTTCACACCCTTTAATACCTTGTCTGTAAGTTCTTTTATTTTCTGTCACCATAAAAGAAGTCTACCATACTGTTATTATAGAGGTTCAATGTTCTGAAGCAAAACAACATACCTGCATTTATTAATAATTTAAAATTCCCTTTAATGTTTTTACATAATGAAAAAAATTCACATCTCCTTGGAAGTGTGCCTAAGCATTGCATTAGACCTCAAGAAAAAAACCCTAACAAACTACTAGTGGTGGTGGTAAGATGCCCATGAAAAAAAATAACTGTCTGCTTCACAGCTCTGTGTTGATTTTCCTGATTTATTCACTTGATAACAACATAAGCGTAATTCCTGTTGTCCTCACTGCTTGTACTTGTGACATAAAGGGAAGGAGAGGTCGGGACACACTTTGTCCCAAGCAGAGAAAGCTTCTTTTGATATCAGTAGTACTGCATGTGTCTGGCTCAAACTACTTTTGAAATTGCAGTGTTGGAAGAAAGATATTAGAGAGCATCCAATGGAGGGCAACAAAGGTGCATGGCCTTGAGGGAAAGCTGTATGAAGAGTGGCTTAGGGCACGTGGTCTGTTCAGCCCAGAGAAGGGGAGGCTGAGGGGAGATGTCATTGCAGTTGCAACTTCCTCATGAGGGAGGAGAAGGGGTAGGCACTGATCTCTTCTCTGTGGTGACCAGTGACAGGACCCAAGGAAATGGCCTGAAGTTGGGTCATGGGAAGTTTAGAGCGGCTGTTCAAAAGAGGCTTTTCACCCAGAAGATGGTTGGGCACTGGAACAGGCTCCCCAAAAAAGTGGTCGCAGCACCAATCCTGATAGAGTTCAAGAAGCATTTGGATGATACCCTCAGGCACATGGTGTGACTCTTGGGGATGTTCTGTGCAGGGATAAGGGTTGGACTTGATGATCCTTGTGGGTCCCTTCCAACTCGGTGTAGCTGCTGATTCTGTGATACAGTGCTACATACTGTATTTACTTCTCACGTAGGTCATAAATTGTGCCACCTCCAAAAGCCTTAGGAAAAAAGGGTAATTAATTTCAGGGTGATTGTCTTGGGTTGAGCTGGCAAAATGCCAGCTGTCCAAGACAAGTGAAAAGGGAAGAGGGAGAGGGGAAAAAAAACCCCAACCAAGTTTATGCTCAAACTAGCTACATATATTTACACAGAAAAGAGAAAATTAAGAGAAAACTACAATATAACATACACTTATACAAGTTATGTATAACAAGAAATAACCTCCCACTCCCTAGTTAATACAAAATCTATAACTCTAGATTCATAGGTACTCTAAAAGACACCTAGCAAGAAACAGAAAGAGTAACAACTAAATATTTCTACTTCCCTAAACTCAAACAAAAGGCAAGTAGCGGCAGCAGCAGGAGCAAGGCCTACTCCAAGACAGGAGCTGCACCACGTTCGGCTTGTACCTCGGCCATGGTGGAACTGACTAAGCCACACCCACACCCTGGATTTTACCTCTGGTGTCGTGATATGGTATGGAATACAACATTACTGGCTAGAAGAAGTCAGCTGTTAGCTAACCCAGCCCAACTCAAGTGAGCTGACAATCCCAGGCCTGGTCTGAACTTTAAAGCCTAAATTTAGGCCTACTCTGCTAACCCATAACAGTGATGTAGAGGTATACCATGGAAGAGAAAGGAAGGACACCCTCTTGTTCAGACTGACTGATGTTAGAGCACAAACTAGATGTGAATAGACTAGGGGAAGCAGGAATTCAGTTGAATTGCTGCCCCTCAAAGAGAATGCCAAAATACCCACAGAGGCAACACTTCATCTCAGTGTACATATTCAGGATTAATGGGTTTTTCCTAACCTGATTGACAGGGTTGGTAATTATGTGGCACCTTCCAGTGCCCCACTGTCTAGTAGTTCACAATGAAGTATATCCAGTCTTCTCTCAGAATAGCTTCTATCTTAATGAAAGTATCTGTATTCACATTTCACACATTAGTGTAGCAAAACACACAAATGAGGGGACTTGTTAAAAGTTGCAAAAAAATTGTAAAACCAGAGTGTTGATTTTTGAGGTCATGATAGTTGCATCCAGTTTCATCAGTAGATATTAAAACACTTTAAATAGGTATATGTATAATTCATCCTTCTGTTTTTCATATGACTTGCAAGCAAGTATGTGCTATGCTTTTTTTAAGATCTGCCACACTTTTGGAGTTCAGTGATTTTACACTTATCTATATTTTGTTTATAGAAAGTATTTTGTCAGTTTTCTTCTTCTCCCCCCCCCCCCCCCCCCCCCCCATTATTTCCTTGTGAAAACAATGGTGCTGCTGCTATGAAAACTAATTTGAGATTTACATGTAAAAAAAAGTTATTAAAGTGTAACATACTAGTACTAAACACATGCTGGAGATGAGAGTTCTTAAGTACATAGTTGCAGTCTTAGCTGAGGCAGGAATATACTTTCAACAAGTATAAAGAATAGCTATTTATTTGAAACTTATATAAGATTGTTGTGTTTCTAGAGAGAATCATTGCCTGTGTGTATTATATACATAAGTATTTAAAATCAATGACAAGAGACTTTCAATAGTTGCCTTAGAAATGAAAACAACAACAACAAAATGTAACATTGTTTTAAAGATAACGACTATTGCTTAGACAAGGTATTCTATTGGGATTTAAAAGAGTTTCTGAGTTGCAGAAAAATGAATTTATCTCTCAGTGAAATAAATTCACTATCTTGTTAGAGATGCAGTTAAATAAGAAAGGACTAAAAGTGGATTACATTAATATGTATGTATTTATAATTGCACTCCTGTGAAAAAGCTTGCAAGAATCTAAGGTTAGTGATAACTATGGAAATGTACTTATCCCCAGAAGAAAACAGAGATAACTTGCTAGAACATAAGAGTTTTAACAATACTATCAAAATACACATTGTGGAAAACTTACTATTTATGAACTGCAGGTCAATACAATACATTTTTTTAAAAACAAAGTTTGTACTGATATTAAAAAAATACTAACTTTTTCATTAAATACTGTTAATGTAACTTAGGGCTGATTTCCATTCTGTGATAACTATGCAGTTCTAATCTGTGCTACTGACATAGCTTTGTTTTTCTTAAAATCTTCAATAACTTTTGCAGCCCCTCTCATGTTGATAACCCATTTGATGCCGTTGATGCTAATTAAATTTATACACGGCCAGGTCTAGTTTACATCAATTTGACATACATCATAACTATGATTTAGTTATATGATTGTATTTGACTTAATGCTTTTGTGAATACATCAAAATGTGACTATTTTACTGGAAAGTGAGATGAGTGGTTGTTTGTATGTGTTAACAATGATGGTGGAGAGCAAAGCTAACTGAATTATTAGGCAGGTCTTAATGGGGATGAGCTTAAATAGAAGGATTCAGGAAGACTGTACTGATGCTTTATGTTTTCAGCAATTGCCCAGGCAAAGTGGGACTCAGTGCTGGAATCACCAGCAAAGAAACATATTCAGCTGGTGAAATCTGCTCTCCCCTTTTAATCAATAATTATGTCATTGTCTAAGATACAATAGTAAAAAAATCAATAAATCCAAAGAACATATTCTAAGAAATGGTATCAATTCCAGAGTTGGAATTAAAAAAAATAGTACATAGATATTTTATATTACACAGCTTGCAAATTAATTGTGGTACAGGTTAGGTTTTGTGTCTTAAAAGGTGCATCTTCCAATGGGTAGATGGAAAAACAGTACAATTGTGGACATATAAACATTATGGAAAGTAGGTAGCTGGATGTGACAAAGGTAGTGACATGGACTTGATAAAATGAAAGCTTTGAGGAAGGAACTAATAAATATGAGAAGTTCAAAATGCCTAATTCAAACACTATAGCATCCTGTTTTGTCTCTAATATCCTGTGCTGGAGATGACAATTAAAAAGTCAGTCATGCCTGGACTGTTCGGTTCATAATGTGCTGCTGCACTGATTGCATCTGAGTTCTCTCCTGTTTTTTTGTTTAAAATGCAAGTCCTTTGGAGAAGGGACTGATTATTGGTATAACAGTATGACCGAGAGAAGAATGGCATTGACCCTGCATAATCACAGTGCTCAAATTTGGAGGCATTACCTTTCTAATAGCCCTCAGGATGTGCCTTACTATCACAGAGCCCTGCAGCCCTATTGTATCCAGTATTAGGCATTTAATTCTAGGAAACAGGAAATCTGTTGAACAGAGAAGAGAGCAGAGCAAAAAGAATGATCAGAATCTAGGAAGCAAAAAGTCCTGTGAAGAGAGATGGAAGGAATGGGGATTGTTAGAGATGACATATCTGTATTTTGTATCTGTATGATATGAACTATCACAGCAAAAAGGAAGAGAATAATACACATTATGCTAAACCATAGTATATATAGAGCAAACCCCCAAGTACCTAAATTTTAACCAGGCAGTTTTTTGTTAAACACTTGTAAAATCTTTTACTTGTAAACTTAGGTAAAATGTGGAAGAGGCTACTTGAGAGACTGTGAATTCTCTGTCCTGAGAGATTTTCTAAGGGCAGATTAGACATCATCTGGATGCAATTGGCTTGTGACTCTGTGGCTTTAGGGAGGGACTTCAAATACTATCCAGCTCTACCTAGGATAGTGCTGGATCTCTGTCTGGTTTCTCTAGGTGTCACTATAACATTCTGTAATAATAACTCCAGTAAAAGCACAAGCCTGATGGTTACACAGATAACCAGTGAATGAGGTGGGGCACCACTTAACAGGCAGGTTACCACTTTACTAATGTAGTGTACTGGTTTATGTTTAGGGAGGTTTAACTGGAGAAGTTTTAGAAATAACAAAAGTCATCATAGATTGCTAGTAAGTGTACCTATAAAATTCAGCATTCTTCTTGAATCTTCTCTAGAATAAGGTTGCCCAAACAAAAGGAAACTCTGAGGCAAAGACTGCTTCCCTGATCTTATATATATGTAAATAGTTATCAATTTAAAAGATTCACCAGTGAAATCTCAGATCCCTTTTACTTGTGTTGTGCAGCACTAGGGTTTTTAATCCTAGTTTAACATCTGTAGATGAATGAATTTTCATAGAGAATGCTAAACCTTAATTTCTACCACCTGCAAGTCAGATGAATAAGTAGCTGCATAAATAAATTCCTTTATTTATGTAAATGTGTTTCCATGAGGCTGTAAGGCTAAAAGTCTCAGACTTTATTTTGATTGGTGTGGGAAATCTTTATTTTAGACTCCATAATGGGTATTTTTCCAGCTTTCATTTTCTTAACAGAGATCTTGGAAGAATGGAAGGAGTACTCTGATCATCTAGCAAGAAAAAGCAAGAGGCTTGAGTTATCTAGACCAATATTAAAAGAATTTGCAGGATTCATTCATGTTTGTTTCTACTGGCATGCAAGGACCTTTTCAAAAATTTCAGTTCCTCTATATGCATTTTCTTCCACCCTACATATAATTTCAACTTCAATGAATATTCTCTCATAAGCAAGTAGCCATATATCCCCTTTAGAGTGACACTAAGAAATGAGTTGTTCATGCTTCAGTGTTTTCTAAAAAAAATTGTTAAAAACAAATGGAATTTTAAAACACAACCATAATTCTTTATGACAGATAGCAAAATTGTAGACTAAAATTAGCAATTTAACTTTGTGGCTTTGCACAGACTTGTACATTTTTATATAAATGATACTGGTCTCTTTTTTTTTAGGATTTCTTTTGAACTTTCAATAGCTAAACTTTAAATAAAAATATAAAGCTAAAATAAAGATAATTTAAAACAGGCTTTTAAATGTTGCATTAGTTTTGCAGCCAGTATGAGCCTTATTATCATTATATTCCATTTTAAAGACACCTCTATGTTATAATTGCAGGAAATGCAACAAGAACATTTTCCTTGTCATCAATTAATAGGATTGACTACCATGAAAATTATACTTGCTGATTGTCTCCCAGATTTAAAGTATAGAATAACCTAAACTCTTCTTCAGTCACTACACTTATAAAGTACAATGATTGGAGGACACTTTCATGGCTTGTTCATGTGATGGGCAGTAAAAGAAATTGTTTCATTTGTTAAGTCCCTAGGAGCTATTTCAATCTGTCATGACACTCACAGCTTTTTCCACACGAAAGATAAGACTCCATTAGTTGTCTTTTTGAAGAACACAGCAAGAGGAGAACCTAGTGGATTTGTTAATGTCTATAAACAGCTTTAAAGGCATGTGCTTTTGTTTTTGTTTTTGTTTGTTTTTTCTGGTTAACTAGCAGCTTGTTCACATACAACACAGTAACTAACTTTTTTGAGGAAGCTGGACTTTGATCAATAGCTCATGTCTTAGTTTTGAGCATGTATCATATCTGTGAGGGATAAGAGAAAGCTGCAGGACAGGACTGGTGCTGGACTGAGAAGGCTGACCAGCTGTAGAGGAGACCATTTCCCTACCACTGATATCAGAATTTTTCTCCTTGGTGGGTTTGGTGCTCACTGGAAGAAGAAGGTTTTGGTTTTGTCATGTTCCTTCAGCTACATGATATCTCCCAAACTATTGATGCTGGGAGAAGAATGCCCTCTTTTCATGTCATCCTAGGAATTTGGGTTTAGTTAAATGTAAAGTCAGCAAATATCACAGCTACATACATTTGATTTCAATTGTAAAATAGCATTTAGCATGGGCAAAGATAGAAAATATTAATTTACCATAGCTTAGCTGAACATCTGTGGTTTTATGACTTTCTGTCTTCTTAGAAAGCCTCTCTCTCTCCTGCAAGTGGACAGAAATATGAGGTCCTTTTCACAATATAGCCAATTGTGCATGTGTGTATACATATATAGATACACAGTATTATCAATCTGGCAATGGCTCTTATGCTTCTGAACTTTATGATGTTGGAATGCTTCAGATAACACTGCATACTTTTTATTTCTTGCAGCACATATCCTACATACTTGCTACTGTCTTCAGAATGCTCTCTGACTTGATCTGCAAAAGTACACGCGAGCAGACTGATAAAGAGTTTTTCAGGCTTCTCTGATGAGAAAATATAGACCAGGTAGATTTTTCTGTTGGAGGTACTCCAACAGAACTGGCATCATATCAAGGAAGCAATTCCTTGAGAGCCAGGGAATTCAAGCTGTCTTGCAGCCACTACCAGAACAGCTCAGTACACCCTACCCTCTTGCAGAAGTTACTTTTGGAAAAGAGGGCTACTGAAACTGACCCTACAGGTCATATGAATTATCCTAACAGGCTGGAAATGGCCCATGAAACATAAGCCAAACCTTTCTGAACTATATGTATGTAATGCAGAAAGTTATACTTATTTCGCCCTTTGTCCAGGAGATGAGTTGACTGAGAGGAAGGCCTCATCTAATATGTGAGAGCTGCTTTATGTTTCCCAGTGCACAAAGTTTCCCATTGCAGTCAGCCCTGTTTGTTTCCCTGTTTGCCTAAAATTAATGAAGTTGCTGCCTGTCATGTTAAAATCCATGCATGTATCTGTAATCTACTTGCCCATCTCTGTCAATGATTATGTTATATATAGCACTGCACTCATATCAACTAAACTGAGGAAAACTAAGTGTGTTTTTACTGGGCAGGCTATTTTAATTTGCAAGTACAAACTTCAGAATATTGAAATGTTATGAAGATTGTATTGTCCATGGCGAGGGGGCAGTGTTAAGGTTATGTGATTGACTTATCTCTATGTTTGTATTTTAGCCAGGGTTGTTTTCTGTTCAAAATTTAATTTATGTCTTTTTAAAATGTTTTATTTTTGCAGTAATTCATGTACCATACCTTTAAATTAGAGAAAGAGGCTCTCAGGCTTAACCTATTTTACAATAGTTCTTCCCTGCAAATGAACAGCAAGACACAAACAAGAAGGTGACATTTTACTATGAATGTCTAGAAATAAATTTATAAGGGTGTAAAATTAAGGTTATTTCTTCAAATGTAAAGCATTTAATGCCTTAGCCATATCCACTAAATAAATTCCAGGATTGGCCAAAATAAAAATCTCTCTTCTCAAGGTATGTTACTGTAACTGTATTACCACTATTTAAGTTCTTTTTTCTTGTTTGATTGTAGCACAGACATGTTTTGCGGTCCGAAATACAGGAAGCTTGTGGGGAAAAAATGATGATGATATCTGGATGATAGATTGCAGTATAATTTCTTTGGTGTGGTTTTTTTTTTTTTTTTTTTTTTTTTGCTATTTGTTGTTTATGGTTTTGGTTTGAGTTCGGGTTTTTGGTGGATTTTTTTTTTAAGGGCGAGAGGTTGTTGTTGATTTTGTCATATACTATATCTACTAGATTGCAAGCACATAATTCTCCCAGTCAGCTGATTGCTGTGTCAGATATTTTAGTTTTCTCACTAAATGTTACCCAGCTTTAAAGAGTCCAGGTGAGACTACTTTGGTCAGTCAGAGTTTTTCTTAATGCAAAAAGAAAACGGGAGATTATCTGGAATTGCAAAAGCTCAGGGTGGTTTTCAAGCAAGGGGTTAAAACTACTTTTCACAACTAACAAAATTTCAAATGCAGATGGTGTATTTTTGTGGGAGGGGGTTACAGAAAGGGAATCCTCAATACCAATTGGCTGGTCTCTATCAGCTGCAGTTGAGCTCAGGCTGCTGCTGAAGCGCAGGATAGATCTGAAGGGTAAATGTGTAGGGAAGCACAGGGAGGGATTCAGTCGTATCCGAGAAGGGACCCAACCTCTTCCAGTAAGAAAGTGGGTTCTACCAGCCTTTCCTGCTTGTGAGATCCTTTGTGAATGAAGGGGAATACGAGAAAGGGCAGTTTATTGCTACAGTGATTCAGAGATCGAGGCATTGCTGGTGTGCACACACTGCTGCTGCTGGTGCTGGTGCTGCCGCAGCTCCATGTAGCAGGTAAGGCGGGTTTTTCTGGGAAGGGGGAGGAGGAGAGATTGGGATGGCACGGCGCTGGTTGGGGCTGTGGTGTGAGGGCTCCTGGAACGCTGCACAAAGGGAAGCTGCCTCCGCGGAGGAGCTGCAGGGGCGCGCGAGAGAAATCTGACCGTGTGCATTAGCAGCCTGTATTCCCTGCTCATCCCGGGCTGGAATCGCAAAACTTCAATAAGTTCTAAACAAAGTGTGCGAGTCTGCAGTGCCTAAAGGAAGAGGGAGCAGTGGAGGGAGAGGAAGGAGCTGCACTTTCCCCTTACCGCTTTTGCAGGCGTCCAGCCCTCCACCAGGTCGGGCAGCGGCTCAGAAACACATAGGTACATAGGTGTGGGTGCAACTGCTTCGGTGGTGACGGCTAGAAAGATCCGCGCTGATAAAAAGGAAAATAGTGTGCCAAACTGGGGACTGACCTGAGAGGGAAAATAGAGGAGGTGTGAAACTCGTGGGACTAAAAAATGTATTTGCCACATTTTTATGTCCTTTTTCCATTTTTTTTCAAGTGCTTAGTCCTCTGTATGTGTGTGAATATGGGGCCCGGGGGATGGCGGGGGGGTTGGGGGGGTGGGGGAGAGCTGGAATTTCTGCAGCATTGACCTTTAAAGTAATATTGTTCAATTAAAAGAAAGACGGTAAGGAATGTGAATTTGACTTGAAACAACTTTGAAAACACCTGAGCAGCCTCCTCCTTTAAAAAGAAAAAGAAAAAAAAGAAAGCACTGCAGAAATAATTTAATGATGAGAAATAAAATTCAGCCCTGACATACAAGATTTTCAAATGTGAGCCATGATTTATCATTATGATGTTTCAAACTGATCTCCTACAAATTAGTCATGTGATGAACAGTATAACATACATCATCTTTATCTAATGGTGAGTTTAGCTCTGAATTACAAATCATGCTACCAGTGTGCCTGTAACAGAGATGAGTGAAGATACTTATCTTGAATATTTCACGTAATTTTTGATATGAATGGTTCTGTGGCTTTGATATTTCAAATAATATTTAATCTAGGTTAAGGAGGATACATGCTTCTTATCTTTTAAATATTCCTTTCAAAGCATGTCATAGTGTGGTGGTGATAGACTTTGTGTAAATCTGTGTTTACTGAGTGATGGTTAACAGAGTTGGTTTTTGTTTTTTTTTCCTGTATCTGCAAATATCTATACAGAGCTAAATAGGATGCTGGATAGCATCAATGAATGGTTGAGGTTATTGGTAATTTCCCCCCTATTTTCAAATTCAAATGTAAATAACAAAAACCTAAACATTCAAGAATACTAAGTAAGTCTTATCATAATGTAGCTTTTGCAGTGTATGTGATTGCATTTCAGATACAGAATAAATTAGTATGTTTCCATAAAACCATGTTTTTAGGAAATTCACAAATTTGGCAGAACATCTTTATTTCAGTTTTCTGAATACATTGTTAAACCTATCATTGATCACAGTGTGTTTTCAAGAGGTTTCGAGGCTTCTTACAAAATATTTCCCCAGTCTGAAAGCCAGATGGTTACATTGCAGAAGTCATAAGCAGTTAATTGCTAAAGTGATCTGAGTGCTCCAGAATGTATACGCATGTAGACCAAAGGCTTCCATTGAGACTGATCAAAGCAGTTACCTGATGTTGCTCTTAGAGACTGGGGTCCCTGTGAGAGATGGTAGAGAAAACAGATTGTATTTTGGGGAAGAAAGAAACAAAATTCTTTAATTTGAAAACACTAATTTAAAAAGTAATTTATTTTTCTGAGATATTCTTCCTCAAGTTTGCTTTATTTGGATTAATTTGTGCCTTTCCCCTCCATTCCCACCCTCCCCCTTCAAAACTGTTCTGAATATCAGATCTATGGTATTTGTTCATTCACTGTGTTGGATGTCCCACAATTTATGTTGATAATACACAGACAGAATTCCCTCAAAGTGTTCAATACTTCATATTTTTTTTCCAAATATATAAGAAGAAATAATATTTCAGTTGCAATAACATAGAGAATAGATAACAGAATAGCAAATATAAATGTTATGGCTGTCTTGCTATATGCAGTTTCTCATTTTGTACCCATCAGTTAGAGTTTTGCTCTTCTGAAGACAAAGATGATTAGTAATCACTATTCAGAAGGAAAGCAAACGCTTATTTTGCCTTCTTTCAGCCTTAAATAACCAATTAGTTCAATAGTAGTTCTTGAGAAGATTTAAAAATTTTATAGGTTAGCAAATTCCTAAATTGTTTTACCTTAAAGAATTTTTAGACAAACAGCTTTTTCAATATTAAATTATTTTAAATATTTTGTTGGCATCTGTATAATAGGAAGATGTCATGATGGTTTTGTCTTTATTCCCCTTATCTGGATGCTACTACTACATTATCTAAAGTTATATTATAAATGTTTCATAAAATGTTACAAAGTTGGTGTTTAAGTAAGTATTTAAACCATTATCAGTTAGAGAAGGGGGTAACTGACATGTAAATATGCAAAGTGGCATTATCAAATTTTTCAAATATTCTTATAATCACCTAGAGCTCAGGTAAACTGTCTTTAATATGCTCAGAGGATCTTTTAGTCCTATATTAACTTTTCTAAACTATTTTGATGTGCACATGCAAAGTCTTACAGTAAAAGAGAAGATAAAGTCAAGGTGGAAAATTGCACTGTCTTCATGTAATGAGGTACAGGGGCAAGGGAGTGGGCATACAGGCTTGTATCGGCTGTATATCACAGCTATGGAAGTACATGGTGATACCATCTCACTGGTAGAGAGTAGGCCTTTCCTCACCTCATGCCCTTCTACAAAATTGGTGCAACACTCATAATTTCCTATGTAGTAACTGATTCTAAAATATACAAACACACCCTATCAAAACAAAACAAAAAACCTCTCAAAACAAAACAAAATATTTGGAGCACAGTTTTCTCATTAGGTGTAATATCATAAATATCAACTTTCTTGTGGAGGGTATAAAAAAATAATTTCTGCACATACATCATTCTGAAGATGACAGTGCCCACAGGGACATCATATCTTTTGCTCTGGAATATAATGCTTATGCTTGTAAAGATCATAAGACAGTGAATGTGCTCATTACATCTCTATTCCTTATTTTCTAGCTATAATTATCTGAAGCTGTTACAGCAAAAAAACCCCAGAATATATTTTAAGTTTGGACATAATTACTTTAAAAGGTATATTCTCATCATCATTCAATTTCTAACAATATATATCAATTTTTATATAACAATATACAAATTTTATTAAAACCTTTACCTCCATTGCTTATACTTTATTACCAGACAACCTAGTTAATAGTATAAATGTGAATATTGTGGGAAATCATTTTGTGATGACAACCTGCATTTTGATTAAGTTACCGCAGGTGTCCAATTCACAGTCACAAGGCTTTGAAAAATAATCACATATATGTATTTCTGTTGAGCAACTCTATTTCTGTCTTTTATGAATACAAAACTGTTTTCTGAATCTTTTTTATAATATCAACAAACAGTGATATATATATATATATGTGTGTGTGTGTGTGTGTGTGTGTCTGTGTGTATTTGTGCATGTCCAGAGAAGAGTAACAAAGCTGGTGAAGAGTCTGGAGTGCAAGTGTTACAAGGAGCGGCTGAGAGCTGGGCTTGTATAGTCTGGAGAAAATGGGGCTGAAGGGGGGACCTTATTGCTGTCTACAACTACCTGAAAGGAGGTTGTCATGAGAAGGGGGTTGATCTCTCCTTCCAGAAAGGACAATAGGAAATGGACTCAAGTTGCACTGGGGGAGGTTTAGATTGGATATTAGGAAAAATTTCTTCACTGAGAGGGTGTTCAGGCATTGAGATAGGCCACCTAGGGAAGTGGTGGAATCACCATCCCTGGATGAGTTCAAAAGGCATGTGGTGAACAGTAGTACTAGGTTAATGGCTGGAATCAATGATCTTAAAGGTCTCTTCCAACCTTAATGATTCTATTATAAACTATGAATACAAAGTTAAATATAAACAAATTGATGAGAATTCTGCTGGAGATACTCAACAGCTTGTGAAAGTCTAGAAGAGAAACACAGTTCAATTTTTTGTGTAAATACATAAAGAAAATTATTTTGACAAGATCTAAATTACATTGTTTTAAACCATAAAATATACTGATTTTTTTCAGTATGCTGTAAAGTAAAACAGCCACATTTTAAGATCATTTCCATACTGTCTTTAATTTCTGAGAGTGGATAACTGTGTATTAAAGACTGTTAATAAAAAGAGCCAGGAGAGGAACACTAAACAAACAACAAAAACAACAACAACAAACAACAAAAAAAAGTTGATTAAATATTGTCTTAGTGTCTTTGATTTTTCTTAAGTCAACCATGGCTTTTCATTCATGTTTTTGGAGAAGAAACTAATACCTCTCATGTATCTACACCCCTTCAAATAATATGTACAGAATCAGTATCTTGGTTGGTTTCCAGGATTTTCATTTGCAAAGCACTTTGGGGGATCTTGAATATGAAATCATTATATGAAGCCAAATACTGTTCTGCTTTTAAATGCCTCCATCTAAAGCATTTCTAGGTATATACAAGTTTGGGTGTGTTTATACATAACCTTTAAACAGAGAAGGTTTTATAAGACTTTTTAAAAGGTGCACATAATTTGAGGATGTATAGTACATTGAGTTTAAGGTATCACAAAGAAATGAATTATGGTTCATGTGTGCAGTAGAGTTAATAGACAAATGCTACTAAGAAGGTATGTTGTCTGAAATGTTATGTTTTATAACACTGTATTATGAAAATTATGATGTGGTTTTTGGTTTTTCTTAGGCAACTGATAGTTCACTAAAGGCACTGCAATATACCATCTAATACAAAAGATGGCTCCTCTTTTTTCTGTTCTAGATTTCACTTTTCTAAAAGTCTTTGATGGTGAGGGATGACTAGGGTCTGCTGTGGTACATTCCTTTCTCTCAGTATATGTCTTGGGTTGAGCTGGCAAGACGCCAACTGTCCAGGACAGAGTGAAAGGGTTCCTCCTCCCCCCATCCAGCCAAGGGAAGAAAGAAGAGGGAGAGAAAAAAAAACCCCTGAAACCAGGTTTATGCTGACATTAACTACACGTATTTATACAGAAAAGAGAAAATTAAGAGAAACTACAATATAACACACACTTACACAAATTATGTATAATAAGAAATAACTTCCCACTTCCCAGTAAACACAAATTCTACCATTTTAACTACAAATCATTCTAGAGAAGTCAATTCTTCAGAGACAGACTTAAGCAGAGAGAAAAGCTAAGAACAAACAGTTTACTTCCCTAAGATAACATGATGGTGAGCTGGTGCTCTGGGCTTGGGCCTCCCCATCCCTCCTGGGATGGCAGAGTGTCTTGCTGGGACCACAGCTGTGAAGCAACTGTCTAAGCCACTCCCACACACTGGATTTTACACCCTTTGAGATGATGTAGTATGGTATGGAATACAATATTATTGGCTAGAAGAGGTCAGCTGTTAGCTAGCTCAGCCCAGCTCAAGTCAGCTGACAATTTCAGGCCTAATCTGAACTTTAAAACTTAACTTCTTGGCCTACTTGGCTAAACCCATAACAGTATATTCACTCCTACTGGCCTAAAGTTGGGAACTGTGTGATACTTGGAAGTGGTTGTGTCGTAGTATGGAAATAAAGTTGGATATATTTTCATGTGTGTTATTTTGTATTGCGATACTATCAGATTCCACAGAATAAACCTGACAGTGTACTTCCTAAGGTAAAAACTAGGGTAAAAGAATATAGATTCTGTCATCTCTTATTAATACTAGTTGCTTCTCAGAGACTAAGTTTCAGAGAGATGGGTAAGTCTGGAATTTTTTTAGGATGCCACTTAGATTCTGCCTAATATTAAGAGATAATTCCGATATATGCCAGCATAGGTTTGAAAAGCTGTGTGCTAAAGAAAGTACTCTTTTTCCCTGAGATGTAGTACGAGATATTAATCATCCCTCCTTATTGAAATGCCCACATTGCTATCAAATAAAACAGGGGTAAGACATACTGTCTTAGGCACTTTGTTTTAGCAGATTCTCTATCCTAATTTCATTTTTCTTTATTGTTTTATCTTGACTGATTTGTTTTTCTCTATTCAGTGAAACCTGTTGTGAGGGATGTTGATATAACTGCTGCTAAATACCAGGAAGGGATTGCTTTTCTGTGAAAGAGCAAGTAGACTTTGTTATAAATTGTTATACCTACATCCTTTTTTGAAATCTTGTATCAAATATTTTGCTTCCTTTTTTTGCTTTGCACTGTGTTTCTTCTCTGCTTTCGGTATATTCTGTCTACAGTAAAATTTAGTTATAAACTGACTTTTGAGATGCCTTCACCACTGCTTCAAAGGAGATGCTCCTCTTGTACTTATTGTCTTTTAGTTCTCACTGTCCTTACCAAATGACAGATTCTTTCCCAGACATCTGTCCTCTGATAGCAGAGTTGGAGGTGGTAGACTATGCAGTGCCTTCACCCACAGAAGCAATCTCTTTTTTCAGTTCTGTTTGGTGCGTTGTGTTTTATAAACCATCAAAAACTTTGACAAAAGCATGAAATACAATGGGATTTATGTGGAAATAGAAATGAAGCTTGAAAATTACTTCACCGGAAATAAAGCACTTCAAAGTAATAAAATTGGTTCATGAACAATGTTTTAATGATCTGATGGATTGAACTACATAATAAAAAATGATTGTAGATACAGTAATAATATTACTTGGCTTGAAATACTTCGGTAGAAATGCAGTAAAACATAGCAAAAGTTAAATAAAGCTTCAACTTTCCTGTCATTGATGGAAATAGCCCTGGTTCTGGTCTTTGTCAGAGAAATAAAGCTGGATGATTCCCTGAAGAGACAGCTCAATGAACAGGCATGACAGGCTTGATTCATCAGCATCTTTCATGTTGCATTCGAGTAGTAATTATTTATTCCTGTAGAAATATGCTTCAGTTTATGTTGATCCTAGCCTCTTTGTGAGCGTAGAGTAGGAATAAAGCTAACTTTACTTTGACTGGAGACTCCCTCAGTCACAAAGATGGTACTGTTCTGTTACTGGAAAATAGTAGGCCTTTGGCCAGGCAGAGAGTATGGCTACCGTGTGGCTGCCCTGCTCATTATATACCTGCTAGTAGTGTTTCTTTTGGAAGCTGTTGTTAGTAAGACTTAAGGAAGCTCTGAAATTTTCCTTGGAAATGGCCCAGAAGTCAGCAGAACTCCTTGGATATAACCCTCTTCCTTCAGCTTGCAGTCTTTATCAGAATGCATTTTCCTATGAAATTTTTTGCTGTCTGACATCTGCACTTGATTGGTCTGATATACAAAAATGAAGAATTAATTAAGCACTAATTAATAGTTACATGTGAACTTTCATAGATTCACCTAAAATGTAAGGCATAGCCTTGGGTGACTTGTTTGATACCAGACTGCCACTTTCTCACTACCTGTCTTTCCACAATCTTAGTTTGTAACCTATATTTTAGGTCAAAGATTTGACTTTCTGATCTTGTATTTTCTCTCTCTAACCACTCATAAATATCAGCTAAGCTTGACGTCTAAAGCTCTGGTTTTGGCTCATGATCAGAAGTAGTATTTTCACACACAAACAGTTTTGCAAGTGAAACTAAAGAAAGCCACTTTGTGACTCAAAACCACCCAAGATTTCAAGGACTTAATTTAATAAGTATTTTCATAGAAACAGATATCTCGTTCCACTGCATAAAACCTGTAATAGCCACCCAAACTAGGCAGAGAGAAGAGTGCCTGTATTTTTCTAATAGCTGTGTCTGGAAGGTGTTTCAAATATCTTTTTGTGTTTAAAAGACAGACATATTCAATAACATGCCACTTAATAAACATACATTATATCATAAGCAAATTCAAAAGTCTTTCAGATTGTGTCTTCGTGTCTCAAAAATTAGGATTTTACATATGTAACTGGTTGAATTTTGCTAAGACGTGAAAACTGGGTACTTTCAACATCTGCAAAGTTGGCCAAAGGTTGTTTTTGACTGCACATGAGATGGCTTTCTGGCGTATGTAAATAGATATAACAGCAGTGAGGTCTATGTAAAATGTACCATATAACAAATACAATCCAATGGAGACACCATGACTTTACTAAGGGCAAATTGTGACTTACCAGTCTGGTGGCCTTCTGCAATCAACCGGCTGCATCAGTGGAATATGGAAGACTGACTGAAGTAATTTACCTAGGCTTCTGTAAGGCCTTTGACATGGTCATATGACATCCTTATCTCCAGTCTGGAGAGCGATGAACTTGAAAGGTGGATAAGGAATTGGCTGGATGGATGCAGCCAGAGAGCTGTGGTCAATGACTCTGTCCAGGTGGAGGCTGGTGATGAGTGATGTCCTTCAGAGCTCTTTCTTGGGACAAGTGCTCTTTAATATCTTGATCATTGACATAAACAGTGATATTGAGTGCATGCTCAGCAAGTTTGCAGATGACACAAACCTTAATGGTGTGGTTGACACACCTGATAGACAGGATGCCATCTAGGCAGACCTTGGCAAGCTCAAGAAGTGGGCCCATGAGAACCTTATGAGGTTCAACAAGTACAAGTGCAAGGTACTGCGCCTGGGTCGAGGCAATCCCAAACACGAGAACAGATTGGGAGATGAACTTACCCAAAGCAGCCCAGTGGAGAAGGACTTGGGCTTTTGATAGGTGAAAATGTCAACATGACATGGGAGTTTCTGCTTGCAGCCTAGAAAGCGAACTGCATCTTGGGCCACACCAAAAAGAAGTGTGGTCAGCAGGTCAAGGGAGGTGATTGTCTCCCTCTACTTTGCTTTTGTGAAAACTCACTTGGAGTACTGTGTCTAGTTGTAGAGTCCTCAGCATAAAAAATACATGGACTTGTTGGAACAGGTCCAGAGGAAGGCCACCAAGATGATCAGAGAGCTGGAGCATCTCTCCTATGACAACAAAGTTGGGGTTGTTCAGCCTGGAGAAGAGAAGACTCCAAGGTGACCTCCTTATAGCAGCTTTTCAGTAAAGGGGGATTATAGAAAAGAGGAAGAGCAGCCTTTTACATGCACAGATGCTGATAGGACAAGGTAGAATGTTTTTAAACTAAAAAATGAAAGATTTAGATTATATGTTAGGAAGAAATTCCTTACTCAGAGAATAGTGAGACACTGGTATAGGTTGTCCAGAGAAGCTGTGGATGCCCCATCCCTGAAGTGCTCAAGGCTAGGTTGGATGGGGTTTTGAGCAATCTGTTGTAGTGTAGTTGTAGACACCCTTGCCCATGGCAGGGGTTTGGATCTAGATAATCTTTAAGATCCCTTCCAATCCTAATGTCCTATGTTTCTATGAAGTACTGCTATTCATTCTCTATTTCTTTTGATAGCATAATATCTGTTCTCAGTGATAGGATAAAAAACTAATTCTATCCATTTAAAACCTAACATCAGTAAAAAAGGAAAAAAATCCTAAACAAACCAAAACAACAAAATTTTGCTAAGGTTGGATTCCGAAAGCTCATCCAGACAGTTCAGGAGACAATAACAAACTTTTCAGGTCAATGTAACTATTGTTTCTACAGTGTGCAATTAAAAAAAAAAAAAAAAAAGGATTTCACAAACTGTCTGAGTTGGAAGGGACCCACAAGGATCACCAAGTCCAACTCTTAAGAAAATGGTCCATACGGGAATTGAACTCAGGGACCTTGGTGTTGTTACCACCATGCTCTAAGCAACTGAGCTAATCTCAGGATTTAGTGTCAGTGTTATTTGCTTGGCTGTGACAGAGAAGAAGATCAGAGCACAGATTGCAGCTTTTTTGTCTTGTATTCCTAAGTCTTCTCATAAGCAGTGGTGTTCATTTCTATATGCTCTTTCCTAATTCATTAGTTGCCCTTTTATACTGAGAGAATGTGTTTTTATTCAATTACTAGATCAAACAGAAATCAAGAAGAACAAGTCATCAGTGGGTTGCATACAACCCTAACAGTTTAAGGGTAAACAACTTGTACCTGTAAAAGTTGGTATGCTATCTAGACTTTATAGACAGTCATAGATATCATGTGGGATACAAGCGTAAGTCAGACTTCAAAATGAAAGGATGGCCTGATACAGTAGCTTACTCAAGTGCAAAAGCTATATGTAGTGCATGGGGACTTTGTTATCATGCACAGGAAAGTATTTCACTGGATTTGGTTCCCAAGGCTGTAGAGTTAACTGAATTGTTTAAACATTAATGTTACTGTCCTTCTTGAAGCCATGTCTGGAGAAAAAAAAAACCCTAAATATGATTATACTTGGCCCTTGTCAGTAAGAACAGTATGCCCTAGTGAATTTCAGCCAAGCAGGTGAAAGTGTCAGAGGATCTTGAGGAAGTATAAAGGAAATGAGTATATATTTTGAGTATAAAAAGCAAAGTGTGTCCCAACAAAGAAAATTGCAAAACAGTGCATATAGCAATATTTAGTATCTTATTCTGGTAAACATTTAGAAATGCAACCAAAGCTATTCTATGTGGATGTTCTGGAATTCACAAAAAGTGCAATAAGACAACTCCTTAAAACACCTTACACATTGAAAGAAGAGCTATTTAACAGAGTCATAAGGGAAGTAGTCACGGATTTTTTTAATTTTTCAAGCTTAAAGTGAAGAAAGTGGAAGCTAATCATCAGTCCTAATTAGAAAAAAAATAAAAGTGTCTTCAGGTGGTTACCAATTTCTCATTATTTAGCAAGTGCTGCTGCAGATGTTACTCCTAAATTACCTATGCAGATCCTGGAGAAGATCTCTTCCTCTCAACTGTAAGCCCATTCCCACCTTTGTCAGGTAAAATGGGTTTGCTAGCATATAATGATATGCCTAATAGACTCATTTATTTAGTCCCTTTTTTTTGCAAAGACTGGCTATAAACTTTATAGCTGTTAGGATAATTTTTTTTAAAGAAATATATAATTCTTGATTTAAACTTTATTTCAGAAATATTTAAGATTCCTTCTATATTTATGATTCAGTAGTCTCAAAGGATGATGTCCATAATTCCTTAAATAAAGCTGCCAGGATGCAGTGAAAAAAGGAAAAGGGTGGGAGTCTGAAAGATTTATCTTAACTGGTTTTGAAGCTCAGTCCTGTTATCTAAATTGAACATTGAAGAACTGGTACTAAGACCTGGCCTATGCAAAATCCAGAGTTCCTAAAGTAGCAATTAATTGGCTTAACATTGAAAACTTCCTATGCTGAATTCTGAAGCTTTTTTCTGAAGTGCAATGTTAATTTGTCGTGTAGTGCTGATTCAGATTAACTGTAAGTGCATCAGTTTTCACACAGTACCAGTCTTAGCTCCCTGCACTATAAAGTTTGTGAGAAATAAAAAAAATTGAAGTTTGTGATTATTTTCTTCCATTTTTAAGACAAAACTAAAATTCCAACACATGAAAATACTTTTCTACATATGTGCAAATAACTATGTTTCAGTGTAGTGTTTTATTTATTCTTGTTTAAATCTTAGGTTTTCCCTTCCTTGCTACCTATCCTTTAAGAGCAGACTTAGAATCTCAGTTATACTTGGGCTCTATGCCCTAATAGAATATAAGACCTTGGAGCATTAACAAATCTCTCAGCTTTTAAATAGACTCTGACCTATTCATTTACAGGGCTACTTCAATAAAGCAATAGCTCTCTTAGGTTAATGATGGATCATGGTGTGATTCGATTTGCAGAGTGCAGACTTGCCCATTATCCCCTAATGTTTGTATGGGTCATGTTATCACATCCAAATAATGATTCGTGCCACCCCTTGTTCCTGAAGATACCACAGTGATTACAGGAAAGCTCAGCATGCTAGTACACAAAGCCTTTAGGGTTCTGTTGGCTGCTATTGAATTATTATTTCTGGCTAGAGCACGATAAAGCAGGAAAGTCTCAGGTTTCTCTGTGACTGTCACACCTTCCTCTTGTGATTCAATTGGCCATCTGGCTGAGCAGACGGGCTGGACATTTGCAGAAATCAGATCTATCTCTCCCTGTCTTTTGATTCTTGCATTTTCCTTTCTTTTTGGTTAGGAAAGTTAGCTGACCCTGACCTGATGTGACAGATTATTTGCAAGTCAAGAGCAAGGTTTGTTTATTTTTTTTTTCCCTAACAGCTTGAGTATCTGACATGAAGATGGAGCAATTTCCAACAGGAAAGGAAACATCAATATTTTTGTCCTCCTATAGTTATCACCCAGGAGAAATTCAGGCAGATAGCCAAATAGAGAAGGGAAAAACAGGAAATGTTTTCTAGTTGTGAACACACTGCAAGTACCAACATAATTTCTTTTTCTGGTGCTGCCACATTATCGTTTGCACTTAAAGATTGTCATAACTCAAGCACAGTAATTCAAAACAGTCTAAATGATAGGATAAGAAGGGACATTTTTACTGTGATTGTAAATGTTTGTACAATGCTCTTAAGGTTTACTTTTACTTCCCATTTTGAGGGATGATCTAGATTTTCTCACCACTGTGTTTTTGCTGAGTGGCCTTCAGGCTGCTTACTGGTCCAGCTGCTGACAAACACTGAATCTTGTTAAATGCATTCAAT
The DNA here is from genome assembly GCA_021164005.1 of Willisornis vidua nigrigula. NCBI lineage: Eukaryota > Metazoa > Chordata > Aves > Passeriformes > Thamnophilidae > Willisornis > Willisornis vidua. Next base: position 10,252,283 of record JAJPCS010000060.1, read on the forward strand.
GAAATGGTCATAAAACTCACTAGCACTGAACTCTCCTAAACATAAACCATTCCTAGTTAATATATAGTACAGCTAAAACATGAATGGATAGAGGAATACTTTCCTTATATTATTTTTATACCAAAAAAGCAAAATCAAAACCAAAACCAACCCAAAACTTATGGAAATAGAAAAAATGAACTTCTTTGTGTGCTACCAGCTTCACAGGCAATGTAGATACAGAAGAAATTGTCATAAGAAATAGTTTTGTTCTTCAAGTGAATTAGTTCAGTTATAGCTGAATTTAAAGATTCTCCAGCAGCTCCTGTCACTAAGGAGAGATAATAGCTTAACTCAGTTAAAGAACACTTTTCTAAGGAAAGCCACTGATAGTGAAAAAAATCTAAATTGAAAGCACCAGTTGACATTGTTTTTTCCACTTTATCTGCTTCTAGACAATGACAAACATAGTCATACTCAACAGTGTCAAGTAGTGATGAAATATTTAAAAATACACTTCTTTTTAATGCTTCCAACTTCTCACTCACCCATAAAAACATTTTCTAAAGAGTTTGAATACTATAAAAGGAGTTTGTTGTTTAAATCAGACAATAGAAATAGAATTTTGATTGAAATAATGTTAGTGTGTTGTCCTGTTGGCATAGAATAAGGTTAAAATATGGGCACTTAGAATAAATGAGTAAAGCCTTTTCATATATTTCGCTCTCATGCAGCACTTTTTTCTGCTTTAAAAGTATTATATAAGAATCTCCCCAGAAATAGTGCCAATGATCTCAAAACTGTAAGCAGATTTCAAACCTAATTTACATTTCCCAGTCGTTTGGTGGTATATACTCACAATCAAATAGTGAAAAGTGGCTTTTGAAATGTCTACTACAGTAGAACTCTGAAAAGTTGTGTGTATTTTAATTTGCTGAGTTTTGCAGCAAACTTATGACTCAAAGTCCCTTGTGATAGTTGCCTGAAACATTAATAGAAAGAGATTTTCTTCCTTTCCCCTCCCTTTGCATCAGCACTATAATGATTTTCGAGGATCAGTATTATATTCCTCTGTTTGGGACCTCAAACTCATGCAATCTTATTTCTCTCCAATTTCCTCCATAGGCATGTAGGAATTATTGAAATTTGAAAGGATATTCAAACTCACCATTTCTAAAGACCAAAATCTAAGGTCCTGTGGCCTCCTTCCCAGCTCTTGTGATAAATGAATAAAAAACAAAATCTGGTGTTTTGATTGTATCTAGGAAACATTCAGACTTAGTTTATAATTTGAATACAATGGCCCATCTTTCAAGCTCAACAGACTAAAGCCAGGGAACATGTCACCTATGGGCATTTTTTGCAAGCAAAGCAAAGATTGTCATTGAAACCATAACCATAGTTTAACTATTACCTATTAATTTTACAGCAGAGTGATTATTGCAATGAAACTTGAAGACGCTTCAAGATTTCAAAGTTTGAGTTAATGCAATAATTGTAGATTAAGGTGACTGCCAGGTATAATGCAAAAGCATGGGATTTTTCCATTTTGTTTTTCTTTTTATTTTTATCTTCAGTATGCAACTATAATGTGGCATATTTTTATCATTACATCCTATAATTCTTTACATTGAAAACAGTGCAGTGAAAAAGATGGACTGAAACAAATGTTGATGTTATTGTTACTTTTCATATAGGCCAGTGGAATCCAGAAAGAAATTGTAAATGTCACCGCTATGAAATATCTACACAGGAATTTGTGAACTTGTTTACTTATTTACCATGTGAAAATATAAACATAGTTAAGCCATTATTCTTTTTGTCATCTCTGAGATTATAGAATTAGGGTTTTAATTTTCAAGTCTTGATATTTTAAATTGAAAAAGAAGATCCTTAGAAGAATTCAGGGCCATAACTTGCATTCTAACTCTCAAGGAGGAGCTAAGCCCAGATTTTTTGGGGGGGTTAAACTAAAGCATTATCTAGAGACTGAACCCAGATGAGAAGCAATGCAAAGGAAGAAATTATGCTTTTTATGTCAAGTGCAAAGTGAAAAGCTTATTCTTTGGAAGCTATCAAATATATCTTGCTTATGTCTTACTTAAATAACTGTAGACATGTAGATTTACCCCTGTCATGAGTTATGAGAAGCTCATTTGATCCTACTATAAGACAGAGCACCTGACAGAAAAAAAAACACACAAAAACTCTTCTTCTCACAGCCTCTCCCTGAGTGTGCTTTATATCATGTGCTTTTTCCTCTGTGAAACACAGACTTTTCAAACTTTTGTGGATTTACCTTTGAATTATAACATGGGGCTTTCTTATCCAATTAATTTCAAATTACAAGGAAAATGTTTTTGCCTCACATATAATTTAACAGTTCCAAGAAAACCTTGGTATCGTGGTATGCTGGTAAAGGGAATAAATAAGAAAGAATAAATGGCCTTATTTTGGTAGCAGTAATGGTTTTCTGATGTATCATTTCACTTCAATGTAATCATTTACTTTTATAATAAATGAGGCTAGTCAGCACTAATGCTGTAGGGAATATAAACTTATTTATGTGGATTGGCTTATTTTTGACACTAGGCAACTAGTCCTGGTGCCCTTTATATCCATTGTATGTGACAATTTCCTAATTTGAAATTTTTATTCCCCTATCAGAGTTAAGTCACCCATTTGTAGCAATAACTATTGGCATGATGAGATACTTATTTAAAAAAAAAAAGAATTTTTAAAAAAAATGTAATCATAAAACCAGGGTGGTTTGAATGTTATCTAATGATACTTGGCAAATGTACAGATGTGATGGTCCAGCTTTCATATGTAGGGAACTGAAAAGAGAATTACTTTGTGAATTCCTGAGAATGAGTCAGTTTTTCCCCCTTGTGATGAGCTGTAGAAACCCTGAGCAATACCTTCCTGGGGGAAATATTTTTCTAGTAAGAGTTTGATTTTCAGCTGAATAAATAATTTTGCAAACAGAATTGGCTTTCCTAGAGAAAAACTTAAAAGGAAAAAAAAAGGTAGTTGAAACAAAATATTACACAGACAAACACATGAAAACAGACATCTTTTAAGTAAGGAATATTGTATGATGTTGTTGTTGTTGCCTGCCTCATGTGCTCCTTCTCACTGAAAAGCAGAAACACTATTTGCATATTCTCCCACACAGTACTTCATGGCCTTGTCAGTCTTACTCACTAAGGAAGGTGTTGGTCTGTGGAACAGCATGTGGGACACAGTGAATAGGAGCAGTTCCACTGGGAAAAAAAAAAAAAAAAAAAAAAGAGAAAAGCTATAAATCTGAACTCCCTTGATCGAAGAAGTATTCCAATTTTGGTTAAAATTATATTTTGTATTTTGACCATCTTTTTCCTTTAAAAAGCGGAAAGTTTTCAAGAGCAAATCCCTACATTTGGAACTTCCAAGTGTATTATTTAATAATTTCTTACTTATGCATTTTGTACGTAAGATTTAAGGCCCCAAAGTAGGTTCATCTGTGGCTCGTAAAGTTAATAATGTGGAAAGTTGTGTTTATCCATCTTCTTTATAGAGGTTTTCACCTCTAGTTTATTCAGCACTTAGTTTATTCTATCACTTCACTTCAGATCAAGACTTACAGGAGTACAAGTGACAACACGGACTAAATTGTAGACATTTAAGAGCTTGGAAGAATAATTAGGCCTTAGTTGTTGTCTGACAACTTAAATAATTATCTTAACATCAAGGCCGGGTGCTCTTCAACACTTCATGGAAACACTGCATGTTGTCTTGGCATTCTTGTAATAGCTATGGCTGATTATTTCCCATCTTTCCTTAAGGATATTTATCAGACAGATAGCTTAATGTTGGTACCTTATGATTTCTTGACAGCTGGCCGTAAAACCTGATAAATGCTCTTGCCAACCAAGTGACACGTGGGTTCCAAAAAGAGTCTGCAATTTTTAATAATGTAAATTATTTGATTGATGTGCAGTATGCATTTTAATTACAAAAATAAACGAGGTAGAGGAAATTTGTTACTTCCCCATTCATTATTCCCTAATTAGACTACAACTAATCAGGATTTCTCATTGGCTAAAATAACTTCAGATTTAATTTACAGCACTGACATTACAGACAGATGAAAAGAAAAGCATGAATTATCTCTCGCTGTCAAAAAAGCACAGAAAAACAAGAAAAGAAAACAAGATGAACCCTAAAATACTGTAAACATACACTGTCTGTAATCTGTCAGATTAGCAATTTATTACAGCAAATGAAATATTTCTTTTGTGAAATTACAGAGTACATTTTTTTTCTATATGCAATATTTATGTATATTTTAAGTACTGGAATAGATCAGTACTGCACCTGAGATCAATGCATTTATTTTGGTTTTGGCTTCTGTAAAAGCATTTTGCGTACTTTGCTTGGCATCTAAAGGTGTCAAATAGCCCGGATGAGTGGTGATGATAACACAGCTTTGACACTTCACTGCAGAGTCTGAATGTGGAGTACCAAGCTTTATTTAGGTGGATTTTTTTTTATTAAGTCAGTTCTATTTCACCAATCTGTCTTTGTTGTGCTGTCTGTTGTGTGCTTCTACCTGCATTGCTGATCCATGCCCTAACTTGTGTATATTAGGAGAAGAAGACAGGTCATAAAGAGAGACTAAATTTTCCTTATGTTTTTGTTCATGCTATATTCTTGCATGGGTGACATCAAGTTTATTTCTATCCCCGTGATACCTGCATGCACATATGAAAAGAACGTATTTGCTTGTTTATGGAATCTGATAACTATACAGGCAAGCAGGCCAGGCAGAAAATTCTGATTAGTCAAAGTTAAGTCTTCTGAAGTACTGTCATTGCTTCAACATGTTTCGTATGCCCAGGTAGAGGGAACAAGAGATAGGAAGAAAGATGTCAAAGTAGAAGTTAGCACAGTGGTTAGTGGTTAAGGAACACTTTGGGGATGAAAGAAAATAGTTTAAATACCTATTTGCCTCATTTTAAGTAAGTAACTCTACCTCCATATTTTACAGCCTGAGTCTCTCCAAGGAAGTTATTTAAATTTTAATAAAAAATTAAAAGATCATTGGTAGGGACATGAATTGTAAATGACTCAGTAGCACAGTGGATGGAATACTTACCCACTTTTTCAGAGGCAGGTTGTGTTTCTGTTCTGAATTGAGCCAAGCAGAGTCTTCTAATCTTGGTCTCCCTAAATCTCACGAGTTACCTTCTGCAATATTAGTTGGTCTAAAATTTAGCTTCAGGCTCTTTACAGATGATTCAATATTACCTGTGAGGAGTGTTCCCACTTGAAATCTGATAAAGTTTGTAATGAGCAAAAGATACATTTCAACTACTTGTTCACCCTACCTTTTTTTTTTTAATATATCTATTTTTCTTTAGTGAGTTCTAATCTAGGGGATGTATCTTCAGTGTATTTATTTTCTCTTCTATTAGTCTAGACCCAAAATGCTTCAAGAAAAAAAAGGCAGATAGTGAGAAACAGTAATCTGAACATCTGCAATCTTGAATCCAATCTCACAATGCAAAAACTCTCAACTAAAATTGGCCATTTTATTGGCTAAAATATAACCAATTCATTGAAAATGCTTATCTCCTTGTAATAAAGCTACACACGAGAACAGTTGATGTGACTCACTGGGGGCTCAAGCAACAAGGCATCAGGTCATTTTTACTTCTTTTGATTCTATGGCTTGTAATTAAGTAGGTGCAATGCATACAACTGAGTCATGTACAGCCAACCATTGCTTCTTACTGTTCAAATAGCACATAATAATGATCAATTCACCAGTGTGTCATCAACAAGGAATCACTGAAAATGGCAGAAAACTATGCACTTGTCCCTGTTTCCGCTGTAAGATACTTATCTCCTTTTCTAAGTCGATCTAGTCCATGATATGTACAGCATCTTTTCTATGTACCTGTGCACTAGGGTGATCTCAGCATACCACTAGTGTCCTTATTATCCCTAGGATTTTTTTCCTTCCAAGCTTTGGATTGTTTTTTTAAATTGTGTTTTTCTTTTCTTTTACACATTTAATTTCTTCCAATAATTTCTACCTCTTCTTGTCTTTCTGTATTTTCCTGTCTCTCATTCAAAAGAAGTAATGTAGCTCAGTAATGCTACTGTGTTAGATTTAAGGACCTTCTGCTTCATGCCAAAAAAGCTGGGTCACATCTGCAACAAACAATAGTTCTCAAATGCATCAACTGCAGAGAAAGAAGCCTGCGGCTTTATGTAGCACAAAAAGAGGTGGAATATTTTTGTACTGATCTCCATTTGCATCATATTTGTATCTTAGTGGAGATCTCCTATTTGATTGCATTTCTATTTTTACTTCTGTACTTTGTAGCAATACACAATTGCACCATGGAATTAAGGACTTGAAGATGTATCCAATCTCTCCAAATATTTGTTTGTAAATACAAGAAAATGTCTGTATATTAAATGGACATTATTATGGACATATATATTAGTAGCTGATCTGTGAGAAAATTATTTAAAGGAGCAACATGGAAACTTATCTATATATATATATAGAGCGAGATGCAATCAATACACTGGATTTCTGCAAAATTCTGACAGCACTTTATTGTTCAAAGCTGAATGTTAATTCTTACGACTACTAAAGCATTACATATTAGGATGTCTCCTTCACTACAGAATAAATACTTCACTAAGAAATTTTTTGGTTTTGAGGCACTTGAATAATTAAGAAACTAGCACAGGAGAAATAAGACAGTCTATTTAGGCTAAGCATAGACTTTTATGCTTTTTATAAGTTTCAGAATTGTTGTTACGATGCCTTGGTAAGACTTGCAGTGAGGGCTTTTAGAAGATGATTTTAAGGAAAACTATGTGTTTAAAATTTTTGCACAGGTTCAGACATCTCAGCAATCTTTAAAAAATGCCTAATATTTTATTTGTTCAAGAATTTAATTTATTTCTGTCAAACATAGAGCTTCTACATTTATCCTGGTTGATGAACTTTTGAGTGCTTTCCAGGTACTGCTCTGCCACTTGACAAACTAAAACAATAGCTTTGCAAGTGATGCCATCTGCCTGCATCCTTTGAAATATGTTAACTGAAAACAAGCAGCCTTGGAAAAGGATTAACACTTTCAGTGCCAATCATATTGGCTGCAGTTGTACACTTAATACTATAAAAATCCTGGCTGTAACGGGCTACAGAGCCACCCGGCAGCTTCTCTGTCATATCACTGAGACCATGACTGTCACAGCAGGTGGATTCCAAGGAGGTCTGTGGCCTTCTCAGCCAAGAAAATCTGGACCAAATAGTGCATATCTAATAAATGGGTTCAGTAGGTTGAATGTTTCATTGTTTCTTAGTTTAGGGAGGGTTTGTACAGGTGAACAAATAAATGTTGCTTGCTTTATGGCCAAATAGGATGGGGCAAGAGAGTTCTTAATAGGGAAGCCTGAGAAGGAGAATCTAGTTTTGAGCACTTGGCTATGTGAATGGAGACTGCACAGAGGTTAGTTGGCAAGTTTATAATTACTAATTGAGTATCCCAGCAGATACTTCAAGTATATATTTTTCCCAAAGAAAACTATCCTCACTTTGACTTTCCCCAAGTCCTGTTTTCTAAATTTGGCTTAATGATCATATGGAATATATTAATATTTTGACCTATATAATATTTTGTTTGCTTATATCCCTAAAACTTGTGGACAGTAACTTCAAATGTAAGGCATTAGACAAAGAAGGAGCATAATTTTACAGGTGATATATTAAAAAAAACCTGGAAGGTATTTTCCAAAAGATGTTTGGCTCTATATTGAATTAAAAAAAATGTGTATAACTGAATCTAATAGTTCCACTTGGCATAATTTCTTTTGGCATAACTAATCTTACTGTTTTTGCATATGTTGAAAATCAGGTTTTCTCCAGTTTCAGTTTAATCAAAAACCTGCGGCTCATGAATTTCCTTTTGTCTGAGTTCTTCCATAATGGAGTCTCCGTGACACCAAACGAAAAATAACTAGTTGATCACCTGCCATGTACCATTCCTTCCTGTACACTGGCTTATTCTGAAAATGCTTCTCCTTAGCCTGAGGTGTGAGCTTGAGATGTGTATGCAGTTAGGGACAACAAAGCTCAGGACAGCATGATCAGACCATATAGATGTGCATAGTGACAAAAAAAATAGGTCCTCCATGTTCTTTATGTAACTTGATTTTTAAAAAAAAAATCTTATTTACACATGGCAGGGAGTAAGTAACAAATAAAGCAATACTGACAAGATATCATGAGCATGGGTGGGTACAGATATTATACACACAGTATATAAAATAGAAAGCTAAAAGTATAGAAACCTTTCATTCATGGCTAGGCTTCGCAAATGAAGATTTTGGGAGGGGCTCTCCCCACGTCAGTGTGTCTTTCGAGCCTGCGCAGTGGATTTTTTAGGTGAGGCACAGCATGTGCAGAACTGGCCCCATCTTTTAACTCCTAAGGTTCACCTGCCATGGTCAAGCAAGCTTGGACGGTTACAGTGAAGTCCTCAGGACTAGAACCTACAACCTACAGCAGCCGGTATTCCCAGGAGGTCTCCCATCCAAGTACTAACCGGGCCTGACCCTGCTGAGCTTCTAACATCTGATGAGATCGGGTGTCAGGGTGGCATGGCCATAGTTAAAAACCCATAGCATTGATAAAATCAGCAAATTATTTGCTTGCTGCAGAGTATACATTGTACCATATATATATACTTTGTAGATCATGCTTTTCCTGAAATTGGCATTGTCAGCAGCATCAGAAATCAGAATTTGTGACAGCTCTGTGCCTGCAGGTGAGAACCTATGTGGAACCTGAGAGTTCAAGGAAGGAGAAATACTGTCTCAGAGGACTCATTATTTTCATTAATAGAGTACTACACTGCCCTAAATAGAGCAAGCAGATACATCTATTTTGTCATTATTTAAAAATCTGTTCTTCAGAACATATAGCAAATTTATTGTTTCAAGATGTCTTGTTTCTGACTCTTTCCCTCATATTTAAGTTACTACATGAACAATGTAACTAACCATATGGTCTAGAGTGTATTTGATAAAATTATTTGTTCATCTCCAAACAGTTATCCAACATCCTTTAAATTATATTTCATTTATTTTGCTACCTTAGGACTGAAAAAGACAAAGATCACAGGCCTTGTCTAGAGTTGTTTCAGACAGTACCTTTATCTAATTTTCTATGCATCTGTGATCATCCTTTTTGAAGAAGGCTCAAGAGAAGACAGATTGATTTGAAGAGGAAGAAGACAAGCCAGATAGGTCTCACAGTGTCCTGAAAGCTAAAGAATGTGTTAGTAAATTTTGCAAATGGAGAATTATTCTTAAACAATTTGTCCAGTCTAGATCCCAAAATAATGTCCCTCTTAAGAGCTTCAGTTCAAACCATTGTCTTTGCACAGAAAAAAAAAAAAAAAAGCATCACAGTTTTTAACATGTCTCTGTGGTGGCTTGTTTTTGGTTTTGCCGAATTGAAAGAGTTTTGGTTTTATGCTCTGAGACACAAAAAGTGTTGGTCAAAGTATTCTTTCAGAAGTGAACGTCTTTCACCCATTTTGAGAAGACCTGATTTCATGATGTCTTCAAAGTTTTGAGAACTTATTTCTTGATTCCTTTTTGTACATATAATTATTTTCACTTTTTCTTGTTAACTAGAGCATTTAATTCTCCCCAAAAGCCCTTTTTCCCTGCTAACAAGTTTCTGTTTGCATTTTACATTCACTTCATTCATTACATGTTGGATTTAATTAGATCATCTTAAGTCTTAAAAAAGCATGATTCCTTTCTTCTGGAAGGAATGTATTTAAGATCACTTTCCTTATTCCCTCCGACTTGACTGGTTTCTGTTATAGGCGGTAGAGTTATCCTCTCTGCTCCAGAATAAGACTTTCATAGGTCATTAAGCCACAACATTGTCAAGTCACTGGTCACAGCACCAAGCCTGAGAGTTCAAGAAGCATTTGGGCAATCCTCTCAGACACAGTATATGACTCTTCGGGATGGTCCTGTGCAGGGCTAAAGGTTGGAATTGATGATCCTGATCCCTTCCAGCTTAGCATATTATGAGATTCTATGGTTAGTATGTATTGCCATGTGAATGTGCAGATTGTTAAAATAACTTCTCTAGAAGGCTTTTTATTAGCAGTAGGCAAAATGAAATTTTATCTGTTATCATATTTGTTATAATACTCTTCTTTCTATGAGGGATCAAGTGCCAAGGAAAAGAAAGGTAGCAGTGAAACAGGGCAGATAGTGTGGCAGCTAGAGAGTAACCAGGAGGGTGCTCCTGCAGGCATAATATCTCAGTGAGCAAATGCTGTATCACAGCTATCATCAAAACAGTGTTTGACTCTGTGTCCCTAGAAGCATTACACCTGAAAGGGTGGTGGTGGAATAAAGACTTGCAGAGATGATAATGAACCCACAGCAAAAGGGCTACTTCTACAAATGTTCCCGCTCCCTTAGCTCACATGGGTGTGCAAGCCTGCTGAGCAGAGTAAAAGGAAAGGGGAGAAAATTGTCAGTGTTTTTTTGTCTTTCTCCATCTTTAATTTGTGTCCAATCTGTCCTAATGGATAAATTATCTTGCTAGGGGTTTTATAGCTGCAATGTTGACTATTTGGATTTTAGTACTCCTTTATTAGGGAAATAGTTATAGGGAGGACTGACGCATTTTACTCCTGTGAACATTAACCTCTGCACACATTCATTTATTACATTTGTGCAATATTTTTTCTAATAAAATTGACCAGTTTTATAAAGAAAAAACAGTAAACCTATTAGAATTGATATATTTTAAGGCAATTTACCACACAATTATGAAGAATTCCTCCCATTTATGGAGCAAGGCTTTCTAGAAATTATCAGGTCAAAAAGCAAAGACACAAAAAAGAAACTGGTATCTGCTGTTTGCCTTCTGGGCATAAATATATTAAATAAAATCCTTTTCTTACACTGTGTAATTAACTACTACACATTTCTACAAGGAGATAAAATTTGTCATAGGGAGTTACATGTCCAAGATTGTCTTTTTCACACATTCCAGAGTGCTTAAAATGCAGTTAGTTTGCAGGTTAAATATCCAGTTGTCGTGCTTAGTCTGTTATTTAGCATTTCAGAGTTAAGGATTAGTGGATTGTTAAACTGAAGTAATAGAACTGGTACTCAGTTTGCCATGGAACTGTCATAGACTATATACTGTTGCTTGGGAAAGGAAGAAGTAAAATATATCTGGCACTGCACTGGATAGATAAAAGTGACCACTCTGTGGTATTACAGAATCAGAAAAAAATATTTATCTCTAAAATATTTTATAGCACTAACCACTATTTTTAAATTCACCAGATCACCTTACCTGAATTTCAGTTACCTTGAAATAACTGTTGCTAAATGACCACTGAAGCTTAAGTTTATTAGAAGGTCATGGCTTTGAAATCTTTTGGATGACTGAAAATGTAACTTTTCATCCTTTTCTTGTTTCCATTAGTTTTCCAGTAGTGTCACCTGATGGTTTTAAGCAAGTAAGTTTTCAAGTTTGGGCAGCACAAATAACAATAAAACCAATCTGAGGTCATTCTTATTTTGCATATAACTGGTTAAAAAAGGAAAAATAAAAATCTTATTCAGACAAGCAAACAGGGCTGTGCTTTACTGTTCTTTTAGTTCCCAGTATAAAAAGTTATCTCTCTTCTTATGGTAGGTCATCTATTAGCCCTGCAGTAAAGCCCATAATAACTAGGTGAATCCATACAGCAGGGAAGCTTTCTTGGCAGAGGACATATAAAGAGGGGTTTTTTTAGCCTAGTTTAAACCTGTCTTTCCTACAGAGATAACACAAGTGACATACAATGTCTATGTACACTTTCATTAAGCTCTGAAAACACCTTAATGCCCGTGTCCCTCAGTTATACATCTCACTTCTTTGGGTTCTCCTTAGAAAGATGCTGAAGAGGAATAATTACCCTACAAAACTGTCTAGAACAGTTCGCATACAATTTTTCATACAGCAAACCTACACACCTATTGCTAAGATGCAAAAGAATTTCAAGTGACAGCTAGTACATAATGTGTTCCTTTGATTAGTCTTAGTCCTCTGGACTTTGGTTTATTCAATCTGTAACTTTGGAATCAGCAGTGAAACTGCTACTGGTTTTATATACATATCTCTGAATCGTACCTTTTTCAGTGTACATGTTCCTCATTGGTGATACCCAGACTATGAGAACTCACTTTAATATAAATGCTAATTGTTCAGGACTATTATAACTTTCGTGCATTTCCCATTGTTGACCTATTCTGTAGAAATTTCCCTCAGTTTTTTCTTCAAATTAAGCATTCCATGCTTTCCCAAAAATCTCTATCATTTTCTTCACTACATATAGCTGCACTTCCCAATTTTTGATGTGGTGTATATTATTCAAGATTTATTCATATATATATGTAGGACAGGCCACCCAAGTGACCTGGCAGACCTCAGGGAAACAAACTAAGGAGGGTTTATCCAGTAATGACTAAGAAAATGAACAAGGAAAGCAGAACAAATTGTTTCTTCAAGTGAAGAAACTATTAAAGACTGTTTTGGGGCAACTGCACTAAGTTTTCACTGTCACAGATTCTTGGCAGTAGCTGCCCTAGTTTCCAGCAGCATGAAGTGTCTCAATTTATAGCTGGTGTGAAATTATGCTCTGGTATCAGCAAATAGAAATATTGAGTTGAGATAATTCCTAAGTTCTTCAAAGTCTAGAGCTCTGAAATAGATGTTGAAGTATCTAATTTTAGGTGGTCTGATTTGAAACCAGACCTATTATTCTTATATGTTTTGAAAACAAGCTGACAGTTTATCTCACCGCTCTAAATCTCCAATGTTTCAGACAGTTTCATGGTGCTAGAAGGTATGATATTTGAAAGGCACTTTACTATATTGCAAGTATTCTTTCTTACTTCAGTGAAAGCTGCTATAAATTTGATAGAAGTAAACAGATTTGAAAAGTAACTAGTTATAACGAATATCTGACCACGAGTAGTCTAAATTTCAAAATAGAGTTTTTCAGTTTCAGACAATGCATTTGGATTTTAGCTGAAGGGAAACTAAAGGGTTATCTTTCCTTCTCAAACTGTAATATTTTCCAGCACAATAAGGACGAGCATAAAATCTAGTACTAAATTAATTTGCAGATAAACAGCAGTAACACTAGTGAATGTTACTGACATATTTAAATTAAAAATAATTCAGTTACAACATTCAAGAGCAGAAAAAGTAAATTGGTTGTTTTCAGTTTTAATAAATATGCCAACAATGAGACCATCACATCATGAATAGACTTGGAACGATTTTGGAAACAGTGGAGAAGAGCTCACAAAGATTAGTTTGAAGAATTCATGTAATGTGGAAGAATTTCAATCAAAGACATCCTTTTTCTTTTATAGTAAAGATAAATTCACCTGGAACTTTTAAAACTATGGAAATTATTTATAATTTTGTCAAAATTATGACTTTCTAAAACCCCTCATATTTTGAAATTGTTTCAAGAAGTTCACAGGTGTTTTCGTGGTTCTGCTGTTTTTTCAAAGGTTTAGATTTTTGTACAAGTGTAAGTAAAAGATTCATATATGGCCCCTTTGACAGCTGGGATTTTGTGTGTTTGTGCAGAGACTTTTGTTATAAGGGATAGTGATATCAAATTTTGAAGTGGACTTGTCAGTAGCCTTTGAACAAGTGAGGCATTCACACAGGTGAGCAGGTTGCTCAACTAAGAATCTCTCTTACTGTTTTGCTCTGCTCTAGCCAAAGCTTTGTGACCTGTCCTATGTTTGTGCACTTAAGATTGTTTTATAATAAATTTATTCAAGAAAAGAATGTGTATCTCAACAGTGCATTGTTCCAAAGACTTTTGTGTAACTCCACGAGTTCCAGAGTTGAGGTTTAATGTAGTATTGGAAATAAAGCTCTTTAGCAGAATGGTGTTTGCCTTCTGTAGTAACTCTCTAATTGCATATATAAATATTGACATAAAAGGAGTCATCTAATTAAGAAAAAGCAATGACATTTAAAAAGAAATGTAGAAAAGTCAAGCCAAAGGCAGGCTCAAGAAAACTTTAATCTCCTGTTTGCTGTTACAATCACAAATGAAATTATTAGAATGGAAAATAATTAAAATGAGTTGATTCGTTTCATGGATGTTTAAAGTGTGAATTGTATCAGAACTTTAGGAAGAGCGGCTGAACTGAATATATTTTTATTAGAAAAATATAATGGCATTGCCAAAATATTTTTTTCTGTGCCTAAGAAGCTCTTTCTTTCCATACATGCATAAGAGAATCTTTTAGTTCTCATTTATTAGGGAAATGGCTATAGGGAGGACTAAGATGCTTTTTCTCCTGTGAACGCTAACCTCTGCACACGTTCACTCAGTACATTTGTGCAATACTATTTCTAATAAAAATTACCAGTTTTATCAAGAAAAAGGTAAACCTATTAGAATAAATATGCAAACCAAGAAAACTATATAGCTGGTCAGAAAATGCTGATATGGTTTGGGATTTTTAATTATTTTTTTATCCTCCATAAAAAAACCCAATTATATTTCAACATGGATTTTCTCTGGAAACATTGTCAGCTTTAGAATAGCCTGTGGGTGTTATGGTGCAGGCTGTGTGTGGATGTTTGTGGGAATAGAATCATATGCAGGAACCCAAATGTTCACCTTTGATATAGAAGTCTCAGGCTAAAATTTCAGTTCCAGTTGACAGAGCAGGGATTTCCATTGGCATCAAAGTTTTGAAATAGGAGACTTGCATAGGAGAACCACATACATTTTAAAACAGAGAGGATTTCTTTACAGGAGGTAGTACTTAATTATTTTTAAAAGGTGGAATAACAAAATATCAAACAAGCTCGAGCTCTATGGTCACAGAACTTACAGTATATAAAATACACAAATTTTCTACTTGAATAAAGCAGAAATTCACCTGGGTCTTCTGCGGCCCAGGTGACTAGTTTAATTGCTGTGACCTCAGCCATACAGGGACGAGATAGCACTTTTGCCAACAGGACATATTGTATTATATTGTTGAGAAAAAGCAAGCAGGACTATGGGACATTCTGTGTTCTTTGTGTTGAGCAATGGAAGGACACAAACGGCAGTTATACCTGCTCAGACCTGTTTGTAGGGCTTTTGTGCTTCTGAAGCAACATCTTTTGAATAAAATTCCTTGGCCACAATGTTTTTTTATCCTCTTTCACTAACATTTTAAAAAACATTTTCTAGTTCATTCCAAAATTACTCTAAAATCTTACAATTCCTAGGAAACATCCTGTATTTTGGTCAGTTGTACTCAACCATTTCTATTTCTTTTCTCCAAGTATTGGCATGAAACAGCTCTTCCAGATTCAAATAATTTTCCTATATTAAAAAAAACCAAACAACCAAACAAACACCAAAAAATACCCCCCAAAAACCAAACAACAACCAAACAAAAAATAAAAAGCTAAAATTGCTTTTTGTTTGAGCTTAGTCATCCTTGGGGGGCAGATCTGTGCCAAATCCCATTGAAGTCGGTGAAGTGACTTGCTTAGAGATGCCACTGTGACATACTAGGACATAAATTTGTAACACAAAAGAAAACTTACCCAGATATATAAGTAAATAGATTAATATTTGACATATCCAAATTAAAAAAAAAAGAAAAAGTAATTGGTAAGAAAACGTAACCCAAAAAGACATTTCAATAATTACTGTACGTACAATCTTACTCATTCCATTTATTTAATTACTGCATTACTAATAAAGCTACATTTAACTTTTTTAATTTGTGTGTTTTGGGACTGTCATTCATTCTACATCTGTATTAGTTGTCTAACATAGTTGTGAGAGTAAAAGACCCGACTGAGTATTTGGACAAAACCCCAGTATTTGTCATTTGGTTGATCTGTTGAAGATTGAGTCATTTTTTCCACTTTTGCTATTTACTGCTTTTAATGTTTGATGGGTACATAAATCAGATGCCACTGTTTCAGGTTCCTAATTAGAGAACTAAATTTATTTGGGGGGGGGATAGAAAAAGAAAATCAATAATTTTGTTTAGGTTTTAAGTGATTTTTTTAAGTGCACTCATTACTCACAGGTTTCTGGTCAGAACTACTGTCAGTCCTCATGCATTTCATGTAGCACTCATTGTAAATATAATTATAGAGAAAGGAAAACAAATTATGTCCTGACCCATGTAGCAAGATTTTTAAGCAGGGATTTTCCAACTGCTTTTATAGCAAAACATCACATCTGTCTCAGGGAATACCTGATGCATAAATTCTTGAAGGGTGAGGTAGATTATTGGGAAAAAACCCCCACCATGTTCTCCCATTCATCTCCCAGGAACACCTTTTACAAAACTTATAATTCTAACATGTTTTCTTGAAATTGATTTAAAAATTCCTCATGAACGAGATAGGCTATAAGATCAGAAGAACAAACACACAAGCCTTTTTAAATAAAGTATAAATAAAATTAAACTGACCTAAAAAGTAAAATTGATCTAAATTGGTATATGTTTTGTAATAAAATGTTAATTGTCAATTTTTGTCCAACTTCTCAGATATATGCCACTGATAATGCCAGTGGATTAAGTTCGCAGTACTCCTGCTTCATCCTTAAATATGTGTAGTGCAATGTAAGTTTACATCTTTTCAAATGCTGGAAATCTGTCCTCTTGAAATAAAAATAAGGTTTAGTGTCTACCAATAATAGACTCTAAAGGTAACAAACACGTAGAACTGGAAATAAAAACTATAAATTTCCCTTTTCAGAGTAAGGGCATTTTTACTTTTAAAACCCCAGAAAGGCAATTTTAAAGTTAGGGTTAATTTATGTATGGTTGTCTCAATAGGTTTCGTGGGCAACACAATAAAAATTAAATTGATCTTTCAAATATTTATTACTTTGTTTGGTTCCTTGACTACAAATGTATGTGACTTTCCTCTTTCTCTTCGCAGTAACGACATCTGGATCATAGGTATTCTGCAGATAATGGTTGAAGTATAGTGCCCTATAATAGGGTTATGGGACTATTAAGAGCCAGAAAAAGAATATGTTAGTAAGATTATATATACTTTTTCATTTCTAGGCACACACAAAGTAAATGTGTCCTGTTATGGAAAGACCTGAAACTTACACGAAAGGATTTCTTCTGTGGTCTTAACATTTGCTGTATTTTCTTAATCTAGCAGTACTTTTTTAGACTTTGACATTTACTTGAGGAACTATGCCTAATGAAAATATTACACCTTATGTTTGAGGCCAGGTTGGATAGAACCTTAAACAACCTTGTCTAGTGGGAGGTGTCTCTGCTCCAGTAGCAGGGTAGGTTGGGAATAAATGGTCTTCAAGGTCCCTTCCAACTCCTCCATTCTATTATTCTATGAAATGATACTTTAATTTGTATGGTCTTCACATGAAATGCAGCAAATGTAGATTATACTGGCATTGTAGTGTCAGAGTTCACTAGAGGAAATTTTTCTGCAACTATGTTGAATGTAAGATTGACCAAGATATTTACAGATGGGGAAAAACTGTAAGGGGCCATAATTTTTTCTTTCTTTTTTTTGACACTAAAATTAAAATGAAATCTAATCATGTCCCCTTAGTACTAGGTTACACACCAAACATTTATAATACTTTCAAAAGAAAGTATATGTAATGTGAACTTACATTAAGGGACAAAAATAACGGAGTACACACTTCACTCAGAACTGTATTGTGGAAGGGCTGCTAGACAGTAACATATTCTGTATAGGTCTGGTGATAAAACAAATGCAACTGATTACAGTTGTGTAAGACCCCAAGTCTAGGAGCCATAAGCTCACCAAGGGACTTTACTTTAAAAATGTACAAGGCTCCAAAAATTCACCCACCAAATTACTAGAAGAGCCCTCAGCTCTTTTAACACCTTAAGAGAGAGCACAACGGTGAAAACGCAGCACACATTTTCTCAGGCAGTAATTTTACAGGTAAACGTTATTAAAAGTAAGAGATCTTGACAAAGATTTAAAAGGGTAACATTTAGCCAAAACAACACACTGCACAAAGCTATGACTTAGCACATGCTAACCCATACAGCTTAGCAAAATCCAACCAATTTGGTCCCAAGTTATCCAAAGTATTAAAAAAAAAGTTTAGAAGGACAAGTAAAGAAAGAGCAAGAAAAAGAGAAGATCATAGCTACCACAAGAGCCCTGTGAGAGTCCAGCTTCCAGATGGTAGGTCTCAAGCAAAGATGGGCAGCACATGTTGCTGCTTTTATTGCTCTGACCCCTATGACCACCCCTCCCAGGCAGGACTTTGGTACCAGTGGCACACCAGAGCTCTGGGCGGCGATCAAAGTCAGTGCTCTCTCTATGCTGGCCAGTCAGAGACTGGGTCAGGGCTCCAGGGGCAAGGTGTGGGTGTGCTCGAGGGCTGCCTTTCACTGAAGCCTGCTCCAGGGTCACTGCAGGATGGTTGCAGGTGCTGCCATGTGGGGTAGGGAATCACCTCCTCCCCCACACCCTTGAGATTTGACCTGTGCCTGCTCCCCACAGACACATTCAAGTTCTTGTGAATCAATATAGTGTTTCATAAATTGTCTGTATGAAGAAATAACAGAAGTGTCTGATGCAACAAATGTTATCCCTTAAACAAGGATCATTAAGAGGGGATTTTTTACAGCACAGTAGAGTGGATCTAATTTACTTCTTATTAACAACAGGAGATAAGCCCCACTTTAGACTTGTGTTCAAAGATAATAAATAGCATGACTTCCTTCGAGGCAAATTTCTGTTTGAGTCATAGCTTGTCTAGTTTTAGAACATGTTGCTATGTTATCTGATTTTTTTTCTTTTACTTTTGTCTTCTCATTGCTGGATCACTTATGTTTATGATACACTATTTAATTTATTTTTCTCTTTTACAATCTAAATTCCAGCTCCTCTTATATCTTCTTTCTTAAAAGATTAAACTTAATGCTGGAATTTCTGATTAATGTGTCAATTGTGCTTGTTCATTTATAACATCTAGCTGAACTAGGGTATATGGCATGAAAGGTCAGTGGTGCCTGGACTGAAACACTGATTACAGCGGTGTAAGTCATCTCTGGACAGAGATGTTCCCCCTTAAAAATCAAGTGAACAGGTGCCCTGTTCCATTGTTGTACCTGAACTGTTTGTTAACTCCCTAACACTTAAAAATAGATTATGTTAAATTGAAATTTAGATTTAAAGAAACAAATGCAGAGAGTTAATTCTCTGAGATCTTGTCTGCTACACAGTCCATTTATTGCAGTCAGACAGAATTGTGTGAAGATTGTCTCTTCAGGCAATAAAGCTATCTGGACTAATGTTATTATATTTATGTATTTATTATTTTATTTTTAATTTTTTTTTAGCAATTTTAAATGCTACAGAAATTGAATTCTTGTCCTTTACAATAATCATGAATGCAATCACTGTTTTCTCCCAAGGATTCTGGAAAAGTCATCATAAGATCCCTGAGAGTAATATTCGTTTAATGCTTTTAGAAGACAAGTTACTAGATTCAAGTATTCATTAGAAACTGAGGTATGGCCAAAAAATTAGGGCTATGTGAGTATCAAGAGAATCAAAGTTGTTTAAGTTTGTTGGTTTTTTTCTTTTTAATTTGTTTTCTATTGGGATTAAAACTGTTTTATGGAAGGATTATTTTGTCATCTTTCTAATTCTTTCTCAGCTAATGGTGGAAAATCAGTATGTGGACAGTAATTTTCTAACTTAGATCTGCATTTGCCAGTTTGATTTAGGATATTTTTTAAATGAAATCTCCTGAGAAACAGTATACTTTTTTTCGCTATTAGATGTAGAGATAATTTTATATTTTTTTTCCCAGAAATTTACTGACTTGTTTTAACTGACTTGTTTATGAGGGCTACTTGGTTAGAACTCTGTATTTTTCAGTGACCTCCCCCCCACCCTTAACATTTACTGGCTTTATATGTTCTTGATTATTTTTCTACCTAGAATATATGCTGTAAATGACAATGCTGAAAGGAATTAGAGATATTCTTTTATCATGGAATACTCTTCTTGGTTACCATATCTTCTTTTTTTTACTATTTTAGTAGCTGTCTTCTCCAGTGACAATCTCCATCTCAATGTACACTTTGTGCTTGTCTTTACATGTAGAGTATGCTGAGTCTTTTGACAGGAGTATTAAACCACAGGTCTGTCAAACTGAATAATTTATGCTACTTATTAAAACATATTTTGTGGAGGTGGGATGAATGAATCAATCCTGTTACAAAAATTTCCTGGGTCCATAATAAATCTGTGAGGAAGGCAGGTTCTCATACATCTGAACTGATCAAAACCCTATAGAATCTGGTTCTCTCTTAAATGAGAAAAAGCTGTAGGATACATCTTATTCTCTGCCCTGCCTTGCAAAAATTAGATGAAGAAAGACATGTTGTCTTGAACAACTTGCAGCATACTTGTTGCAATAGAAACATTGAGTATGTGGTACTAGTTAAATACCTGGCAGATTTTAGGAGTCCTTACTATTCCATTGTTTGTGTTAATCATGAAAATACCTGCCTTTTAGTGGCTTGCAAAATCTCAAGAACTTTTTTCTAGAGTGGGGTGACTATTGTTTGCATTTTTCCAGTCATCTTTCTTGGTTTATTCCAGCTATTTAAATGTTTAAAAAACCCCTCCATGTTGTCCAGAAATGGCACCTTAGTATCTTCTCTTTCCAGTAAATATTCTCAGGTATTTTTACCAAATATACTGTCAGGTTCATTTTCTTGTCATCACTTCCTTACTGTTATCAAATACCATTCATAAGTAGTACAGCTAGTTTTACTAATATATTTCACCAATATTCATGAAGTTAACATTTAAATATTTTCATTCTCATATGCTCACCTGTGTGCCTTCCAGGATAAAGTGCATACATGCAGTTTATATGAGAACTTTGTAATAAAAATAATGCTAAATTCAATTGGATCTCATGCCAGGAAGGAGCATTTCAGAGACAATTGTGCAACACAGTAACTCCTTAGCCCAGGAAGATGAGTTTCTGCCTCAGCTGAGATTTTCAGACAGCCTTTAGTAGAAAGTCTGATGAGAAAGGATGAAATGAGAGAAAACTTTGCCACAAATCAAAATCAGCCTCAGGCTGGGCAAAGGCTAGAGACGGTGTGCTAACCAATACCATCTCTTCCCTCCTGATACTTGCTAATATACCAAGGCAGAGGAGTTGCCTAAAAGTATCATGTGGAAGCCTGCTCTCCATTGCTGCAATCATCCCTTTAAAAGTTGGCCTCAAAAATAAAAGGGATCTTTCAACAGCTATTGATACCAGATACCACACTGATACTACAGCATGGCAGTGGCACAACCTTGGGGGCAGTAGGGAGGTGGCTAAGAAACCTTTTATGGTTTTAGAGAACAGATTTTTAGACACAAAGGGCAGAAGGAACTATTCTGATTGACTGGTCTGATCTGAGTTTGTAAAGAAGTTGGAATGAAGGACTTCCTTGAATTAATTCTTTCCAGTCAAGCATCATTCTTGATGTATAAGTTCCTGGTTTGAATAGTTCTCTGCAATGCTTGGCCAGTGGATCCAAAGGCTAATTACCGCCATTATAGAAACAAACATGTGCTTCATTTTGAAGATACGTTTCATTCAGCTAACATTAGATTCCGGACATGGGTTGTTTCATTGTTGTTGTTTTATATTTTCATAATTTTACCTGGTAGAACAAATATTATTGCATGGTGAATTGGGTAACAGAAAGTTGGAGTGGTATCAGAGACCCAAGCCAATAGTAAAATAAAAAGGTAAATAAGATAATAAAATCTGGTCCAGTAGAATGTCAAATACTATTTGTGGAAAAAATTATTTAAGATTATTTCCTCTCTGCTAAATTTAAAATTGCAGCTATAAATATGCCAATATTGGCTAAATTTAGAAAATATTTTAATAAGAAGGGGAAAGGAGGGTTAAACAACTGTGTGTAAAATGACTGAAAATAAAATTAAAATTGGAAAACCAAAATAGATTAACAGATTTTGTTTTGGATTTGGGGAACATAATTTTAGTTTTATCTTATCCTTGACTACCATAGACTAGAACAGTCAAAATAGAACATGTAAAGATGACATTTTCAAAGAAGCTAATCCAAGAGAGACACTTTGGACTGTAGAATTGCTTTCCCCTTCTCCACAAACACAGGATTGAGTGTCTTAATATTGGCTGGTACTTAGGAATATAAACAACATTTATATAAGAAACCCTTATGAATTAGGTTATGAAGTTATATAAAAAAATTCTTATAGCATGTAAAATATTGACAATTTTTTTTCTTATCTGGTGTGACTTACAGTTTTACATAAATCAGAGATATTATAAAATCAAATCCATGAAACGTTGTGCTGAGCATGAAATTAAAATATTGGACTATTTTTCATTTTTGAAATTTTTTTATTAATTTTTGTTTTACCAAATATAAAACATCCTCTTTTCTAAAGCTGAATTTAACTTCACAATAGTCATTTGCCATATAGGTCATCAGTACTTTGTGTTGCTACCTTATCCCTTTACTCTTCCCTCCCCAGTACCCCCTATTTGTTACAGAGACATTTTTCTGCCTATGAAGTCACAGGTAAACTCTCTGTGTTGCTGTCCTCCTGTCTAAGATTTCTGTAATCTTAAATTCATAAAGTCCTCAGTGACAGTGCTTTACTTTGCAGCTACAGCACCTGATATATCCAGGTGGCCTCATGCATAAGCGAGGGACAGTCTAGTCTGTCTCAGGCTTTGGTATTCATACAGCCCTGGTTACTACAGTTTTATCTGTTTACATTCTCTAATGAAGTCATACAATATTCCTTTGAGATACAGAGGATGTACTGCTGTTCGCATTTTGTAGGTGGGTGTTGAAGCATCACAAAAGACTTGTGATGCCTTTTGAAAAATAAATTTATTTTTTTCTTTTACTTTATATGACTTTAAACACTTAGATCTCAGAAGTCAAAACTCAAACTAAACGCTTCTAGTTCTGATTGTTCCTTAATGACTGGCTGAGAAGTTGTGTAACAGAAAAACTGACATGCTGGTGGCCCCAGCTGGTTTGGTAAAAATGGTAATCTTGATTACTTCAGTTCTTTCCTCATCAGTCTGCCACAGTCACTCTGCCTCAGAGGAAATGTGAGTCATCAGTAGACAGAACTTCCTATTTGGCAAGAATGTCAGGGCTTGAGCTGCCTTGACTTTAAATAATAGCTTTCCAGGCTGTGTGTTTCTTTACAGACTCTTTTCTATTTAGACCTTCATCTTCTTGATAGACTGAGATCTGCCTTTATAATGGTGTAGTGGACCTTGTCCAGATTTTCTTTTACACTGTTAAAGCGATGCTTGACTAAATCTCTTAGAATGTGCAAAGCTGAGCATTTAAATACTTCAAAATATCTGGGAGCAAGTATCTTTCCTGAGATCAAATAGGAATGTTCTGTCATATTTCAAATTGCCCACCAACTCTTTTTCCTGTTTTATGCATCCATGCCAGGAATGTTGTGTATGAAATCGCAATTACCAGTAAATTAATTTTTATTTTTATTGCAAAAAAGTACTCTTACAAAATGAGGTACTGAAAATAAATTACCTCTCTCACCAAATCTGGGTGTTTTGAGTCCCTGAATAGGTTCTAAAATATGTCTTTATTTTCTCCTTAATTTCACACTCCAGTTTTCTTAATGTTACTGATTGAAAGTGATTTAGGGTGAATTAGGAAAAAAATAATAAAAAATCGTGTGTAAGTGGGAAAATATATATGTGGTGTTGAAAGTACTTCAGCTGTGAGAAAGAAAATTTAATATTGGATTAGAATCTGGCAAATCTCATGATTTTATATTTGTTATTTTGAAGAAAATGGAGAAAATTTATACCCAGGATTTATATTGTGTGTCTTTTTTGGTTAAATTATAATTGATGAGTTCTTAATTAATGTGATTTCATTAATTAGTCTTAACCCTGAAGATCTTTTAGGTGGAAAATATTTCAGAAAGACACCTTTTTATATGTTCAGTTTATCCTCAGACAGTACTAAATGCTACCGCCTTTTTTTTTTTTTTTTTTTTTTAAGATTTGCAACATCTAACTTTTATTCTGACTGTAGTTAATGAATTTCTAGCAAGAATAAGAGAGGGTAGAAATCTTTGTTGAAATGTCTTAGGGAAACCTGGATTCCTGTCAAATATAGGTGTATCCCAGAGTGAAATGGCTCTTAAAAAGTTACATGGCTAAATGGGGAGAGGTGAGAATCTTGTGTGTGTTGTAGGGAAAGTGTGAAAGTTTCCGTGTCTGGTTTAAGAGTTATAGCCCACTTCCCACTAAGCCTGAGGATCACATTTTTATTTTCAATAATGACAAGGATTCAAAGGCATTCAGTTTCTCTTCGTGACTCTTAGTGTACTTGTGAGAGAACTGTCAGAATTGGATTTTAAAGGTTCTAGTCTAAACTTTGCAGTGAAGCCAACACTCTTCTTAATATACCAAATATGGCCAAGAAATTGTCAGGTTCACACATAATTTATAGAGTATATCACTAGCTTAGCCAGGCATATCTGTTTCCCTGTAGAGTTTAATCTATCTTTTATATGAATTAAATTTTATATAAGAATTTTTTTTCTATGTAGAACCCTATTTGTTCAATATAAAGACAATTATCAGAGTTGTTGAAGGAAATATTAAGGTCCTATTTGGTATATTTAGGAAAAAAGAAAAATATCAGATGATTCTGAGTTCAATTTCAATGCTTTGCATTTTGTAGCATTAATGAAGCATTGTGATATTGTTTTTCATACTTCAGTAGTATCTCTTTCCCTCGCATTTTCAAGGGTTTGCCCTTTTCAAGCTGCTGGGTGAGAACCCAAACTCTTCTAGAGCTCAGCCTGGTTCGTGAGCTTCTAGTAGATAAAGCAGATGGATATAGCTTACATGAAAAGAGACATTATCTTTCATGTTCATGTATGAGTTTTTATCTCCACAGACCATTATAGTTACTGATAACAACATTGAATCTATTCAGAGTAGTCAGCTAGCTGAGAAAAAAAGAGAAAGGAGCAAAGAAAAGTAGTGCCACCATGCCTAGAAATCTGCTTATAAAATTAATGTCACCAAAACAGTTTGGGAATTAAACTATCTGTTGCTTATTTAAAACAAGCATTTAGGAGTTTTGCTGAATTCAGACATCGGAAGGGGTGAATAAAACAAATATCTTACCTATTACCTTTCACTCAGTTTTTAAAAATGAAGTTTTACCACTAGGAATCATTTTTGTTGAGGGTAATAATGCCAATAAGATATTAATCTCTGCAGGACAGTTACTGTCATTGTAGAATTGGCAGTATTGTGGACTTCCAAACTGGGGAAAAAGTGTCACATATATGTATGCAAGAATACAGAAGAGAGACCAGTACCAGATGTAGTTTTGAGAAATGAGATTTGCATAAGGTCTTGGTTCACAATATTTCCAGATGTTGCGGCAAGGGCAAAATAAATTATTTAAATTTCTCAAGGTGAGAAAAGGACCCATATTTATATAGAATACTTATCACAAAGGACAGAAAACCCAACAAGGGACAAGAAGAAGGTGTGTTTTCAATGCAAGTGAGTCTAAATATGACAAAGAAGTATAATAAATGCTAAAGAGGGAAAAGGCTCTGAAAAAAAAGAAAATGTTTTTGAGTGAGTGGGGAACTATCAGCGAATTATTAATAACCACTAATATAGTGGAGGGGTTTTCACGCTCCCAGAAGCAAGGCTAGAAAAGCGGCGAGCAGCACGCGGCGCTTTCCCAGGATCAGGCTCCTTAGAAGCTGGGATCGGCTCCTCCCGCCCCCGGCCCGGCGACCCTCCCGAACGGAATAAGTCCACGGCAGCCGAGGGTCCACGAGGAAAAGCCAAGTTTAATCGCCCGCGCTTGCTTAAAAGGGGCGCGCGAGAAATGCCCGGATGAGGGCGGGGAAGAGGGGAGGAGACGGGGAGGAGTAACGCACCTCATTGGGTGCATGCAAACGAAGGGAAGGAGGGAGGGGAGGAACGGGAAAAGGACCAATAGGAGAGTGAGGTTGGCCGCGAAATTCCAGGGGTTTGTGGGAAGAAGAAACCGGGAAAACATCTTAAGGGTATCACATTTAAACTGAGGAAGTGTCTGCCCGAAACCCCCCCCGGCCCCGATCCAGCCGCGGCGCGCGCTGCCCGGGGTCCCGGGACTCCGCTTCTTCGTCCAGCCAGCGCTGGCAATAGATCTGCCAGTCGCTGAAATCCTTCTCGGTCTGGTCTCCTCCGACAGGGAACAGCTATAAAAATGCGGAATCTAAAAAGTATAAGCGTTCTTCAAATTTGTGAGAGCAAATTAAAATGGTAAAATATGATGCTGTGAAGAGGAAACAGGGATCTAAGATGATGTTGGATTCAGTAGCAAAGATTTAAAATACCTAGGGGGAAAAAAAGAAACCCAAAACCAAAACCAAGCAAATTCTATAATGATGAAAACATTGCAATAATAACAACAACAATAACAACAATGACTCCAAGTTACAGATGTCTCTTAATACTTTTGAAAACAAGATACTTGAAACACCTGCAGACTGTAAATAGAATAGCTTTTAAAATGAGAATTGGTCAGACAATAATGAAACCAGATCAGATGGGTAACATTGCTCCGTTAGACAGCAGTGATAGAGTGTTAGCTATTGAGATTTCACACATTTAATGTGTTGTCCTTTCTCAAGGATACAATAGTATAATTTCAGGATCTCAGAGTACTGGTTACAGGACTGATGAGTATTACCCAGGTCAGTCACAACTGAGATTTGTACTTGTTTAGCCTCACTTTGAGAACCCTTAAGGCCTGATGATCCAGGAGAATCTGAACTCGGTCTCTGTGGTGCAGAATTGTTAAAGCATTTGTAATGAGCTCAGGCTGCAGCTGGAAGCCTGATGCTGATTTCAGATTCCAGTCTTGAGTTCAAATTTTGATAAGCTTCAACCTAAACTACATATAACTTATATGATAGAATCATAGAATATGCTGAATTGGAAGGGACCCATCAGGATCACTGAATTCAAATCCTGATGCATAGGACCAATACCAAGAATCACATCATGTGCCTGAGAGTATTGTTCAAATGCTTCTTGAACTCTTGCAGGCTTAGTACTGTGATCACTTCTCTGGGAACCTGTTCCAGTGTTTAACCAACTGCTGGGCAAAAAACCTTTTCCTGATATCTAACCTAAACATCCCCTGACTCAGTTTCCTGCCATTTTTTCAAGTCCTGTCACTGGTCAGGAGAGTGAAAAGATCAGTACCTGTTCCTCCACTTACATTCATGAGGATGTTGATGTGATGAGGTCCCGCCTCAGTCTCCTCCAGGATGCCTTATTCAGCCCAGGACACAGTCGGCCCTCCTGGCTGCAAGGGCACTGCTTGTTTTCAACTTGCCATCAACGAGGACCCCCAAGTCCCTTTCCATGGCACTGCTTTCCAACTTCTTGTTCCCCAATCTATACCCACAACCTGGGTTGCCCCTTCCCAGGTGCAGAATCTGGCACTTTCCCTTGCTGAATTTCATAGGGTTGGTGATTGTCCAGCCTTATAATTTGTTGATGTCGCTTTGAAGGGTCTCTCTGCTCTTAAAGAAGTACATGTGTTTGATCTCATCAACAGTTGCAGAAATACACTAAATATTTTAATGCAAGTTTACACCCATATTATTTGAGATATTTAAAATGGTGTTCTTATATATCCACACATAATGTGACTTTCAGTGCAGATGAGATTATCATTTTATAGGTGAAATATTTGTCCCATTGAAAAGAATGGACAGAATGAAGAACAATACATTTTAACAAAAGAATGAGAAGAAAAAACAGTATTAAAATTCCCTAGTCTAGACCTGCATAACATTTCAGATTCATCTCAGTGTTCCATCCCTTTTAACTAGGAAGAAATATATATTGACAGAAAAAAAGATTCATAGGTTAGCCTGAAGCAAAATGTTCTTATTTTCTGAATCTTCCATTGCATTTGAGAAGACAGACAGTGGTAGTACAGTTTATATTTTTCTGACATCTCTGCTTTTCTCTTTTGCCTAAAGCAGAGTAAAAATGTAGGCAAGAAGGAACTTTAGAATCCTCCACTAATCTTTTAAGAAATGCTGAAGGCCTTCTTTTCCTCAAAGTGGAATTTTTCAAAGGACAATTATGAAATTCTGACTCCAGACTAAAATCTTGGTTAAATCTGAATCAAGATTTAGCCTGGAAGTTTTAACTCTTGTCTTGTCAGGATGGGAGTCCTCTGCTTAGTGAAGTGAAACAGACTTTCACTTTTTTAAATTATAGGAGCTTCATACAGATAAAAGGAACTGCATTAGTTCCTGTATAAACCGGTCAGTTATACAATATTACTGACACACAGAAGAATTAAGGGGAAATGTGTTGAAAATCCTTACATCATGATTCACAGAAGAGTTTCAGATCACTACTTTACAGAATAGCTGTATTCTTTCTTTAAAAATATGTCAAATATTTCAAATGATCCATATGAATTAAGCAGATGTACTGAGAGGAATACAAAATAGTACAACAAACAGGAAACTAGAGTCAATAAAAATTAAATGACATCTAAATCATTTTGTTAATTGTCGTGGTTAGGAGTTTTGCATTTCTGGCATTTCAAGCTTGTGTTAAAATGGATTTCAAGGTTTGCAAAAATGAGTGTGGGAAAAATACTCCACATCTGGTTGCTAAATGAGATTAAAATCTCTGCATACAAAAAAAAAAAAAAAGAAAAAAAAAACCAAACCCAAAAAAACCAACAAAAGCAAACAAACAAAAAATACAGAATCAATCACAGCATAATCTTCTGTTGAATTTTCTTCCTTCTAGTTGAAGAATCTCTATTTCCTGAATTGCACTATGAATGTATTCAATCAACTAACCTGAACTCTGACTATTTGGAAATTACGTGATTTTTCAGCACTTAAGATAGTCTATGAGAAATGATTTTCCTATTTAAAAGCATGAAAAGGTTTAGAGGTTTAAATTAAGAGAAATAATATTTATTCCAAGTGGAATTGGGTCCATGGCATTCTGGTTTATTAATCAGGAAAAGTACACTGCAAGCTTTTTTGGACAGAATTGATAAAAGTTTATCTGAAGGATGTTATTTGCTCCAGCATAGTGCTTCCCTACACTCAGCTGTAGAAAGTACAGTTTACAAGATGTTCTTTCAGATGAATTACCAGCACAATTTGCTGGATGTTCAAGGGATGCTTCCCTCATTCAAATATTTCCTCATCAGGAGTTCCTTATCTTTCAAGCAGAATAAAAGAATATGGCTGCAAGCCAAGGCAGAAGAAATACTGAGACATACAGATCCAGGAAACACTGGATTTAGACTCAAGAGTATAGGTATACACATTCAGTGAAAATGCAAACACCTGATATGCAGATGTAATTTCAATATATACTTTATTAGGACACTAAGTGGCAATACTCACTATATTCAGCTTTAGTGAATAGCAGTTATAATTTTGCCAATTTCTGATAAATTGAATATACAAATAATTTTGCTTTCATACTGATACTTATCCTTTGTTTATTCTATTCTGTTCCAGGAACTGTGTATAATTCATTTATTCTATTTGTTTTCAAAATTAAGATATTTCACAAGACTGTCATCTCACTGCATGAAAAAGCCTGACAGAACTAGTATTCATAAGGTTACATCTTATCCAAGTGTGTGCATATATACACGTAGACATAATTTACAAGTATATGTAGCATGCATATTTGTATATAGTTTGAAAATTTGGACGTAGATATGTATTTCCATATATTGCATACATATCTTCAAGTGCAATAACTGTAGATGAGTAAATTGATCAATTAATGCTATGACTTTCTCTGCAATGTGTTGGCATTTAGGCATTACAATACCTTCCTGGTAGGCAAATGACTCCTCTAATATTCTAAACTTGCAAAAAGGTTTGCTCTTTTTTCCCCAGTGATGTGCCAGTTTCCCCAGCTGAGGGAGCTGGGGTTGTTTAGCCTGGAGAAGAGGAGGCTTGGAGGTGACCTCATCACTGTCTAGAACTACCTGAAGGGAAGTTATAGCCAGGTGGGGGTTGGTCTCTTCTCCCAGGCACTCAGCAATAGGACAAGGGGGCACGGGTTTAAGCTCTGCCAGGGGAAATTTAAGTTGGATATCAGAAAAAAATTCTTTACAGAGAGAGTAATCAGGCATTGGAATGGCCTGCCCAGAGATTTGGTAGATTCACCATCCCTGGAGGTTTTAAACAGAGATTGGATGTGGCACTGAGTGCCATGATCTAGTAAACGGACTGGAGTTGCACCAAGGGTTGGACTTGATGATCTCGGAGGTCTTTTCCATCCCAATTGATTCTATGATTCTATGACTTCCTGAGGCATAGGTGCTTTCTATAAATTTAGTAGTTCTGTATGTATGAGTTTCTCTGTCATGAACTTTTCACCTCCATTAAGTAAGACACTTGCTAGCAGAGGTAACTTGCCTAGCTTTCAGTGATGCTTGGGGTTTTAGACCTGTCAACACAAAAGCACAGGAGGGTCAGTAGGGTGATTTTAATTCACAACAGTCACATTATTTTTTTCTAACAGCCATTTGGTTATTGAACTTTTTAAATTTATTTAGTGACAGACTTCACGTAGTCACATTTGGTAAATTCATTACAGTTTCTATTTATAAAGTGAAAATGTGAGGGCTTAGATATCATGGGATATCTTTTGACAAATACTGTCACAAATAACAACTACTGTATTTGTTTGTGAGTCTTGTTTAATTGTTAGCTTTTTAAAAAAATATTGCACCAAATTTATATAAGATTTTTATTTTTAATGTACCAGTTACGAGGAAAATTGCTTCTGTAAATAAGAAAACATTATAATGATTCACTAATTATGAAATAATTTGGGTTGTGTTTAGTTGATGCTCTTTCCAGAAGACTGACAAATTAATAAAAATGAAAACAATTTGTTGGCTGAATAATTTTGAAACTCAAATGTCAACTAAACAGTCTAGGTGGAATTAATTTTACCAGGTTTTAAAAATTGGTTGAAGTGCCTCTTAGACTGTTATTTCACTGTTTGGAATCTAAGAACTTACTTACCTTTATCAATTTAATTTTGTGGCAAAAATCCATTACATTACTACAGTATATGAACACTTTGCAATGTGTAGGAAGCACATAATCATCTACAATATATACAAGTAACTGTGACAGCTTGTGAGACTTCTTTTTAGGATTTTGGCAAGGACATAAAAACCAAAGTGATATAAAGAAATTACCATTTTAAACATGATTATAGAATGGTCAACATTTGTCTAGCCATTAAAAAGTATCTGAAAATAACCTACTCTATGTCCCATTATTTTTCTGCAGCCACTGTGAACCTGATACTATAATACTGAATTCATATTACTACTGAAATACTTTGAACCTGACTTCAGGCATTTGAAATTGTATTCTATGAGAGAATACTCTCCTCTTGGGACTTTTGATGGGTAGAGACAGGGGAAAGTGACAGGGACAGTGTAACTTAAAAGGTTTTTTGAAAATATTGGCAGAAACCTACTAATTTCACACACTTGTTCTTATTTTTACTATAGGATAGTGATCATTTGGAATGCCTTCCCCATGGAAATGATACATTTTATGGAACAATAACACAAATCACAGTTAGTTTGTGATATCTTAAACTTCACCTTTTTTTGAACAATGTTATAGTTAGATCATGGAATTCTGTGGCCTAGAATCCAAGGCTGATCTTTCTAAGTTCATCATAAAAAAGCTACACTTGCCCATGCCTTTGAGGCCAAATTAGGTATGAAGTGATTTTACTGTCTTTGTGATGTGACACCTGAGAACCTGAGCTGGATGGAAAAAAAAAATATATCCTGATTTCTAAAAGAGGAAACATTTCTTTATGTAATATTTTTCCTGTTGTTGAACAATGTTGCTGCAGTGTGCAAAGATGTTTTGTAAACAAAATTGTGTTTGTTGTACATTTAGTTGCATGTGCTTCCAACAATAGTAAAGTGCTGAAACTCAGCAAAGTGTGTTTTATTTGTAAATGTATGTACAATTCAGATGTGTTGTATGGCCAAGTGCTTTTTCCACCTGAAATTCATACTAATAGGCTAATAAAAAATGCCCTGGAGTGTTTTAATACTATTACCATATGTTTCTTTAAGCATCAATTAATTTATTTAAACTATCTTTTTAAAACCCTTTTTCTCTTGATTACTTTTTACTATATAAAATTAAAATAATCATCACAGTGAAAGGATAAAATAGGAACACCACTATTTTATTGCTATAGTATTTTTTTCATCCATTACATGTTATTTTGCAAATTATTTACACGTGTATTACCTTTTCTGTATTTCATTTGAATCTTGTACTTTTCCTTGCCTTGCAGTTTATCACTGCTTTCTCCTTTCATTGTTTTTCCAGTTCTTTGCATATTTTTTTTCTTTCACATTAAAGCAAGTGTTCCCTGATGCACAATTTCCCCTGTTTTGTTTTGCTTTACCAGCAACTGCAATTATCCCTATATTTGAAGCCACTTAACTGCTTTGATGACTGAGTTTTCAATGTTTTTGGTCTTCCATTTTCATTTCCCTTTCACCTTTCTTTCCTCTAGGGGCCATCCTTGCAAATATTTGTAAGAGACAGATTGAAGTTAGTGTATATGTGTCATATGGACGTGTATCTTGTGCCAACCTGTTAGTTTATACGATTACAGTTCTGATAATTTGAGGGATGGAAGTCTCAGTCAGCAAGATGAGCTGTCCAAACTAGTAATTTATTCATTGAATGTCTGAACACTTCACTTAATTCTTCAAAGCTCTTCTCTTAAAGATGTCCTTTAAGAGCTATCTTAACCTTTACAGAGCCTGTAGGGTTTGTTTGAGAGACAGTTCATAAAAATTCTCTAAATAAAAATGGTAGTTACAGAAAGACAGAAACTGATGCTGAATCTTACATAGACAAGTGTTTTACTTGTGGGTTGTCAAGTCCCTCATGGGTTGAAGAGACGTGCTGGTTATTTTAAGCCCTCACAGGCCATATGAGCTGTGCCCTTTAAATTCTGTGAAAGTCAATTGTAAAAATGTATAATGCATCCAGGAAAAATATTCCACTTAGGAAATTGTTATGCAGGAGAGTTCTAGTGTGCCTGACCTTTTCCTTAGTTCTGTAGGTGTCACCATACAGATATAATGAAGTGCAAACTGCCAACTACTTTAGACAAAGTAATGGATACCGGACAATTTTTAATCCTGGAATACTTCAAAATGGTGTTGGATTCTTTTCATTGTCTGTATATGTTATTGTTAATACACTCCACTTTTTACAAATAGTTTTTGTCGAGTACTGTTAGTTACTGGGGTTGTCACTTGTGGATGACAATCCAGGTATTGCGAAAATGCAAAAATTGAGTGTCTTTACCATATATGTCAGAAAATTTCATGATGCCATCTAAGAATGTTAAAGCCTTCCAAAATCCAGATACAACTTTAAGAGCTAAGTTGGAAGCTTCCAGTTATCTTTCTACAAGAAATCAAAATGGAAAGGAAATAATTTCAGTGTCTGAAATTCTAATGAGAAGAGCAACCCAACTTCAAAGAAAATTGTCAACTAATTTTGGAGTCCACCAGTTAAATCTTTTCTCAGGCAGCTTGGCTGCTGAAAGGCCTGCCTTTCACCACAGAGGTAAATTAACTCTCTCTGAAGTGCTACAGCCAGGTAGGAAGGGCAATTTCTCTTTGAAGTTTGGCCACTAGCATTTTTTTCTCAAGAAACTGAACTTCAAAGAGAAATATTGTTACTCTTCTTTTTGGATGTTGTACTCAGTAGTAAATGAGACACAGCTACTCTTTGTGTGGTGGTGGAAAAAACATTTTTTCAATATTTAAAAAATATTTCTGTACACATATTAAATTGAAGTTTCAGATTAGTTTTTCTGTGATAGGGTAAACTGAATAGTGATTAGGAAGAGCTGCAAGAGACTTATAACTCCATAATTTATCAGATTTTTGAAAGAGGTTCAAAGAGTGGGTAAGAAAGATAGAAAATATCAAGATAGTGATTTTTCTTACTAGAGTTCAATTTTATTTCCAGGAGGGACCAATCCTATATGATAAAGAATGGGCATAACTGGGCATAAAGAATTCAATAACTGGGCATCTGGTTGAACTTTGATGTGTTTTATTGCATACCATTTAGAAGTTTGTAATAGAAATGGTGGTTAGAAGCACTTATGGATTCCATCCAAACTCCTGAACCTCTCAGGCAGCTAATTATAGCCATTTCCAATTTGGTTGTCTGCCACCTCAATGAAGAGCTAGGCTCAGTCATCTTTGTAACTTCCCCACAAGTACTCTAGTTTTCTCTTAAATTGCCCTTCGATCTTGTCTTCTCCAGATGAAATGAGTCCATCTCCCTCAGCCTCTTTTGGAGTTCTTCGTAACCCTCTGCCTTTTTCAACTGTGGGATCCAAAACTGGTCACAATATTCCAGATTTGGGTTCATTGTCACCAAGTAAAGTGGAATAAGTGGTCTGCTGATTATAGTCCTGATACTATTTAACATGCTTGTTGCTTTATTTGTGACAAGAGAACCCTGCTGTATTATATTCAGTTTTGTGCCAACTGTAATATGCACTTTCTTTTCAGCTGGTTTCCATGGAGCAGTAAAACTATCATAATTGCAGCTGGTCTTATTCATACCAAGCAACCCCAATAATATGCCAGGGCAATTGGAGAAAGAGTTCATCATGTATACAACTATCTGGAACATTTCCATTTAGACAAAGTTTAAGTGATGCTTCTCATAAGGTCCACACTTTGCCTTTGCATGGGGTTGTTTCTTACACATCAATAATATTCTGAAATTTGGAACAGTGAACACCAATTTTGATGATGTAGAGAGCACTAGTGTCTTCAAGACCTTCCTAATTATCTTTAGAACATTTTTTCTCATGATTAAGCAGTTATAATTTACACTTACAAGGAACAGACTTACATTCTTGAAACATTTAAGGGTTTTGTATAGAGTAGAGGAGCTGTAAAATTACATAAAGTCTCACAATTGGCTCTTTTCAATTAACTTCATGGAGGGATGTTAGGAGTAACTTGAAATTTGAGTACATGCTGTAGCACTTAGGAACATGAATAGGAAACTTCAATAGTTCTGAAAAGAAAGCTAAAATACTGACACATAATGTTGCAAATGAAGGTGTAGAATGGTGCAGCCCCAAGTCTCACCACTTCTTTCAACATTAATATGATACAAAGCCAAAGCAGTAGAAGAACATTCAGATTTTGAAATATAACTAAATGGTGTTCTACAGTGACAAGGACAGGCTTATAGCTGTGCTAAATTTTTTTGCTGTCTCCAGCATTGGTTGAGTTCCTTTGAATCTCTGTTATTCTTGATCATATTTTTCTACTCGTGTGGCTCATTTTTTTTGTTTGTTTGTTTGTTTTATTTAGTCATATTAATCCTAATTTACACAGACATTTTGTTTTTCGCCTAAGTGATTTTAAATTTTATTGCTATGTATAGGACACAAAGAAATTGTACTGTTTGGCCTCAGAATTACTCTGAAACCTTTCTTAGCAAAAAACACAATTAGATATTCTGATAGGAATTTTTCAAATCACATTTTATTGTTTGTGTGTGCAAATTTTTTTTATTCTAAATATGCCAGTGTTGTAGATAAAACAAATGCAGACAAAAGACATAAACAAAATATGCCATAAGCCTTATCAGTCTGCTACAGCATGAGTCAAATATTGTACTTTGTTTTCTTCCAGTGTTTCAACTTTGTATGCACTGCTTTGATTTTGTATGCAGTGTTTCATGACAGAGTTCTGGCTGACTGCCTCTCTTATGGAGATATACATGGTTCGCTGAGGTAATTGCTGATATAGGAATAGTTTTTTGTGTCAGTCTTCATTTTTTTTCTGTACGGCATCCCTGTAAAAAGAACTGCAGAATTTCCTGGGGAACTGAAAAGATTCTGAATTCATACTTTCACCTACTAGGGTGAATAATTTAAATGAAAGAGCTGAATGATCTAACAACACAATAGTTTGTTAAAAAAAATAAAATATGATTCCTCAAAAGAAAATATTGTGCCAGCAGGGTGTAAGAAAAGAAAACCACGGAGCTTGCTTTTCTGTTATATGAAGCTGTAAAAATAAATGTAGGGTGATATATATGAAGTTTATTCAAGTTCTTGTTAAGAGTTTGGTGGGTTAGTCTTGGCTGACAGCTGAATGCCCACTCAGCTGCTTGCTGACTCCCCTTCCTTTGCAATAAAATGAGACAAGAAAATCAGAAATCATATGGGTTGAGGCAAAGACAGGAAGATTGTTTACGATTATTGTTTTAGGCAAAAAAGAGTCTATATGAGGGGAATTAATTTATAATACTGTCAATTGAAACAGATTTAGATGGTGAGAAACAAGACAAATATTAAAGCAACACTTTTCCTCCCCTGTTTTTCATGCCCATCTTTACTCCTTCACTACCAAGCCCTCCCCAGGCAGCACTGGGAAGTATGGGGGAAGGAGGAGTGTTACCTTCTGTACATAGAAGTTTTCTCTCTGCTTCTTCTTCTTTTTTTACCCTTCCTCCCTATTCCAGACAGGGTTGTCTCCACAGGCTGCAGTTTTGTGGATAAAACTACTCCAGCAGATACTAGAACAACCTGCTTCCACCACAGCCCCAGTCTCTTCCTTCAGGAGCCACTCCTGTGGTCACCCTCATTACCAAATCCTTGACATCCATGCCCAGTACATGAAGAGATTCTGATTTAGCAGAACAAAACATATTATCAACTTAGTTCTAAATGGCACTACTTGTATATCAAAGCACTTATAGCACTGTGCAAGAGATATGAATGAAGAAACTTGAAATTAAATGTAATATTTTTTGTTATATAAGTGGAAATAAAAATATTTTCATTGTTGCAAGGAGTTTATGCTCTAATACTGTGTTTGTACGACCACTATCTGTGCACACAGTAAACAGATCAGCAGAGATTTGACCTGGATTATCATCAACATGCAGTCACATTTCTGTCAAATTAAGCAGAATACAAATTTCAATTTTTATTTATTTTAATTTAGCCTTTTATATCAGCTGTAGAAGACAGATGACACCTCATTTAACAATGTTTTTTTTCAAAATTATTTAAATATCAGATTGAACTTCTACCAGATAAAATTTTTATATAGTATGATCCAAATTTTTTATTTTAAACTAAAACTAAATCACAGCTATCATGAGATGCTGTTGCAAAATACAAACTTTGTATATATATATACATATATATATATATATATATATATATGTGTGTGTGTGTGTGTGTGTGTGTAGATACCTACCTATACCTATATGTATCTAGATATAAATAAACATGTGTGCACAAACACACATATATTTACACACCACCAGGATGGTAATCTGATTTGTAAGGACACATTGAGACAATATTTTGAATTTTTGTTTATTACATTGCATTTGATTGCTTTACCATTTCTGAAAGAAGGGCACTATTTTGAGATGTTTGCACTAAAAATACCCAAAGGTAGATCAGTTTACTATTGGTAAAATCGACTGACAGTTTAATATTGGTGTAGTATACTTTACCACTCCACCAAGTGCTTTACAAGGAAATGAAGCAACATTATGTAACAGTAATACTGTTTCAGAAAAGTCAGTTCTCTACAGTAGGTGAGTTGAAATGTGTGCCAAGTAACATGGAAAAACAAAGCAGAATAAACCAACTCTTTATAAGCTTTTGCTTCCGATTATGAACTTTATAGTTCTAACACTCTGGGTTTTCATTCTCAGTAATCTTACATTGGAACAGTCTCTGTCTCATAACACTGAAGTTGTTTTTCAGAAGTTCTCTCTCATTAATTCTTGCTTGAAGACATATAATTAAAACCTCACAAGGTGTTCCTTGGTAAAAGATGAGTATTTTTTACATGAAGATAGAACACAAATCCTCCTCTTAATACAATGGACATTCTAAACTGGCCCTCTCATAAAACCAAGATGATGCCAAGTAAATTGGCTCCTAGCACTATCAGCGCCCTGCAGTACTTTTGTTAATTATCTTGCCATAGTGCCTGATGCAGATAGCAATCTTTCCAAAAGAGCAGGCAGATTTAAAGAGGCAGAATTAATTAAAATTGATTTGTGCAGTCTGTCATGTTGAGCTCTGCTGGGAGAATTTTCTTTCCCCTCCTCTCTCGAATTCCTACTGTAGGAGTACATGAAACAGGTACTCACCTTGGAGTACTAATTATGGTGAATGAATGGGATTTGTCTGCTGTGAAAGGTAATTCACAGGATTAGAAGACATCAAAAATTATTTAATTTGAGTACCACCCAGAGGGAATACCTCTTTCTTCCAACTTTCTGGGTTCATAAGAAAGGGGACTAGAAAAAAATTTCCAAGGTCACAATTTTTGCAGCAGAGGTTGTACTTTGATTTAGTATGTCCTAAGACATAGGCCTGTAAACCTTTGTTGCAGATAGGATAGAAAATGGCAAAGTAAGACTAGGGCAAGAATGAAAATTTACCAAAGTTATACAGAGAAATCTCAAAGTGAACAGTGAATTTATTTCCTGTGTATGAGCTTCATTAGCAAAGAATGCTACTTAAGAATTCCTGAGCTCCCTCTTCCAGTTCGAATTCTATATAGAAATCTTATCATATTTATAAAACTCAAAAAGTTGAGCATTATAAATAACCTTGAAGACAACAACTGTTTCTTTTAGAGAAAATTGCTGTTGATGCCATGAGAGAACCCCCCCACAAAGCAGGACTCTGGGCCACTTTAGTGTAAGATAAGATAAAAAGTAAAGGCCCTTTAATAACAGGCTGAAGGCCCACAGGAATACATGATGACATGCATGTGCTCTCCAGTTCTAGTTTCCATGGCTTTTATAATATGATCCCTCCAATCATTACATTACATATTTCTCAGTTCAGCCCGTGTTCCCACCCCCGTTCCACCCCCAGGAATTGAGTCTGGGGGGTCGATGAGACCCTCTGTCTTCATCAGCTCCTCTTCCTCAGGCACACAAAGGTCTCTTGGAGTTCTTCCAGTTCTGACTTCTGGGACACTCTGACCTGTGTTTATGTTTCGTTGTGTAGGCCTTTCTGATAGTCATCAGCTTTTTACCTTGAAGAGAGTCTAACTAAGAGAATGTGAGCTACTGATAAATGCTAAGGGTTAGGATACATAAACAATGAATTTAGGCTGCCAGAATACTAGTACATTAAATCTATATTTGCTACAGTTACTGTGGTCCTAAAATCTGCAAAAAATGAAAAATCAAAACCCCTTCAGCATCACTATCGTACTGGTAAATAATGGGCCAATGGGGGCAGAAGTTGTGATTTTTAAGTATTTAAATCAAGTCAATCCAAGCTGGATTTTCAAGAACTTGCTTTTTTTATAAAGACAAGTTTCTCATTATATTAAACACCTTTTTCCAATGTTATGTTAAAAACTCAAACAAACAAAAACAACAACAACTAAATCCCCCAAAAACCTGTGTATCTAAGAACTAACGTTTATTTATTAATAAGGGGCTTATTAAGCAAGACTAAATAAATTTAGTACATTTTTAACTGCAAAAAGCTTTTCCTGGCTTTCTGGTGCTGAGATTGCTATTTGGAAAAGATATCTTGACCTAACTTGGAGGAAGGATTATAATTTTTATTTATTGCTAGAATTTACATAGTATTTTAAGCAAAAAAATGATTTCATGCAACTCTTTACTGAATCAAAAGTTGTAAAATGTATTTAAGGTTCCCACAACAGTTGAAAACTGACACAACAATAGCTGAAATATTAGGAGATGAATGAAATACGTAAGGCTAAATACCTTGTCAATGATATATTGGATATATTTGCATAGTTAACTTGCTGTCTAGTTTCTTTCCACTTTATTTGAAATGCTTTTTTGTTGTTTTTTTTCTTTTTTTTTTTTTTGTGGTAACAGATTTCTCCTTTTGCCCTTCTTCCCAGCAGAATTTCTATAAACGTGATGTAATGTGGAGCAAATTCTTCTCATGAATAGCCTGTTTCAATGGAAACAGCATGTTTGTGATGCTTAAATATGGAAATGAAAATAATAATTGAAGGATATTGGGCCTGATTCTTCTCTAATTTTCATCCACTCAGAGGACTATAAGAATTTCCAAAGGACAAGACAAATTAAAATGTGATTATTTTATATCCATTTTTGTGTTTCAAGTATGAATTTTTATACAAGGTGGTAAGAAGTAAAAACTCCTTGCATCTATTAAGAAATAAATGTTCTTAAAAAGTAAAAAATATAAGTAATAAATTTTATTAATATAGAAAGTGGAATTATGCTAATGTATGATTTTCTTTTTATTTTCCAAGTATACTTGAAAGGTTTTCCTAATTATTCTGCCCCAGATGTCAATACATTCATTACAGAAGCCCTCAGTGAAAAAAATTCTATCATGCATTGAATCCTTACAGTCAATGTTTGGCGCTAGAAAAATAAGGATGGGACAGAAGAGTTAGACCTAATTAATAGTGTTCTGCTACATATATTTTTAAGAACAATGAAATGATACTGTACTGTAAACTCATTATATATTGGTGGATAATTCAAACTCAGTTTTTCTGTCTCTGAAGTAGGAAACTAACTCTGAAAGGAGAAAGAGCTTGATAAATATGGATCATTACTTGCTATGGGGGACGCATTGCAAAATTTATCATGAGCTATTTCTGGTTTTAGCCAACAGAGACCTGAATTTTTGGAACATAGTAAAGTCGTCCTGGTTTTGATCTCTGTCTTTGGCGTATGACCAGTAGGGGAAGGCAATGGACAGTAGTAGTAAAAAACAAAACTCTACTTTCTTACAGTTAATTTAGTAATTTACATAATATCTCCCTCTTTTTCCCTCGCTCAAAGTTGATCCTTTTCTTGAGAAAATTAACTCTCAGATTGCCAAAAAAAAGTTCCCATACAAATTCTCACATACAAAAGGTGCTAATAGCTACTCCCAAATAGTGTATTTTCATTTTTTTTGTAGTTGTAGATAGGAACAATTTTAAAATACAAAATCTTTCAGATTACATCAGTTTAAACATCATCTTCTGAGAGTGTTTCTGAAATGCCACTCATTTCAGACTCAGATTTGCTCCCAGCTCATGGAATGCAGGACAGTATGCTATACTTCTTGTATCTGTTCTATTATTATTATTATTATTATTATTATTATTATTGTTATTGCTAGTATTACTATTAGTGTTAGTATGCCATCATCATCATCATCATGAAACCCAGGTTTTCCCTGATGGATTTCTTTAGAAGATGTCTAAGCAATTAAAAAAGATAGTAAGTAAAGGAGTGCAAGAATGACTTGAGTATTGGGAAACATATCAGATGGAAAGAAAAAAACCTTTTTTTTTTTTTCCTTTTTTTAAGAAGAAAGAGGTCATGCACGATTTTCATGCATTCCATGACTACCTAAACATAGGA
Organism: Willisornis vidua nigrigula; assembly: GCA_021164005.1. Taxonomy (NCBI): domain Eukaryota; kingdom Metazoa; phylum Chordata; class Aves; order Passeriformes; family Thamnophilidae; genus Willisornis; species Willisornis vidua. Next base: position 10,293,978 of record JAJPCS010000060.1, read on the forward strand.
AGAGTATTTGAAAAATATTTGAATATTTAAAAAGTACAAATATAATCCTAATGGTTGTCATTTCTTATGACATTAATTTTAGGCATATTACTCCCTTCAGTTTTAATCACAATTTTCTTGCTCAGCACTAATGGCATCAAAGTGCAAAATGAATAGCAATCATTTATTTAACTAATAGGTGGGTTTTTTTTAATAGAGACAGAAAGAAAAAACAACTAAATTAAGGTGTTACACATACATTTATAGTTTGTCTTTGGGACAAGATGACCTCCAGAGGTCCCTTCCAAGCTACAACATTCTATAGTTGTGTAATTCTCTGAAATAGCCAATAATACTTAAAAAATTACCAGAAGAGTTCTGTTTAAGTATTAAAGGGAATACTGAATGCTGTTTAGTCCTCTGTGTCACCTTACAATACAGCTAATCTACCTTAACTACATCCAGTGAAAACTAATTCAAAAATCCATCATTTAAATTTAAAGAGCTATCTTTAACAACAACATCAATAACAACATAAAAACAAAAAATAGTATTAGGCTTCCTGCATTGCAGAATAAAACTTATTGGTTTTAGCTAACCAAGTTTGAGTTTTTACTACCTCTTCATGAATATATAACAACCTGGGACTTAAAAGAAGAAGCTGTTAAAAGGTAAATACAATGACTTTCAGATTTTTTACAGGAAAAATTCAAGCTTAGTCCTCCACAATGCTTTTACTTACAACCTCTCTATATTCATGGCAGCTTGTGTTCCCTCACATGTAAAATGTGCCAAAGTAGAAGGTTAATGATTCTTTAGTTATCAGTAATTCTTTCAAATTTAAAATTATCCCTTATTAATATTGATGTTGCTGTGTTAACAGAGCTTTCAACTAGTGCAAATATTGAGAGAATCATTCATGACAAAAACATGATTACAAGATGACCAGTCTGGGTCACTTGGAAGGAGGCCTGCAAGAAATACGCAAAACAAATTTTTTTTCCAGATATTTGAGAAGTGTATGATTTTCTTTTCCTATATGGTCTTCCTCATCTTTGAGAATATACCTTTATAGATTTTTTTCTTTTAGACAATACTCAAAATTGTAAAGGGCAATGATCTGAAGCACAGCTCACAGTTGCAGTTCTCTACAATAACAACAACAAAAAAGTGAAAAAGAAAACCCACAAAAACTATCTGAACTTTTAGATAAACTTTTATAACAACAAATAAAAATATATGAACCATTAAAGTAGTATAGAATTCTAAAAGATGAAGTTCCAATTCTATGCAATGGACCTCAAGGTGATACATGCCAAGTTTACAACCTGACCAGGGGTATTTAGCTGGAAGATTTTCATGCCTCTATTTATTGAAGGAGAACTGAGATTTTCCTTAAAGCAGTTTTATTTAATTATTCAAAACTTTTTATTTGATAGAATAAGGAACCAAAGCCTCATGTCTTAGAGAAGAAGGGTGTTTCCTAAAAATGAGTAAAAACAAAGACAATTTTACAACATGTAATACCTCTTCCCCCCCCCCCCCCCCGCTTATTAAAGTTTATTACACTAAGCTACACCAAATTGCCCTACTTTAATCTTTGATACCAGACCTGTGCTAATAAAACCTGTTTCTCAAATTTCTTGTGTTTTAATAATATTGAGCAGTAGGGTAGATACTTCTAGATTCAGGCAGTTTCAATTAATTCCTGATGCTGAATACCTAAAAGCATAATTATGTAAATAGTCATCTATGCAGCGTTGGAGGGAAAGGGAGAGGGTTCTCTGCTTTTCCCTTTGTCCCAAGGGGGCAGAGAAGGAAGACAAAGAGTCCAAGCAAGTCTAGGCAAAGGAGAGCAAGAATGTTTATTCAAACGATCCACGAGGTATATCAAATCTCAGAGGCAGTCCCCAGATCTGGGCTGGATTGGGTGAAAACTGAGGAAGGGGCAGGGTCTAAGGTCCATTAACCAATGAATTTAGGAAAGGGGCAGGGCTGGCTGGAGCCCTGGCCTGCCCCCCCAGCCACGAGGCACACAAGTCCCACCCACGGATCTCCCACCTTGGATCGCAGGGCAGAGAGGGGAGGAAGCACCTGGAGGCCCTCCAAGCCCTGGGGTTTCCCATGGGGGGAGGCTGCCTGGTTCCAGGGACCCCCCAGGGGAGGGGAGGCTATTACCCAGCCTGGAAAGAAACAGTAACATGCTCAACCTCAGGCTGATGGCTCCTTAAGGGAATAAAGAGCCTCCGGGAGACACAAAGAGAGGGAGGGGAAAATACAATACAAGGCAGGGTGTGGTATAACAACCCCGCAGGGGAGCTGTAACATACAGAGAGTGACAGAAACTTTGCAACTAAAAAACCCATAGCAAGTAAGAACATAATTTTAAAACTTAAATAACAAGTCTCTCAGTTGAATCTTTTCGGATTCGAGGTGCTTTTCCAGCGCAGGTCTCCTTGAGATTTATTCCAGCATCTTCCTACCATCATCTGGTGGAAACTCAGGGCCTCTTTTTACAACCTCTTGCCTGAGCTGCATTACCAGGTCTGTTAGTTCACACCACGAAGCAGATCCAAATTCTTGCAATCAATCTGTCCTTTGGGAAACAAGGTCTGCAAAAAGAAAAGTGTGGATTCTTCACTTTGTGCTCATCATTATTCAAGGTGATCTTCCACGAGCTTCCAAGAGTGTCCTTCTTGAAGGCAATTTAAAATACTCATTTAGACCATTGGTCATTCACACTAAGGGTTAAACATGGAACTGCTGAAGTCCTCAAGTAGCTGATGAATGCAGTATTCTTCAATGACATTACATGAAGTCCCAAGTGTTACCACTTTACTGATGTGCTGCCCTAATATGTATAAGCTGCAACTTTTGCAGTACTTAACATGGTTATTCTGCCTATTGATCTGCATTTAGCCCTTCACAGGGCTCTGCAGATTGCTTCACTGCATAACATAGATAGGCATTGTGCTGTTTAATCATTTGAAGAGCAAAGAGAGGAGGGCAATGAAGGTGGTGAAGGACCTTGAGGGGAAGCTGTATGAGAAGCAGCTGAGGTCACTTGGTCTGTTCAGCCTGGAGAAGAGGAGACTGAAGGGAGACCTCATTGCAGTCATAACTTCCTCGTCAGGGGAAGAGGAGAGGCAGGTACTGGTTTCTTCTCTATGGTGATCAGTGACAGGACCTGAGGGAATGGCATGCAGTTATGTCAGGGAAGGTTTAGTTTGGGTATTAGAAAATGGTTCTTCACCCAGAGGATGGTTGGGCACTAGAACAGGCTCCCAGGGCAGTGGTCACAGTACCAAGCCTGACAGAGTTCAAGTAGGGTTTGGACAATGCTCTCAGGCACATGGTGTGACTCTTGGGGATGGTACCATGCAGTGCCAGAAGTTGGACACAATGATCCGTGTGAGATTCTTCCAACTCAGGATATTCTGTAATTCTGTGAAAACTACCCTAAGCAGCATTGTTTACATTAGTAGTCTCTCTTTCTGTCATCCTCATTCATTTCATCAAACATGTAAAATGATTTCACGGACCAGGTAATCTGAGGTATTTCTGCTGTCTCTAGCAGCATTCTGCTGTGTTTACATGCCTTGCCTGCTTAAGACTTTGCAGAATAGCATGCTTACTATTCACCATACTCTTACATCAACTAATAGAGAAGGTTGGTTAGAAGACATTATTCCCTGGGTATTCTTCTTGTTAAAAATGACTATGTTTTGGTTGTTGGGTTTTTTTTGTTTGGTGGTTTGTTTTTTTTTGTAGTAAAATCAGTTTGAAGTTTAAGACAAATTCCTAGATATGGATATTAGTATTCTGATTGTAAATACAAGAGGATCAGTATATGAGATGGTATTCTTAACATCATTTTTATTCTCCAGAGATGAAAAATAAAGTCTTGTATGTGATCACATTTAATTTTGTAAGAATTCCTATTGAGTATACATATTGACTATATAGTATTTCCTTTTTTCCTTTATCTTTTTCTTAAAATAAGTGTTTATAATATTATGACTTATATGATTATATAATATAAATATTGTTCTTCTATATATAGGACAATTTTTGCTCCTTTTTAAAAATGTGAATGCGTTCCTTAAAGTCTTTTTCTATGTTCTAAGGAAAGAGTGTTTAATGAAAACTGGTTTTTAACTCACAAGTGGTGTTTTAAATGGTAAAAAATGTTACTTTATATTACAGAGATTTTCTATTATTTTTGGTCTTGTATTTTGAGTGATTGCTGAATATTATTTCCTTTTTCCAGTTTAAATAATTTGTGACAGAAAATACATCTGACTGCTTGTATAGAAAAATGTTTCTAATTAGCTCTTAAAGTCATCTTCTCTGAAGGGTGTTAGGACTCTCTCACAGATCACTTGTTGCATTATTTCTCCCATCCATCTTCTTCAGGCATCTTGACATTTTGCAGTGCATTATTTTACATGGCTTAAATTGAGGCTCTTAAACTCATCTTAAAAGGAATATTTTTCACTGAAAAGGGAAAAAAATTACTTTTTGTTTTGATAAGAAAATCTCTGGGCCACCTGCCTTAGTGGTACATGAACAACTGCTGTGCTATACTTCTGTTCAGGTCTGTGTCTAAAGAAAATGTCACATAGGCTTACATTTACTTAAAGAACTGACAAATTTCTTATTGGTGCTTGCTAATGAAAAGACAAGGTGACCTTATTATTTTCTCTCTTTTAATTTTTTTGTTGTTTTGGGACTGGGGCTAGAGATAATTGGCACATTTCTTAACAGTCTCCAAAGACCAATTAACAACAGGGAGCCATGTACTCTGCCAGTCTGAGTTTCAATTAAATGTCTGCTCCAGGAGGAGCTAAACAACACATAGCTATTGAACAGCAGTTACACTATTGATGTAGCTGAGTCCACCATGGAGGACAAAGATTCCTCCTTCATGACAGATGGCCTAATGCTCTGGCAATTAATACATTTTTATGACTTTTAAATCTTTCTGACCTTTTATTTTTCTCTGTCTGAATTAGTAGGGTACGATTTTATTATTGGAATGAAAGTTTTTGAACATGTTTATGGAACAGCTTTTCAGGTACTCCCTTTTTTGTGTAAAATGACAAGAATTTAAATGTAAAAGGCAAGAATTAACAGTCTGATTTTAATCAGTCAGTACTGCAATGTACTCATTCTAACTGCAGTGAAGGTGACAATTTCTGCTAAAATCCTATTGTGTTTCACTATAGTTGGGCTACCAAAGTAGTTAGAAATTAGAGAATAGTAATAATTAGTAAATACTAATAAGAATTCAATGGTGAACATATGTGTAATGGAATTCAATACTTTTATCTGATCTCATTGTGTCCTAGAGTTGTATCTTTAAAACATAATTTTCAAAAAAATAGGAACTCAAGAATCAAATCAGCATGGCACAGATTGCCATGTAAACATTCTTTCAAATTACAGAAGTATCTGCAAACTTTGGTTAGGTAATAGAATAAGCTATAATCTAAGAAAATGCAGTCAAACTAACATTATAATAAATCTTTCCAGTATTAATAAATGCACCAGAGTTTTACTCATTTCCTTGTTTCTTCCCCTAAAATATCATCAATATAAAGTTAAAATAATAGCAATCTTAGTTAAAAAAAGAAAATAATACATCTTTCTCAGGCATACTTTATCCTGAGTCAGTTTTTCAAACATGACTAGATAAATTTAGGTTTCTCAATGGTATTTTACTTGCTCTTAATAGAAGTGCAATGTGTTTCTGAAATTATAATGGCCCATAAGTCTAGTAAAGAACAAACAAACAGACAAAAAACCGCAAACATATAAATGCTCTGTATTCAGGGAAGAAACCGACCATAAATCTAAAACCACGAAAAAAATATGGAAGACAAAAATTATTAGGTGTCTAGCACATACTGGCAGTATTTTCAAGCTTTACTTAATTACTACTCTTCTAATTTTTTAATAGAATAAGGATTGGACTGTTTGTGTATGCATTTGTGTTTTACAGTGAATGCAATATTTTAATATGTCCTTATATTATCTCTTTTCAGTATTTCTATCAAATGTGCATTATCCAAACAATGAATTGACTTGAAAGAAAATAGAGTATTGCATTAATTTTATATATAGATTACAGAAATGTTACTAGTTTGCTTTAACCTATATTTGCATTCTAAGGCAAATATTTTGTTTAAATCCATTTATTGTTGTAGATATTTCCTAATATCTAGGTACTAAGATGATCTATAAAGAATTTCCCATATTAATGCATAAAAAGTTTTTGATATTATCTTGACTACAGACAACTGCAACAGTGCACATACTAATAATAAGTTAAGTGACACTCAGAAAATCAATAATAAACTTTTTGTTCCATAACATATTGATTAGTTCTTTTAAAAAAAATTCACATATAGCCCCTCCATACACACACATTCTTAGAAATTAAGATTTTATTTCTCCCCGAATTTGTTAAAAATATCATACAATACTGTAGTGTTAAACTTCAGTCATGCATATCAACCACTGGGAGAGGTCATATATACTTGCTTCTGATATCAGTAGAACACTAGACAACTCAATAGAGCGCCTAGTTAAAACAGCCATAAAATTTGGGACCTAGTCAGCTGACCAAACTCACATGTACTCTCTGAAATTCACTGATTTTATTGGTTATGTCTTTATTGCCTGATTAAAATGTCCACACTTGAATTGCAAAGTTTTTAAAACCTGTTATTTCATGTCCAAAAATGTGTTTGCTTTCCATCCATAATGGTATCTAGAAGATTCATTTTGATGCTTCATAGGTATCTTCCTTGATGTACTCATCTTCCAACGTCTTCATTGTGTGTGCACAGCTTTTCATTGTGCAGGCAAGAATCTAGGAAGATTTTGTCTGAGAAAAATAAAACATAAAAGAAAAAGATGGAAGATGCTACTCTCCATGTTTCTAAGGTGGGCAAATGAACTCAGAATCTATGTGTTTTGTTTTTTGTTTTTTGTTTTTTTTTTCTCTAGTGAGTGTCAGACTATTCAATATCAAGGACCTGATACTTTCCCATAGTCTGTGTTGAACATGGATGACAGCTATTATATGTAGGTGATCTAAAATAAATTAATGAATAAACCCACCATCAAACTTCTAAAAGATTCGCTAAAGACGTTATTTTTCTATTTGTATTTTGTGGGGTATATACAAGGCCTCTCAGATGCCAAGAAGGCGTTTTGTAAACTACCCCTCAGTTCACAAGGAAAAGAGGAATAGCAGATGAAGGACATCATGACCCTTTTTCAGTACAGGAACAGATAACTCATGGGTGAATATTTAGCCATCTAGAGATAAATGGAAGGCTTACCAAGCAAACAGTGCCTTAGAATTATGCCTGGAGTTAGGAAAATGGGATGTACTTGAAAGTGAAAGATGTTGGTTCATTGTCTTCGGAAACTTCAGATACACTGTAAAACTTGTAATTATTCCCTCCTCGTAAAAATGTTTTTGTTTTTAGCTTACAGATTTACAAGCCAATCTAATATTTTTAATGTCTCATCCTATGTGAACAAACTTTTCTCTGATTTGGGAAAGTTTACTTTGTTCTCATGTCTATGCAAATGGTATTTTTGTTGAATTTCCTTTTTTTTTCCTTCACTATTCTTAGATAAGAAATCTTCAAATGGGTAAAAACTTTTTAAGTTTTGTCTTTGAAACAGTGTTTGCCTATATTTTCCATTAGTCTGTAGAGATAACTTTGTTCACACATAAGTCTGTTATCTGCTTTTTACAAAGTAACTTTTAACCTTGGCTTTTATTTTTCATAGACTTATGGTTTGGAGGATTTATGAGGATGTGCAAAACCAAGAAATATGCATTTTACTTTCCATTTTGGTCTCTGCTGTTCATAGCAAATTATTATTGAACTGAAGAAATCAGTTTTTATTAATAGCTTGGTTATAATTTCATTGCTCACAAAGCACCCCAAGCTGACAGTACTCAAAAATTGTATCTGTTGTTTATCCGGGTGTAAGTACAGGATCATTAAATTCATACTTTTGATTAGCCCTATTCAGTGAAACTCCAGCTCCACTTAGGAATATAATACCTTTGGGACAAATAGTTTATCACCACCCTTAAAGCTAGTTCAGAGTGTGTGAAGATCTACTTCTATGGTGTATGGTTGGTATGTTTTATAGGATTTTATCTTCTGTCTGCCTTTCTCTTTCAGTCTTCCTGAAAGAAGACTTCCACTACATCCCTTCTCACTTCTTCCCTTCTTCTGCACATCCCCTTTTCCTTTCTCCTTTGACTCCTAAACCAAACTCCATCCCAAACTGCACTTTGAACCATTTCCTTATACCTTAATGAAACAACATTATCTCCTAGCCAATTTTATTCCAATCTACAAAAATGGTGTAAGGGAGGTTTCAGGAACTACAGATCAGTTAGTCTAACCTCAGTTCCTTGAAAGGTTATGGAGAATGTCACACTGGGTATTAATGGAAGGTATTTAAAGAATAAAATCATCAGACAGAGTCAACCTTGGTTCACAAAAGGAAAGGTCTGTTTCATCAACTTGACATCCTTCTAGGATAAGATCACTCCCATAATGGATGAAGGAAAAACATTGGCTGCAGTTTTCCTGGATTTTAATAAGGCTTTTGATACTGTTCCTCACACCATCCATCTGGACAAGTTGTCCAGATGTGGAATGTGTGGGTTCATGGTGACATGTGTGAAGAACTGGCTGAAGTGCAGAGTTCAAAGTGTTGGAGTGAATGGGACTACATCTGGCTGGTGACCAGTCACCAGTGGTGTTTCTCAAGGTTCAGTTCTAGGGCCAGCCCTGTTCAATCTATTTATCAATGATCTGGATTTACAAGTTGAACGCACCATTAACAAGTTTGCTGGTGATGCCTAACTGGGAGGTGCAGTTGACTCCTGAAAAACAGAAAGCCTTGCAGAGGGACCTAGATAGATGCTATGAATAATGGGATGGAATTTGACAAGTTCAAATGCCAATTCTGCACCCAGGACAGAGTAACAGTGGACACAAGTATAAATGAGGAGTGTCTGGAGTGCAGACCTGCAGAAAGGGATCTGGGGGTGCTGGTCAACAGCAGCCAGTGTGAGTCAGCAGTGTGCCCTGGCAGCTCAGAGGGCAAACTTCATCCTGGGGTGCATCAGACATGGCATCCCCAGCTGGTCAAAGGAAGTGATTATCCCTCTCTATTCAGCATTAGTGCATCCTCACCCTGAATACTGGGTGTAGTTCTGGACCTCGCAGTCTAAGTAGGATGTGAAAGTCCTTCAGTGTGTCTGGAGTAGGGTAACAAAGCTGGTGAAAGGAATGGAAGGAATGTCTTATGAGGAGCAGCTGAATACTTGTGGCTTGTGTAGTTTTGAGAGAAGAAGGCTGAGGGGCAACTTCATTGCTTTCTACTCCTTCCTGAGGAGGGGAAGTGGAAAGGAAGATTCTGTTCCCTTGTCCTTGGTATTCAGTGACTGGATGTCATAGGAATATTTCATAAATGCACTTGAAGAGGTTTAGATTAGACATTAGGAAGCATTTCTTTACCGAAGGGGTGGTTAAACACTAGAGCAGGTTTCCTGGAGAGGTGTTTGATGCCCCATGACTGCCAGTTTAAGAAGTGCTTGCACTTAACAATTTGGTCAGCCCTGAAGTCATCAAGCAGTTGGACTAGAGGCTTGTTCTAGGTCTCATCCAAATGAAATAGTCTATTCTAGCCTATTCTCTTCTATCTTAGTCAGTCTTTATGTTTTCAGGGAGATTTATTGGAAAGAAGTTGTCAGATAATTAATTATGTATACAAAAACCTTTTCCCTTAGAAGAAAAGGTATTGTGCAGATACATGCTTTTAAATAACAGTGAGCAAAATGTCAGCTTCAGAAGACTGTGAATATTCTAGTTTTGATTTTGTTCCTACTCCAGTATTGTTTTTGAGGCTGCACTTGTATTGAGGTTTAAAAATGTTAAGACCACAATAAGCTTAAGTATTCAAAGGCTACATCTGTTCAAAGCTTACAGATGGTCTTTTGTGTTATCTCTGGGCACTGTATAATTATATGTGACACTGTGCTTCTCAGGGAGGTGTTGCAATGTACAGATATATTACAATTCATATTTTACAAAGGATTTGACTTAATACTTATTATTATCTATTCCTCAGTGTGTGCACCATAACCTCAAGATCAAAGATTAAGTTTTTGTGCATTGATTTGTACTTGTTGTAGAATCCCTACAATTGAAAAAGACCATATTGTTAGGTTAAAAATGCTGAAAAGCTTTCCTTCTCTTTCTGCATAATTTAATAGAGGAAAAAGAACCACAAGTTTCTAAGTTTTTCAAACCATGTCACAGAAAATAATCTTTTTGATATTTGCATAAAATACTTAAGATTTATACTAAAAATGTGCTTTCTAGTAACATCAACACAAACCTTTTGGTTCATGCTTGCTTCTTTAGTATTCTTAGACTTTCAAGTTTATCTCTTCAGTGAGAATGCCTTCTTCCTTTGCAAATAGGTTAGCAGTCTTAGAAATTCTTATTCTATTTGACTGCAGAATCTCTCTGGTTTGCCTCACAGAATAAAGATGAAAGGGTTAAATACAGCAATGTGAATCCAAAGGTGATTGAGGAAGCATGTGAAATTTCTTGTGGATGAGACATATACACCTGAGTATTGAAACAAAAAGGAAGAGAACTATCTTGAATTATTTATTCTCCTAGATTCTAAAGTCTTTTCTCAAAAAAGAAAAAAACAAAAAAAGCTTTCTGTTGAATAAATAGCCAATTCCCAAAGGTATACCTGCTACAGTTGAATCTTACTAATCCTAATATGAAGGACAGGGAGTCTTTTATGCAACCAAACCACTACTTAATATATGAGGGAAAAGTGGCAATACTGTAGACAATTTTTATAAGGGAAAAATAAAAAATATATATAGTGTATTGGTAGAATTACATTATACTACTTTATATTTTCAATTCTCTAGATGCATAGCTTGAACATTGCTAATGTTTCTAATTTTAAATAATCTTTGTACTACAAAGAGTGTGGAATCACCATTGTATCGATGCAATTTCATGGTAACTGGTAAGCATTTGTCTGCATTGTTACTTAGAACAAGTAAGAATAAGATAATTACATAACTGCTTCTATTTTCTACAACAAACAGATCCTTGCAAATAAATGTATAGTTTGCTGGCAGTCAACTGTTTTCATCCACATTCTCAGTACCTCTTGACACTTTTATTAATAAGAGCTTTCTGCATTCATCAGGACAAGAGCTGAGCGGGTTTTATGTTCATTATTTATAAAGCTTACTGAAAATTCCTCTGTACCTACTAAACAGAATTTTGCTCACTTAAAAGTATATGAAAAGCAAAATTGGTCAAATCATGATGTTCTTCCTCTTTTTTGTTGAGTTTTTATTTAGTCCTTACTAAGCATTATTTGCGTGAATTCTGAGTTCCCAGTCATATTTTAGAGCAATTCAGCTCCATTGGAGCTATGCATAGTTTTTATTGCAGTAGAATTGGAATTATGAAGTCTAATTAAAACTGCTGTTTTTCAGGAAAAAAAATCTTTTAGTTACACTTAATTAGTGCAAAGATTTTTTTCAGCAGTCTGTATTCAGCAAAATCATTACCACTGTTTTTCTTAATTTAAGTGACTTTGGTGATATCCTGTATATTTAAAAACTAAAATAACAATTGAGCCTTCTGTTTATCCTGTTCCATGGAAATATTTTGACCATAGTGAATGGTTTCTCTTAGTTACCATTACAATTCAATAGGGGGAAAATAAAAATAAATAAAATAAAATAATTTAAAAAGTTAAATGCAGAATTTGCTGAAGTTTTTAATCTGATCTTTAACTTCATTTTTCTTTCAGGATGGGAATCACCATAAATGCCTTCTTATGTCAAGCAACTGTTGATATTAAAAGAAACCCTTCCATGCATACCTATCAAGTGTACTTTTTGTTTAATATAGCCATGAAACTGCACAATTAACAGGGCCAATGTAGACTGAAGTAAAATGACTTGCACACTATGAACTTCATTCTAGTAAAAAGCCCCAGCATTTTAACCCAAACTGCTTAGTGCTCTTAAGCATAGTGCTTTATCTTATTTATTTCTGTTTACCATGTGTTTCTGTAGATTTGCTTAAATTTTTATAATATGGACTTTTGAAATTGGGCTGTGTGAATACTGCTAGTTTTTTTTATTTACTTAAAATAAGCAGACATCCATAACAAGAGGAAATATTAATAACTGGTGAATTACTAATAACTGTGTAAAGAAAATGTAATAATTTAAAATGTCATTCAGGCAGTTTTGAAATGTGTTCCAAGAAGATAAAAAAAACAAAGAAGAGATGAAAAAAAATAAACATTGATTTTTGAAAATTATTTCTGACATTTATTGAATATGGAATATCAATTTTCAGTAAAAGGTAAAGCAGCAAGCAAAAGTGCATTATGTTTTATCCCTTAAGACAATATTTTCAATGGAAAATGGCAAAATCAAACCAGATTTTCAGAAACACTGGTGTCATGTGGACATAATTGTTTTTCTCTTACATGCATTTCTATCAATTGAGTTCAAAATTTGAACTTTTTCTTTGTAGGCAGACCTCAAGACAATTTATTTAATTGCTGTCTTTCAACCAATTGCTGTAATATGTTTTAAATTGGATTATGTCAAAAGATAAATAGAAAATCTTAATAAATCCAAATGCTATTGGCTGATTTCATATAGATACATTACATAAATTATCAAAGAATGTATTTTGTTTTCAAAATAGCAATGTCCAGGTAAAAATCCATCATTGTGTGGAGTTTCCAGTCTAAGAACCATTTCTCTTCTCATGAACTTGCTGAGATCAACCAAAGAATGTAATTTCCAGATGATCTTCAAGTTATGTGAGGCAACCTTGTTTTCTCTTGTAATCTTGTAACCAAGCAAAAATATCAAGGGAAAGACTTTAAGAAAACCTTAAAACTAACCAAGTGACAGTAAATTAAGGCTGAAATTTTTTAAGCAATTTGATGATTTAGGCAAATATTCAATGCTCATATCACATATGAGAATAAATAAAATTAGAGTACTCTATATCTTACCTAAAAAAAAAAAAAACAACAAATCCACAATCATGTTGAAATAGACCATTTTCTGCAGAAAGACCTAAAAAAGGGAAGAGATGAAAGAAACATAAAAATAGCAGCAATTCACTGCAAAAATACCATTCTAGAAATATCTCATAACTTTATAAACTATCTGGAAGAGAGAATAAACTGTTTTATCAGTGAAAACTGCATGTCAAACTAGGGTGGAATTGTCAACATTAGTCATAAAAGAGGAATAGGAAACTAAAGGATATTCAAACATCGACAAAGACAAGACAAAAGCCATCCTGGGGAGAGAAGCAGATAATATAACTAAGGAAAACAAACCAGCATGCTCGTTGTCAGCTGAAAGGCAGTAACACTAGAAAGAACAAGGCTTATTGTCATCACAAGGGACAGCTACATTTCCATGAGCACATCAGGAAAACACAGCAGAAAGTCTAATGCAATGCTGGGCTTCTTGCACAATAGAACATTAGTAATGACAATTATAGATCCTTAGAAATGTGATCCAAGTGTGACCACATCCTGTTACATTACCTGGATTGGTTAGAGTTATTTATGCAGTTATTAAAATGAGGTTCAATGAAATAATAGGTAAAGAAAAACAAATAAATGTAAAAGATAGCCATTTAGTTGCAGTCATAATTGTTATTCTGTCTAAATGGAAACCTTTTTTTCCCCCTAGAAGTAGTAAAGTACCCACCCTTTTAAAGACTAAAACCGTAAGATATCTGTGGAGATCAGTCCTTCTTAGCCTGACAAGAGGGACTGTTTAGTGGGTGCTTTCATTTCACATTTGGATGTTTCTGGAAAGAGGAGGTAGTTGCATTGTGTTACATATTTGAAGTTTGGCTTCATTCTGTAGGTCCATATCTTTGTAACAGCTAGGTTTCCAGCATTGTAAAAAAGTAATTATCCTGCATTATTATGCCACCACATCAGGTGAAGAAATCACCTGTCTGGCTAAGAAGCTCATCCATTGGCACAGTGACATATGACTGCGAGTAGGAATTATTTGTTTGTTCTGTGACTGATGCTGCACACTGAAAGGAATTTATAAAACCTAAATACTAAAATAATTTTCTGTTTCTGGCAGTATTTGTTCTTGACTTTATATCATCATTTTTGTAAAAGCATTTTTCTAAACTATACTATTAAAAGGTCCTTTCAAGAATGAATATTAAATCTCTAGCATTGCTACTTTGCTTCAAGAAATTTTCATCTGCTTCATCCAACTCATTCAGACTAAAGATATGTCTCATGCCAGCAAAGTTTTAAATGCCCTCCCCGTAACTTGTCATATCTCAGAGGCAGCTCCAGACTTCAATCTCTGCCTCCTACCCAGTTTAGACAAAAGAGAGAATAATGACACTCAGAGTCCTCTGCTAATAGAGCCACTGAATGCCTAGGTATTTCCCTCACTAAGACAGCAGCCTTAAAATAGACAATAAAATTTGCTTGTGACACATGGAGTTTGTCTCACAGATGCAGATCTTCTAAAGCTAGATGTAAAAGTGATTTCCCAGCACCTGCATAAAACAAAAGTCCAACAGCACAGTCTTTGCTCAACACCTTCTGAAGGAGGGACTTCTGGTGTAGACAATGAGCAACAGCTGGTCATGACCTTCAAGAAAATGAACCCATTAAGATTAAATATGGATAACTTTTTATCACTAAAAAAAAAAAAAAAAGAACAGAGAAACCAGAGAAACACTTTCAGTTTCTTGGCATAGTCAAAGAAAATTGGAGCAGGTGAAAATAAAGTCAAAGGTTAGTGTTTTGTAATGTCTAGTTATTGCAGGAAGAGGGTAAAGAGCCAAATTTTACAATTCAGTTAATATTATTATAATGAATTAAACTTAACCATATGTCCTGTGATGGTATGAAAACTTTCTAATTTTCTGCTGTGTGTGTAGCAGGTGCCTCTGGTGTACCCCTGCGCTGGAAGGAAGGATGTTACAGGAACTTTTTTATTTATTCTGCCTTGTAGCAGCTAACAAAACATGCGATCTCTCCTCAGAGTTACTGTATCACACTTCTGGTCCCCTCTTGGTGCAGGAGGTGAAGGCACGACAAACCCATCCCTGCCTCAGAGCCACTGGCTGCTCTGTACAGATCAGGCAGCCCCAGCATGAAATCTGCCCTTGGAATGAGTCATCAGCAAGAGATGAATCTTCTGCAGAAATAGAGAGAATTCTTGTTTGTATGAGTTCTCAGTCACTAGATTTCATCTTGTTTAGAGCAGTGACTGAAGACTATACAATATATTTTGTAGCTATTAATGGCTTTGAATACCTTAATAGAAAAAATATTGCCATGACATTAAAGTATGAACAATATGACCTATATTTTAATAGAAATATGTGGTCACTATACAGTCTGAGCAAATAACTAGGCTGACTGTTGTAAAATATAGTAAGTTGGTCAAGTTCCCCAAAAGTTCCTCATTTACTGTTTGTTTTAAGTAGTTTAAATTCAGCAATTAAGCTTCCTAAATAATCCCATGAAACTAAAGTGCTAACAAAATAACACTAGTACTGTTTCGATATTATATACGCAAAGTATAAAGATATTTCTTTGTACAAAAGTTACTTTCTGTTCCAGTCTTACATCTGTTAGAGGAACTTAAAAAAACCAAATCACATAAATTAATACAAAGCTTGAATATTTTATATACTTCTATATATGAGAAATTGTACACTCAGGCAAGGCATTGTTTAAAAAATAAAATCCAGAGAGATCAAATATTCATTCATTTTAGGAATGAAAACACAGGATTAGAATAGCAAAATGTCAGCAAGTTTAGCTATCACTGCTAGTAGTGGTCCTGCTGTAATACTGTTTTCTTGTTAACTTTTAAACTTCATGAAAGAGTCTTCTACCTGTAATGAAAGCGTAATATATCTACAAGTAATGCCCTAGAAGTCACAATTTAGGACAGGAATTTGATCTTATTTGGACACTTTCAGTGTGTTTTTTCTTCCTTGGTGATAATTTGAAATAATTTTTATAAGTTTGTTTTTGCTGGAGGTGTTCAATCATTAATAAGTGTTTCTTAGTATGAATGAACTATTCTTAGAAAGAATAGTTCCTCAGAAACATAAAATAAATATTCTACATTTAGCAACAGTAGGTGGCATGGTGACTAGTGTTTATGACCCTGAACTGGTCACCATGAATATAGGTGAAATAACACCAGAGGCATTTTTAGTAGATTAGAAAATGACTATGTCTTATTTTGGTAAGGTAGGAGTGTCTGCTTCTACAAAGCTCTTTAATGACATGACACATCTTTTTAGCAGTGCATTCTTTGATCTGGTCCTATTCAGAATAAGTAATAGTAATTTAAATTATAAAATTATAAAAAATAATGTTTTAAATTATAACATAGATTTATGTAAGTAAATTTTAAAAATTAAGATGCAATTTAGATGTACAGAGATTTAGGGGCAGAGTAACACATAGTTAATATCTGTTAAAATTGGAGGAGACAGAAGCTTCAAACTTAAATAAAACTCAAGTTTTTCATGTGCATATCGTGGTTTCTCCCTCTTTTCAGACCTCAAGAAAGTTTCTGAATGGAAAGGATGAGGCATTGCATTATTACACAATGATCACACAATAAAGGTGAAAATTGTATGAACATTTCAGAACATCGTTATCTATTTCTTCTGCAAACACATTAAAAAAAAAACAAAACCAAAACAAAACAGGGATTTTCCAAAGGATTAACTTAAATTATTAAAAAAAAAAAACTAATCCCAAATTGTAAAATTACTTTGAAACTACCATGTGGAAAACCTAAAACATTTATTTCAGTGAGAAAAGAGTACATCCCTGTCCTTGTTTTCCTTTTGTTTTCATGGTTGGTTGCTTGATTGGTTGGTTGGGGACTTCTTTTGTGGTTTTGGGTTTTTTTGTTTGTTTTCTGGGTTTTTTTATATTTAGTTGGTTGGGTGGTTTTTTATAACTTAAATTTTAAGTATTTAGAGGGGCAAGATAGGTAATTTTTCCAGTAAAGACAATTGGTTCTAATATATATATTTAAATATTTTTCTACAGCTGAGAATCTCAAATCTTAATTTGTGGTCCTATCTCTAGAGAAACAAGCTGGTATTTCTTCTTTAGATCTAATGAGTTATAGCAAAATAACATTTTCCTATCTTCCTATTTAATTTCTTGCTTAACTTTCATTCTTATCATACCAAAATGAAGTAAAGATTAAGGGCAATGCTGACCCTATGTAAAAGAAAACTCTACTTGCTGAATGTAATGGTTCTGAGTTGTTTGCAACTTACATTAGACTGATTTTGTTTATCTCATGTAAGTTTATTTATAAATATACCTTAACCTGTCTCTATTTATCTTGACTGGGAAACCTAAGAAGTCATATTTTTTTCTGAATACTTAGTTACCTAGAATGATTGCATCATTATCAGTTCATTACTCAGTTTGGGTAAAATTAATATGTAGAACAGGGAAAAACATTTTGTTCATTGACATATGTGGCATTAAACCAATGGAATTATTTTGTCTGTGTCAGAAGCAGCAGCATGGGCTTACAAAGCTCAGAAGCAGTGATTACACATGGAATTGCATGCACATACATCCAAAAATATTCAATTTCTGTTCTTTGGACAGTCACATTAGAAAAAGTTATTATAATGTCTCCCATAAATATAGGGGATGCCATCCATGTGGACTCATCATGACCAGTCCCTGATTTACATGGCTATCACACAGTTTCAGCTCTTCAGACAGACATGAGTTCTGGACAACTTCTACTTTCATTGTACAAACAGCCTGAGATGTTTTTCTGAGTAATTTTATGAATTGTTTTTCAGTGTTTTTTTTATTTGTTTTCCTGGATTATAGCAAAACATTTTACTATCTCAAATCTAATATGTGTTTATTTATTTCCTCCTGTAGGGTTTTCAATGGAAGTAAACTTAACGGATTAACCTTAAACTGAGATAGTATGAGTGTAATTGAAATCTTCTCTTGGGAGAATAAGTTTGGAATATCCACATACACTTTGGTCTAAGGAATTATGTGAAATAAAAGCAAAATTTCTTAAACTTATTATTAAACTAAATGCTAAGAACCATATACTTTTGTGCTCAAAGTAGATAAAAGGTATGTTTGCTTATAATTAGTAAACCCTTGAGAATAATTCCCAGGCAAGTCAATAATTCATTTATTCATATTTCTGATGCTTCCTCTTTTAATTTATATGGCATATTTTTTCAGCCCATAGAGCCAATCACAAAATTCCTAATCAGATATAATTCAAGGAAAATCCTCCTAATGAATATCTAGGAATTCTGAGTAAATCCTGAATAAATATATTTGATTTGCTCCTGAAGAAATCAGAATTACATACACAAATAAATGTGTATTTGTGTTCTGCAGCCTTCATGGAAAGTGGAAATTCAGACTATGGTGAATGCAAGCCAAGAAACACAGAAGATTCCCAAACAGTGTTTTACATTCTTCCTAGAAAGGAACAGTTCAGAGTTCAGAGTTCTCTCTAAGATATTAAATGTGTTTTACTCTTTCATTTGATTGCCAGGATGCATTCTATTAACAAGGGCTTTAATTTGGCAACAGGAATTACTCCCTCCCCACTATGCTATTTTTTTATATGTCATTATTTATGTCTTTAGTTTCTAGAGAAAGAGTTGACCCAAGGATATTTTGCCTAGATAAAACAGGTATAAAAGAATTTGTTGACCTTTAAGTACTTTGCATACTTACCACATCTACAGTTGTTATAACAAACAATTATCTTAAAGAGAAAATTTGATAAAGAAACATTGTTGTGTGACATGATTATATTGTTTCATCTACAGCTTTTACGACGAGATAACCTTTAAACATAAAAGCTGAAAACATGGAAGGGAACTAACACTTTTCATACATCTTATCTCATTATAAGATCCAGTTGCTGAATGCACATTATACATCCAAACTGTCTCTTTTAGAATTCCTTTGTAAAAGAATGCTTCTAACTTGCAGTATTTTTAAGAAAGCCTAAGTAAAACTTAGAAATAATTGATGAAAAATACCTATTTTGACAGAGACTGTATATTCTAAAACAATTCAGAAGCCCTTTCAAATTTAGCTTTCTCTAGGAAGTTATTATTAATACACAGTTTTTCTTTTCTTGCCAGCATTATCTCCCAATCATTGTAGCTGGCAGAAATAGAAATGAAGTATGTATGGCATGTAATTACAGGAAACTAACAGAGCTATTTCTGAAAACAGAGCATATTTACCTGCTGAAAGATGAAAAATTACAATAAGACAGTGTACAAATGAGTAATGATGATAATAATTATCTCATCTCTGATCTTTGTTTAAGCCCAGTAACAAATTAACAGTCGAGTGATGTAGTAAAATGAGTCCAAAATAAATACACTACATCCATAATTAGGAAAAAAATCTAGTTCATATCTGCTAAACTGTCTTTACGACTCATTAAATTTATCAAAATACCCTTTTGAAAGATCTAGAATCTCTATTGAAAATGTTTTGCCTACCATAAGAACAATTAAAACCAAATAACAAAGCAACAACCACAACAAAACCCCACAAAAAATAAAACAAACAAAAAACCCCACAGCTTTTCAATATTTTCTACCACACAAGAATAGGGAAACATGCAGTGGTAGTTTATGCAGACTTAAAGCAAACATAATAGAGTACTGTTTTTAAAGGTGCAAAATCAAAAATAACTCTGATTGCCCCAGGATGTTATCAAGGTTAAAAGTATTTTTAGTAGACATACAACAGTGACTGTAACAAATGTCACTTAGGCACAATCTCATTTTCTGACATATTCTTAAATATTTAACTACATAAGGAATTAGCATTTTCTGTGCTTTTTCTTCTGCTCCTTCCTGCAGTGTCTGCTGCTCAGGATTTCAGGCTACAGGGACCTTTCATACAGACAATTACAGCCATTTTCATGTTCATATTATTCCAGCTCTGCTCTCTGCCTGGTTTCATTTAGCTCTTTTCCACTATTTAGGAACTGCATTGGAGCCTGTAACTTGCTTTCCCCCGGTTACATTCAGCATCTTCCTTCCTAACATAGCCCATTTCTTTCTTGCATCTTGGCCTTGTTTTCTAGCATGTAAAGAGAACAGTTGCATTCTTGCCTCTTTCCAGCTTTTTATCATAGTATTAGATGTCCTGAAAGTGCTTCTGGTTGAGTTTTTTCTGAGTTCCTTAATTTTAGGGTTAAGCTGTGAAAAGTCTGTGTAGCAGTGTGGTATGTGGGTATTATAAGAAGGGTATCCAAGGATGCCAGCTTAGTGGAACTTAATCAGAGGGTTGTTAAAACATGGCAGTATTTTCAGGTTTGATTAGGCCCACCAGTTTTTTGGCATCACATGCCCTGCCTTGGGAACGCAGGCTGCTGATCAGCAGCTGTGCAGTGAGATGGGTCACAGGGACAGGGACCAGCCACTAGCAGAGTAACAATCCAGTCAGAGCGGTGAGGCTTACAGAAGAAGCAAGTGCGACTCCTGGACAACATAAAATACAAGAGAAGGCTCTTGATACAGCATGATACAAAATGCCAAGGAAATTTCATGTGAGGTACAAGCTTATTTTTTTCTGATTTAACAGTTTGTTCTTGTCATCTAAGTTACCTTCTAAGTTATCTTAGTTCTCATATGATAGGAAATTTATACATGGAGAAATTAACCTGCAGCCTTTACAGAGCTAAACAGTACAGTTTTCTGTGTTTCTATTTATGAACCTTGAAGACGTTCTGGAGACCAGGAGGTGTCATGTTTTGCTTTTTCAAAAAGCAATAATTAAAACAGAAAATGTAACAAGTTTTGTTATGGGCCATTTCTGAGGATTAGCAAGCATTTGAGTGCCTAGGGGATAGGACTTTTTCTTTCCTACTAAATTCCATGCTTTCTCTTTTTAATTCCTAAGCCTAATTTCTTTCATTATTTTAAGTTGAGTTTTCAAACAAAAGCTTTGGCAATATATGAATCACATACAACTGGATTTTTGGAAAATACATATTGTGTCCAGGCTTCAGAAACTCTAAACAAAACTTAAATAGATGAGTTTTGGTGGGAGAAGACAGAAGAAAGGGTTAAGACAGCAGACAAATTAAGAGCTCTAGAGTGGGGGTGAGACAAAATGAGAGTCTGCCGTAGAAAAAGATGCAAAACTTTAATAATTGCAGAGACTTCTGGGAAAGGTTTTCACATTCATAACTGGTATCTTGTAAAAGAGGGTCATGATCAGTGTTCCCTTCTCCCTGAAAGTTAAGATGCTTGCTAAGGCCTATGAGGGAAGTAAGCCTAATTCACAGGACTGTCCTCTGTCCTCTCTCTCACTATCTCCTTTCACAAATCAGCTTAGTACCACTCATGTTTTGATTATTATGATTTATTTTTTATTCCTTTTCTACCTTTATGTTTTCCTCACTTATTTTGATTTAACTGTATTGACTCTGGATCCTTATATCTTTCTGCTGGCATCATCTTGAATATTCTTCTTAATACATTTTATGTTACAGTTTAGTTCAGTCATGTAATCAGTTTATAGGCAAAAAATTTTATCTGATTTTTTTTTATTTTTCCCCTTTCCCAGAAATTGAAATTGAGTATGATTATGATGCAGATCTTCTAAACAACCAAATTTGTTCTGAGCCAAATAAAGTACTTTCCAAAATCAGCCAGCAGATCATTTCTCGGCCTGTCATTACTTTCACATCTGCTGCTGTTGATAGAATCTTCTGCATTGAAAATGCATATTGAAATGAGTGCTGCACACAAACGGCAGGGCATAAAAAATATAATGAGTGTAAAGGAACAATAAGATCCATTTTCAAATGCCATTTATGGGCTCAATCCTGCATACATTTGGATGTTTCAGAGAATATAAAGGGCAATCTATACCTCTGAGGAAGCGGTCAGCATTTTACCAGACCAAGATCTGCAGAACTGTGCCCACCCTTCAAACGTAACTGTAAGAAAAACATCTTCCTTTTGCCAAGACAGAGGACAGATAGAAGACTAGAAAAGCATGTAAGTTTATTGTGATTTGAAAATACAGCCCTATCCTATTAAAATTTAGTAATTCTGTGGAAAGGTCAGCCACCTACTGTTGGTATTTCAAATGTCTTTTTATTTTCTAGAGAAGTAAAAAGTGGATTTTTGAATCTCAAACTGATCTATGAACAAAATACAAATCAATGGACAAGTTGTTATTGAAACCAATCTGAATTTGATCTGAAGTCCAAAATCATACCTTTGTTGCAAAAGTAGAATGGTGCCATCATTGTATCATTCTCTGCTAGACAGAGTTTTTCTGTCAGAAGTCTTTTCTTCTGTTTGTGTTTAGTATTGCTAAAATTTAGCTGCTGGGGAAAAAATACTCCATGTTTGCTGTTTGTTTCAGGCTTATTTTTTTGTGAAACAAGCTTTAAAATTAAAACCATGAGAAAAAAAAATCTGAGCATTATTTGTACCCAAAATTCCATTGTTTCTTGGTGTTTGCAACTGATTTTTGAACAAGGCCAAACCATAATATTTTTGAACAAAAAGGGCAAACAAGACTACCATCTTTTTGTTCAAAAGATAATACTTATCTCTGAAAAATAAGAATTTTAATACCTTTATTATTACCAATTCCATTACAAGGAAATATTTTTCCTAAAACCATTTGCAAAAAAGAATGTAAGTGCCATATACAGTAGCTCTGATATTGTTTCAATTGATTATGTTCGTCATCATCTCAGTTTTTCAGATGTCAGTTTTCTAGAAATAGTTTCTTGGAAAGGTCTCTAATGCTTATGCTTCCTCCTTTCCCCTCACCACTCCATCCCCAATTTCTCATTAGCCTAACTGAAGTCTAGTTAATTCAGCAGCAAAGTTTGGGGCCTTTTAAAATGTTTTTAATACAGTGAATATATCTGCACTGTCAATAACTTTATTTCATGCTTTTAAAGGACAGGAAAATGATTTGTATGTTTTCAGAATCAGAAGTTCTCTGTCCAAATTGCAAGCAGTTATTTATACAAGAGTAAAAGTTCTGGCAGGTTTCATCTATTGTCTGGCTGACAAAATTTCTCAGCTTATTGTTGCTACCATACAGTATTAATTCAAGTGTTAGAGGTCTGTATAGGCTACCTAAAAAGTGGAAGAAGGTGGCTGTCAGGAGAACAATATGTTGAACCGTTGAAATACATGAAGTAGTGACACAGAACAAAGTGTTTTTCTGTGAATTGTGCTCTGCTTTGTGCCAAAGGCAAAGCTCCATCCTTGGCTCTCTTCCCGAGCTACCAGGTGACATTACATAAGGAGTAATCCATGCAAAAAGAGAGAAGTCTACAGAAACAACCTTTAGACTAGTATTTTCATATTTCTGTACTTGAGTGGTATTCTTTGCATTCCTTTAATATAACATCAAGCCTCTTTGGATGACTTGAAAAACTTGCTTTCCATTTTTATTAACAATCGAAGCCTCATTTAGAAGTGGTGATACCGTGTTATCAAATTTAATCAAAATAATGTGATTGAGTGGTCTATATCCCACTATTTTGTCCTTCTGTGTTACTGAAAATTTAAAAGATCATTTGGAAGTAAAGCCAGCAGGAGCCAGACTGAGTTTATGTGGGCTTTAAATTACAGTGAGCAAGTGTAAAAAGAACAAAACATAAAAAAGCTGTGGAAAATAAATAAAGTCTCTCCAGAGGCAGTGATTGTATCTCTGATTTGTAATACTGGTTATGGCACTTATGTTTTGGGAAAGGCACATGCTGCTTGCAACCCTATTCAGCATAATAAAAGAAGAAGGAACACAGAATTTTCTTAGTCACTTATTGTTGCTCAAAATGATCTATGGAGACTATCTATTTGATGACTGGAGGTGTATCAATAGAAGGAAAAGTTAGCAGTATGTAGCTGCTAGGGAATATCCTCCTTTTAGACCTCTTTATAAAGAACTATACATGTGCATGAAAAAAGTGTGCAAGCAGAAGAATGCACTCAAAAATCCCAACAGTAAAGACTATAAAAACAGTAGGCTATTATTTTAAATTACTACTCTATACCTTCTCCTTCATGCTTAAGAATTGCTGAAGGTTTCCAATGCAAATTTGCCTTTCAAAAGTAGGCACGTTTGTTTCCAACTGGTAATACATGATCATTTGATGATTCCTCAATAGACTGGCTTTTTACTATGCTTATGCACAAAGTCACTGTTATCAAGCTACACAGAAATCTTAATTCTAGGATTCCTTGCCATCTCTATGCCAAACATTCCCTGGCAGGATTTGTGGCCCTGTGGGGAACCCACGCTGGAGCAGATTGTTTATGAAGGGTTGCATCCCATGGAGAAGTGACCCACATTGCAGCAGTTTGTGAAGAACTGTTGGACCTGGAATGGACTCATGCCAGAGAGGTTCATGCAGGACTGTCTCGGGGGAGGGATCCAACAGAAGCAGAGGAAGGATTCCTCTCCCTCAGCAGCAGCAGAGACAATGACTGAATGTGACTCCTACTCCCCATCTCTCTGCATCACTCTGGAGGAGGAGGTACAACTTGGAAAGAAGGTGGGGTGAGGGGAAGGGTTTCTAAATATTATTTTACTTCTCACTCTTTTGGTCTGGTCTTGTCAGTAATAAATTTAATTAATATCCCCACTTTGAGTCTGTTTTGCCTGTGGTGGTGGTGAGTAATTGACCTCTCTCAGCACTTAGCTAAACTCATGAATCCTTCATTGTATTTTCTCTCCTCTGCCTAGTTGCAGACAGGATGGAGAGGGCAGCTTTAGTGGGTACCTGGCATCCAGCCAAGGTCAACCCACTACACTACCCAAACCTCTAACTCCCTCCATTCTTCATCTTTTCTGTGCTATTGCATTTACCTTTCTTAGCAGAGTACTGTATCCCCATCTGGCTCCTAGTGCCTGCAACACAACACAGACAGTTCTGAGAAAAAGCACAGTGTAAAAGGCAATTTCTAGTTATTGTCAATACTTATTTATCAGATGGACTTAAATGAATGTAGTACCTAGAAAGTTTTTCTTTGTAGTTTCACAGCTAGACAAGAGGTGCTACTGCTGAAATGCCATAAAACTGTCTTTTAGAATTAGGTTTTTGATAGTCACATTTGCATTAGGAACTCCGTATTGCTAAATATTGCCCAGTTGTATAATGAAGCAGATTTGCCCCAGAAAGCTTATCATCTATGATATGCCTTATTCAACTTTTCAGACCTTAGATCTTTGAAAATAATTAAAGAAATCATTCCCAGTCTAGAATATCTAAATAAGGTACTCAGTGTTTTGTTTTTAAACCTCACAGTTTTGCAAATAGATCATCTGTAACATTGTGCTCTCTTCCTATTTTGAAGTATGCATTTTATTAATCTTTTTACATACCTTGCTTGCTACTAAAGCAACACTATACTCATTTGGCTCATTACCAGTACCCCTAGCTTTTAATTTCTAAAACCAAAAATAGGAAGTGATTCTGATCTTATGCAAGGAATCACAAAAGGGAATAATTCACCATACCAGATAAGTCTGAATCTGCTTACCAGTAGTCTCTATATCTTTAGGGCTTTCCTTATCACATATTTTTAAATGAAGCTGCCTTTCTTCCTGCTTTTATTTACAATCTTAATTCACACTTTTACAGTATTTTCTGTTCCTGCTGCCATCTATTCCAAAAAAAGCATTTTCATATAATTCCAAGGATAACAATGTGATGTTAATCTTTTTTTCAGAAGAGGAAATGATTTACAGACTGAAGTGAGATGCACAGATTGATGTTCAGTTCAAACTGAGTAAGAATAGATTCCAATATCCAGATGATTTACACTGACTAAAATAATTTGCTCTTCCCCAAATAATTCTGCCTTCTAAACTGACAGAGGTCTTTTAACAAGAAATTAACAAAGTAAATTGTAATATTACTTCATTTTTAAGAAGAAAAAAAATAAATGAAGACATAACGAACTACAGGATGGTCAGTCTCACCTCTGCCTCTTTGACAGGCAGAGGGATCTTGACAGGCTTGAGATGTGGGCCTGGGCAAACCTTATGAAGATCAACCAAGCCAAGTGTAAGGTCCTGCTCCTGGGTCAAGGCAATCCCAAACATGTATACAGCCACACAGCCTTAGCAGCAAAGGGATTGAGAGGAGCCCTGCGCAGAAGTTAGAGCTTATTGGTAGATGAAAAGCCTGGCAAGAGCCCACAACATGCACTTGCATCCCAGAAAGCCAGCCTCATCCTGGGCTACATCAAGAGAAGAAAAGCAAGTCACTAATTGCCTGGGAGAGGAGACTGACCCCTGCCTTGCTACAACTTGCTTTCAGATAGTTATGGAGAGCAAATGGTCTCCCCATGAGCCTCCTCTTCTCCAGGCTGAACAACCCCAGGTCCCTCAGCCACTTCTCATAAGTCTTACTCTCCAGACCCTTCATCAGCTTCATTGCCCTTCTTTGGACAGGCTCCAGGACCGCAGTGAGGGGCCCATAACTGGCCACAAAAATCGAAGTGCATCCATAGCAATGCCAAGTACAGAGACACAATCACTGCCCTGGTCCTGCTGGCCACACTATTTCTGATACAAGCCAGATGCCATTGGTCTTTCTGGCCACCTGGGCACACTGCTGGCTGATGGTTAGCCAGCTGTCAAACAGAACCCCCAGGTCCTTTTCCGCTGGGCTGCTTTCCAGTCACTCTTCCCTCAGCATGTAGTGTTGCATGGGGTTGTTGTGAACCAAGTGAAGGACCCAGCACTTCATCTTATTGAACCTCGTATCTTTGGCGTTGTCCCATCAACCCAGACTGTCCAGATCCCTCAACAGAGCCGCCTTTTCCTCCAGCAGATCAACAATCCCACCCAACTAGTTATCATGCAAACAGTTTTTAACCCAGTGAAGAATGCTTCTGTCTAACCCTCGGGCTGTCAGATTTTCCAGAAGAATGCCATGGGAAACAGTTCAAAAGCTTTGCTGAAGTCCAGGTATTATTGTTATGTTTGCTTGAATTTCATTTTGGTTTGATATGGTTTGGTTTGCTTAATCTGGAGCTTGCTTTCATTAAAAGAGGAACAAATATATAGGCAATATCAGATTAATAACTATCTTGAAAAATATTAGGACTAAGCAGACAATGGAAAAAGGGACTGATTAGAAAGGGGAAAAGGAAATTAAGTCTGTGTTTCAGAGTTCAGTAACGAATAAAGTAAGAACTGCCAAAAATCAGGTTTGCAAAGTAATTAAAATGAAAAAAAACCATGATTTTTCTAACTATATGCAGAAAATAAAAACAAAAAAGGAATAGTGGGACAGATATGCAATGGAAATTTGACAGAAATCAAAAGAAATCCTTGTTTGCCTTCTGTATGCCTAAAATAAGAAAATAAATGAAAGAATTAATAGAACTTCTATTTAATGGGAATTAAGCAGAAATTAAAGTAAATCCTTGTTTGCTTTGATTTTCAACAAAGGTAATAAAGAAGAACATGGAACCAAACTAAAATGGCCCATAAGGCAGAGAGAATAAAGGCAAAAATTGAGACAGAAGACAAACTAGAAAATAGATAATTTTAAGGTGGTGGGGAATGGATGGATAATCGAAAAATTAAATATGAAAAATGTTTGTTCATCCTGGAGAATAAGTAGATTCAGGGGAACCTAAGAACAGCCTCCTTGTGTCTCTGTGGGGTTACTGAAGAAGACAGAGATGGGCTCTTTACGGAAGTGCACAGCCACAGGAGAAGAAGCAATGGTCACAGACTGGAACAAAAGATATTCTGACTTTTAGTAAGGTGGAAAAGATCAATGTAGGGACCCTTAACTAATGAAAGGGCTGCCCCAAAATGCTTACAATCTCTGTCCTTGAAGATATTTCAAGACCCGACCAGATAATGCCCTGAACAACCTGGTCTGACCTCAAATCTGATCCAGCTCTGAGCAGAGGGTTGGACTAGAGACTTCTAGGAGTCCCTTCCAGCCTGAATGAATCTGTGAAATGACAAACAACAGGGAAAATATTACCCAAAATAGAATAAGGAGTGAGAGAAGAACACAGTCACTGTCTCTACTTATGTCATGTGATGGGAGTGATCAAAAGGAAGCAATGTAAGTATTACTGGCCCAAGAGCAAATAAATATACATAAACTGATTTGGAGCAAATCCAGCCTGCAATGAAAAGCTTTTTACCTGTTAGAGTCAGGAGGGTTTTGGAACCACTTTCTAAATGACAATAGTGAGGCCCAAGACTAAATTAGCTTTGTCTTAGAACTTTATTCCTATATGGAAAGAATTAAGGTATGTGTCTGCCTGCTACAGCATGTCATTCCAGCTCTCTGGCTAGGCAGATCTTCACAGGACACATTTTCTTACTATGAATATTCCTTTGTTGTGATCTACTCTTTCATACCCAGAGGTTTCTACATTTTCTTTGTAAAAACTTGACACAACAGGCTTGTAAAATCCTCTTCGTGTAGGCAATTGTCTGCAAATGTTATTAGGTGGTAAGCAGAAGAAATCCATGCATTTGTGAAACAAAATTAAATCTTGTTTCTGACAGTCATTCTCAGTTCATTCTTATCATGCTCAGTTGAGTAGGTCTTTGAGATGTACACTGCAAGGCCTACTGCTTCACTGTAGTGTTAAAGGATTCAATCCTATTTGGTTGATAGTAAAGAGGTTTATTTTAATGTCCTTCTGTTATAATTGAATTGAGTGTGGTAATTTGCAGACTCTTAAGAGTTTTTTAATGAAATACTGTCATGTTTTCCTTCTAATAATAAACCTGCTTTCTAGGCTATCAAATTCAGTTCTGAAAAAAGTGTCATTTAAACACTTCTAAAGTTCTAGATCGTTTAAAGTAGGACTTTCAAAACTTGAGATAAATGCCATCAAAAGATGAGAGAAGAGAGAGACCAAGAGCAAATTTGAGTTTTTCTATAGAATTATCTTTTCATATTTCTCTGCTGTACTTATATGTGGACTAATTTTTTTAAAGAAGAAACCTAAACCATCTGGTAGTATAATACTTCTTTAGTGCTTCATGTCTGTGTACTGGATACACAGAAGAGCTTTGATTTACACAATGTCTTTCTGAGGCAAATGAGATACACAATGCATAATTCATGACTGTACATCTTGGCATTGGATGGCAGGCTTGATTCTGATGTTAGAACCGTTTTCCTTTTTCAAAAGAGTGTGACTCTGTAGGAGCATGATTACAGTTAAGTGTACTCATGAGTGTCAGATATAATGAGAGGTTGTATCTCTGTCTTATGTCTCTGTTCTGAGCATGTTGTTTTAGAGCATCCACAAGCTGCAGGCCCTCATGACAGGTAATGAGGCATGAATGAGTGACATTACCAGTGTGACTGGAGAAAAACAATGAAATTTGAGAAGAGTTTGTTCTGATACCTTGGACATTTTTCTTTTAAGCCTTAGCTGAGATAAAAAAATCACAGCTCTAAAGACTTTAGAAACTCATGGCTTTTAGGTGTCAGCCATATTACTTTACAGGTGGGTTATGCACCTGGTTCATGTCCCTCACTAACGTTCACTTTAGTCTGAAGAACATACATGGGACTTGGAATAGTTGCAGAGATGCATTTGAAGGTCACTGTATTTTACACTTGAGCTTCCCCTTGTCTGACAAATCAGGAGAGGGAATGATTCCCTCCAGTATGCTCTTGGGTTGATTCTAAGATTTATTTCAGAGACTATTGACATAAAACTGAAGCAGTTGTCCCATCTGATGCCCTTCACTGAAAAGACAAGGGAATGCTTTCCACACACATGCATTTCTAGGACTATATATTTTCTCAGTGAATCTCACTGTAGTTCATATCTTGGTCTCTCTCCTCTCTAGATTCTTTTTCATGTTTGTTCACTGCAGTGATAGAAATATCTCCCGTAACAAATATTCTGCTTATGCATTCTCTTGGATTATTAATGGAGTTATTTCTGAAAATAAATCCAATCTCTGAAAAATACAGCAGTTTAGCAAATTAGCGTCCAGACTCAATATATAGCAATGGCCTTCAATATCTTTTGTCATCAGCTGCAATGACATGGTTTTCATTACTTCCTAATTCTCCATAAAATTTCCCTGTATTTTTCTCATTAAATTTAGCTTTAAAAAGCAGCCCAATAGCTGAGATCATTTAGAATAATCAGTAATGTAACCTTCTTCTTCTTGAAAGGTTACACAATGACCCTGTAAATCCTTTATTTAAATTAAGTGAAGTATGACACAAGCAACAGTGAAGGTGTTTTTTTCCTAGCCCTATTTTCTGACACCCCACAAATGAACATCCTTGAGGGGCAATTCCCCAAGCCTGTTTAGTCTTTGGCTTCTCTTATGAAATTGCTTACAAGACTGCAAATTAGCTTCCTAATAATAGTGAGGCAGGCAGCTTGTACATGAATTCATAAATGCTTTCCCACTTTGAAACCATCAGAGTCAGATAAGACAGGTAACCTTGTGCTTCCAGCAATAACAATTTTTTGTCTTAGCTGTCTCTCCTTTAATGCTGCAGTCAAATACTACGTATCCTCCTTATTCTTTGTTTTTATTTGTGGAAATCCTTGGAACATAACTTTTTCCTATTTCTACAACATTTAGAATAATGAGTCTGGGCACATTGACTGGGGTTTCTCTTCTAGTAGAAGAGATTTCACAGCATGAAACAAGTAATTACTTCCCTAAGATGCATCAAAGAAAAAAAATCTTACATTATTTGGCAAATATGAAAGAATATTCCACAAAGGGACCATCTTTTTCATCCTCTTGTCTCAACTTCCTGACAGTTATTTCAAATCCTGGTAAATATCTCCAATGATGAAAATCTCACAGTCTCAATCTAATTTAGTGCTCAAATGTCTTTACAGTTAAAGGTTTTACTAATGTATACTCAAACTTAAGGCTTCGATTTAAGCCTCTTACTCCAAGTTCTATCCCCAATGGACATTAACAAGAAGTTATTTATTTCTTGTGTGCAACATCTATGCAAATGTACAAGGCTGTGCATCTTGCTCTTATTGTAAGTCTTCCTAAGTGCCCTTTCTCTTCATATATTACTTTGTAATCAGTCTCTTTCTCATCAAATGTTTATACCTTTTAGACAATGAAGACATGGTCTCCTAAATTCTTCATATATGGCATTTATACACTTGACAACTTAATTAACATCTTATTTCTAAATTTTTATTTTTTTATCAGTATCTGAATCCTGAATTTGTAAATAATGGTTAGAAAAGATTTAATGTCCTTGCTTCTTTCACCTTTCAAATTATGATTTTTCTGAATGATATGAAGCTGTCTTGAAAGAAGATTCTAATTGTACAATTTTGGAAGTCAAGCACCCTGAATTTACTTGGATTAGCAAATGGATCTATTAGCTATACTTGTGGACCTGACCTCCCACTAGTAGATTTAATTTTGCTTAATGAGATCAGAATCTTGAACAGAATTTGAATAAAACATTTTTTTCTACAATTCAATTTTATTACTTCAATTAGTCAGCCACGATAATGTGAAGTGTGTATTTGTCAATAAGTCTAAATTCAGTGCAGTGTACTATTAAATATTAATCTCTGTAAAACAGCTGCCTTATGTTGGTAGATATCCATGCCACTTACTTTAACTGTCCTTGTCACTTGTCCAGGGCAACACTGACCGGGCACTAAATTCACTTAAAAATTTATGCTTGTTTAATGGAGTATTAATAGATCTGCTTACAACACACAAAATCTATACATTTAAAATGGTTGTGTTTTTTTCTAACTTGGGATATTAATGAGGTACATGGAATTAAATAGATCAATGTGACTGTTTAGTTATGCAAAAAAAAACCAAAACAACAAAACCAGACCCAGTTATTTTACTCCCTCAAAATTTAAACCAGGATTTACCAAATGCAATATTTACCAAATTTAATGCCTCACAGGTTTGTGGATGGTACTTGGTGCTCATGAAAACAGATGTGGATGCCGAGTCCATTTTTAGGGTCCCAAGACAGGGACAACAGTGATACACTGAAACGAATTCCGCTGGCTGGGGTCTGGAGCACTTGTCCCATGAGGAGAGGCTGAGGGGCAAGGGCTTGTTCAACCTGAAGGGGTGGCTTCAGGGTGATCTAAAAGCAGTACCCCCACCAACACCTGTGAGAAGATGGAGCTGGACCCTTCATGTAGGGTGAAAAAAGAGAGGATCAGACTGGCTATAAGAGGGGTGAAAATGACCCTGAGGTCAATCCAGTATTGGAGCACCTTTCCTGGAGATGTTCAGTCTCCATCCTTAGAGTATTTTAAGACACAACTGGATAAATACCTGAGCAGCCTGATCTGACCCCGTATCTGAACCTGCTGTGACATCCCTTCCAGCTCGAATTAGTATGTGAATACAAAGTATAGACAATTTAGTCACTACAATTTTTTTAACTTATTGGAAACTATTATGGAATTGCAGTTTTAAGTTACTTCTGTGTTTGTTTTGTGCATTTACTTCAGGTTAAGTTTAAATATTCCTTATTATTGGATTTATTTATTTTTTATGTTGGAATTAATTTTACAGTCTTTAGGGATTAGTCAAATTCATGGACAGGTTAAGGAGTTTATTGCAGCATTCCAATACATTTTCCTGAGATGGTGAATAATAAATTGTTAAAGCCATCATAAACAATTGCATTTTCTCTCTGTCTCAGTTACTGACTCCTTGTATGACTCCGGAAAACTCAGTTGAATGGGACTTCTAACAACTGTGTACCATTTCTGAATACTTAAACTGACTGATTTGCAAAGGTCCTAACACATAATACCTGAAGTTCGCCAGAGCTATTTTAAATCTCAAAAGTTATTACGAGAAGAGTTCTCTAAAAGCATGCATTCATGATACTTACTAAATACTTCTGACAATCTGTCTGTATTTTCACAGTTGTAAAATGAAGTCCTATGTCTGTGTCATACTACAGAAAGGTTGATATCAGTGTTTCATTATAACATGAAACTTTGAAGAAATAGTAGGAAAAATACATACAGAGCAAGTACCCCATTCATTGGACAAGACAGGGACTTTGTGAAAAACAACTTGATGTTGTAATGTAATAGTATGTGCAAAGTGAATAATAATAAATCAAACTGTTCCACTCATTATTTGTAATTTTGCAGACTTAATATTATTTTTTAGTATTTTATGATTGTTATTTTTAAATGAAATTATTTGAGGCTATAGCACAGAGTTTTGATTAAAAATCCATTATAGAATCAAAACATGGGAAAAGCTAACAGAAGTTTAAGAAACTGATATCCCGATTGGACAAGAGAGACATGGTCCATTGTCTCAGCATTGAAAAAAGAGCTTCTTAGTAACCACATTCCAAACTTCCTTTTCCTCTGTTTTCTCTTTTGGCTTCTTTTACACAAGGGTAGATTCAGATGCTTACACCGCATTCACATCTGCAACGCTACCTCACAAGTGAATTCATTACATTATCTTTCACTTCAGTGCACATCTCATTTCTTTAGCAGAATACACAACTCTCTCTCAAGGAGTAGAGCATATCAAAGGGAAAAAGCAAGCACAAACAATAGAGGCCATCACTAGCCATGCATCATAGGTGACTATTATTGTTGTTTTACTATCATCTTGTTTTTCTCTGTCATATCTCTCCTCTTGGGTGGAGAAAGCACATCTGGCTATAAAAACAGAAGTTTTCCTTTAGTGAGAAAAAACATCTCTGTATTAGAAATCCTTGTGACATTTTTTTCTCCTCCTGGTCATCAACTAACTACCATCTGTCCAAGAGTGGCAAAAGGCATGCTTGAAACAATATTATTGAGGGTACATAATTTTCAGAAAGTTTTTTTCTAGAAATAACAATTTAAAGTGATATTAAAGTGCATATGTACAATCTGCTACCCCTCCATTCTGTCATATCTAACACAAAACTTTTAAACTAATTAGTAAAATTGAGTTATTTCCTTTTTCTTCATACTTTTGGTTAACTTGATTTCATTACTAGAAATGAAGGCTTGGAAATTCTGCAGCAAATTAACCAAACATTTTTGTGTGTTGTTTGTATAGGTGAACAGAAGTCAAACTCAATGTCTCTTGGCCTAGATATTCATATTTGTAAAAGTGTATTGAGACTATGCTACTAGATAAGCGTGGTCATGCTTTGTCAAAGGAGTGTTGCCACCTAATGTATGTCAAAACTTGTCGTTTATAAGCAACTTGCTTTCTCTGCTTTTGCAAAATCTGTCTCTAGCTTTAAACCAACCACTTAGTCTATTTACACTCTCACCTTGAATCTTTTCTCCCTGACAATTTAATGTCACCTGCTTTTCAGTTCCTCATGGAAAGAAGTGTCATACAAATATGTATCACTCTGAAAGATTTCACTGTAATGTTTACCGAGTAGTAATATTCTCTCCAAAGTGCAGTGCTAGTTTAATCGCTTTCCATTACTGAATTCACCAATTACCTAGGAAGCAGTTTGGGGTTAACATAAGGTATTAGTACTAATCTTGTTAATTTGAGTTTATGTACATATGAGTCAGGGGTCTGAACCTACACCAATACTGACAATAAGCCATTGAAATCAGACAAATTGCAGCTCATTAGTTATCCCTTCTGAGTAGGTTTTTTCAGAACAATCACTCCCAAGGAGGATGAATAGAGGTGAAATTCCTAGCCTTGTTCCTTCCTGTGCTGGACTGAAGTAAGGGCTGATGCATGATGTGGAAACATTCATTTGGCACCAGCAGGTGAAAGAAAAACATGAAGAAAAAAAAAAAG
Source organism: Willisornis vidua nigrigula (assembly GCA_021164005.1). Classification (NCBI taxonomy): domain Eukaryota; kingdom Metazoa; phylum Chordata; class Aves; order Passeriformes; family Thamnophilidae; genus Willisornis; species Willisornis vidua. The sequence goes on from JAJPCS010000060.1 coordinate 10,328,919, forward strand.
AGGAAAAAACCCCATAACATGATATGGCAGTCCCTGGTGAGGACAGTCTTTTTTTCAGACACATGTTTCTCTGAGGTTGCTTTTCAGATAAGTCAAGAGAAGATGTCAAATGATAAACTGACATTCTTCAGTTTTCATACCACCTTTCTAATACGTGCCTGTGAAAGCTATTCAATAGTTGGCAGCATGGAGCTGAAAGTAATTTGTCACAGTGGAAGGAGAAGAACCAAACCATATTAAAATATAACTGGTTTTCTAATAAATTATTTTAATAGGTAAATTTTCAAAATATACTTTATCATATTCAACACCGTAAGATAATGTACAGTTAAAAAAACTGAAGGACAGGGGACTTTGCAATACATTTACATTGTCCTTCAGTACTTCTCAGTTGTCTGAAACATCACTGGAATAATTCCAGTGCTTCCCATGCAATCAAGATCCAATTACTGAGATCCCTCTTTGTTTCTGACACGTTACAATATGTTAAATTATTTCTGCCAATGCCTTCCTGTCTTTAATCTTCTTCACCATCTCACTCCCTTTAGTTAAGCTCTTTTACTATGAAATATTATTTTATTGGAATAGAATATTTCATAATATAAAAATTATTTGCATTATATTGTTTCATAGGTTTTCTATTTTCTTTGAAAATCTGTTTGACATTTTATTGCACCTATTTATTGCACTTATACTTTCTCATTGAAATTTGATCACATTTCTGCTTAGCTAATATTTTTTTTTTAAAAATATAGCTTCACACACGTATTGTAATTTATATTGAAGACTTTTTGATCAAACTGAAGAGAAATCCCTGTTCTGGTCAATTTATTATTACTCATAGAGGGTTCCATCTTTGTTCTCAGAGGAATAACCACTTATTTTATTTGCTTATATTAAACATGAATATATTTATATATTTATCAAGTAGAAAATTGGATGTCATTGTGATAGGAATGTATAGAAGACTGACACCATGGGCTAATTTTAAACCTTAAAAATTAAAATTGCTTACTTCTTTCATTAGCAGCAGACTTTCTAGGGGTTAATTCATGGGGAATAGAAGAGAACAGAATAGAATAGTATACAGTACAATATTTCAGTTAGAAGGTAGCTATTACAATCATCTAGTCCAACTGGCTGACCACTTCAGAGCTGAACAGAAGCTAAGTGTATTATTAATGGTGCTGTCCAAATGTGACTTAGGCACTAATAGTCATCAACTGCCTCTTCAGGAAGCCTATTTCAATGTTCAACCACCTCCATGAAGAATTGTTTCCTCCCGTCAAGTCTAAATCTGCCCTGGTGCAGCTTTGAACCATTTCCACACATCCTGTCACTAGATAGAAGAGCTCAGCACCTCCTCTTTGCCTCCCCCTTCTCAAGAAGCTGGAGAAAGCAACGAGATTGCTCCTCAGCTTTCTTTTCTCCAAACTAGGCAGTCTCAAAGTCCTTAACTGCTCCTCATAGGATATTCTTTCCAGCCCTTTCACCAAATTTGTTGCCTTCTCATGGGCACATTCAAGGACTTTCACATCCTTCTTAAATGATGGGACCCAGAACCGCGCACAGTACATAAGGTGAGGCCACACCAACACTGAATAGAGTGGGATGATCACCTCTTTTGATCAACTGGGGATGCCATGTCTGATGCACCCCAGGATTAGTTTTGCCCTCTAGGCTTCCAGGGCATACTAGTGACTCACACTTAAGCTGCTTCCTACAAGCAACCCCAGATCCCTTTGTCCAAGTATGCTCTCCAGACACTCCTCTCCTCATTCATACTTGTGCTCAGCATTGCTCTGTCATAGGTTGTCTTGATTTGAAGGGAAAAACCAAAATATTTACCAAAAAGCAGAGGAGAGGATTGCTCCACAATAATCACGACACTTTATTAAATTTAAGAAAAGGAACTTTAATTAGAAAATGGACATAAGAAAGATAACTCTTCTTAACTAATATGTATATATGTGTGTGTATATATATATATATATATATATATGTATTGATATAACTGCAAACAGACCAGAGCAAACTACTCCCCCAACACCACAAGTAAAAACAAAAGAGAACAACCCCTCAAAACAGTAGGTTCCTCCTGGAACAGTTATATTTATGGACAGAGTCAGTGTCACACCTTGGCCTTGCTGCAGGATGAGTTCTCAGTCTTTTCCCAGTGAGACAGATGAGCGGTGAGCACTCAGATGAATTCTGTCTCTCTCTGTGTGTCCTTTGTCCCAAATGAAGAAGGAAAACTGGGAGTGGAGAGCCGCAGAGTGTCCCGGAAAGCAGCTGTGACTTCTCTCTCCCCGGTCGCTGCCGCAGTGGGGTGGGCACGCTGCGGTACTGCAGGCGGCAGTGAGACTGGAGCGGCAACCGGGGCCCCAGTGCTGAACCAGGAGAACAACCGTGGCAAGGAAGGAAAGGAACCAGCTTGCTAAAAAACCAGCAGCAGTGAGGAGCAGGAGAAATGGCTTCTCCTCCACAGCAGCACACACACAACTGCTGCATTCAGCCCGAGCTAAAATAGAATGTCCCCAAAACCAAAAGAGACAGTCTGCCCCCCACCCAAACAATCAAGAAGGAATTGGTAGCTGTTAACTACTTCTTTTGTTAACTAATGGCATGGGCAGTTAGTGGCAGGGAGGGAATTTACATTATCATTCCAAACTACAACAAGGTTCAGATTCCAGCATTTCAACTTTTCCAATTCTATCCCATTAATCATAGACCAAATCTCCAATCTATCCCTCTGCAAGGCCTCCTGTCCCTCAGGAGGAGGAGCTATACCTCTCAGTTTGGGATCATAGCAAAGTTGTTAATAGTGCACTCAACTTGTACATCCAGATCATTAATAAATATATTGAACAGGACTGTGCCCAGAATTGCACCTGAGGAACACCACTGGTGACCAGTCACCACCCTTCAGCCAATTCTCTTAATGCACAGAGAATCCACACATACCAGAGCTGGACAGCTGTCTAGAAGGATGCTGTGAGTGACAGTTTCCAATACCTTATTAAAATCCTAAAAAACTACATCCACCACATTCCCTTCATCCACCAAGGAGAGGATGACCTTATCTTAGTAGGGTATCAAAATAGTGAAGCAGGACTTTCCTTTAGTGAACCTGTGTTGACTTGCCTGGTGACTGCACTATTCACTAAATTAAATGCCTTTCATTAGTACTCATTATGATCTTTTCTGTAATTTTTCCAGGAGCTGAGTTTAGACTAACAGGTTGGTAGTTCCCTGGGTCTTTCACAATGCCCTTCTTGTAAATTTGGAATAACACTGGCCAGCTTCTGACTGGGTCCTCCCCAGACTCAGACACCTTTGCTAGATGATCAAGAGTGGTCCTGTCATAACATGCTTCAGTAATCATGGACTTGTGATCATTTAGATGATACAGCTCGTCCCTTGCAATTTCAATATCCACAATTATATCCAGTGACAAGAGGCATTCCTCAGGAGCTGGTATTGGGATAGGCACTGGTTTGTATCTTCAACAGAGCCTGCATGTACCCTCAGCAAGTTTGTGGGTGACAATAAACTGAGTGGTGTGTTTCACACTCTAGATGGAAGGGATTCCATCCATAGGGACCTTCAGAATTCAGAGGGTTTTGGAGGTGGGCTTGTGTACGCAGGGAGGTGATGTGCCTATTTTTAGTTCCTTGTGTTTATGTGCCCTCTTTTGGCAAATTTGTGTTACTTGGATGCCTCCTCAGAGCAGCTACATGCATGTTTGCCACTTCTGGTTGTCACCTTGTAGCTGTAATTACTTTATATGGTTTTGGGTTTTTTTTGCATTTGTTGGATGTTTCTTCTTTGTTTTCTTACCCCAAGAGCAGGTTTTGCCCATCTCCTAGGGTTACATCCTGATAATAGCCTATGTTTGTTGATGAATCATTCATAGCTTTTCATTTTATCTTGGGCTGTTCCTCACAAGGCTTATGCTATCATTGTATGCCTCTACTCAATCACATTGATATACTAGTGTGACAATTCATTCTATGCAGTCATTGCCCACTATCATAAGTTACTGACTAGCAAAATATATAGAAATTATTACAATAGGCATAACATGCACTTTTTCAAAGCTAAGTGAAACTGAAATAAATTAGGCAATAATAATCTGATTGCTTGATAATTGCTAATAGAGTAAAACAAACAAAAAAATGTAATGAGTTTAGTTGGGCCAGACTCTAGTTTCTCACAGTAAAACAAAACAACCAACCTGGGAAACCTGAGAAAGCACAGACAAACCAAGAAAAATAAGTTCTGGTGCTGAGGTCTTGCAGAGCTATTACAGCATTAATACATTCTTACTAGTGTTGGCAATATTTTACTTACTGATTACAGGACAACACATTTCTTAAAAGATGGATTTAATTTCATGCTCGTAGCCACTAAACTATATAATCAATAAAGAAAATAATTTCAACAATATATTTAATGCTAAATATTTGTATATAACAATGGACATATTAATGAAAATGGTGCACTTTTCTAGAAAGGAATAAAAAAGGCATGTCATATATTCAAAACATTGACTTTCTGTTTTTTTCCAACTATATGATATAAAAACTGAAACATGGTTTTATTGCTGAACAGAGATGACTTACAAGGATGGGTTCAGCTTCATATGGAAATGCACGCTGGGAAAGGAATCTGTTTGTTTCTCTTGTGTGATTCCAGACTTACAATGAACTGTACTGCTAGGAAAGATACCAAAGAAGGTAACTAGGAAGGAAGGATACCAACAAACTGGAAATGGTGGAAACAGAGTTTTTATTTTTCTGTATATAGAGAGCAGAGAGTCACGTATGGACATTCTTCTCAGCCCTTGCCTCTGCCAAGGCATTTATCTCTCTGTTTCTCAGTTGTATTTATGTATTTTCTTCTTAGTTCATCTGGTTAAAAATACCACATTTATTTTTTTCTGTCATATATTCACAGATAATAGAGAAAAACTCATGGATTGAGACAGATGTCTGGTATGTGTCTGTATATGGAAATATGACACTTCCATATACAGAAAGTGTCATTTGACTAGCAAAGATGATTCATTACAATAAGGACTAGAGGATTTATGTGCTTCTGTAATAGTGTTTTGTTGTCTTACAAGCTGATTGATTTGGGCACATTATTGAATTTCAAAAGTGCAATTATTTAGATTTCTAAAAAATATGATGAAGTTAAAAAAGACCCCTAACTAGCTTAAAAATAAATCCAGAGTTTGAGCCAAGAATTGAATCTGTCCTTAGAAAGCCAAGAACTGTATCTATCTTTAAATCTTTAAGAGTAAAACTGTAACTTGCAGTGAATCTAAAGTACTGAAACCACAATTTAAGGTAAGACATGTCAGAAGAGAAAACATAGCTGTTTGCTAATGGGGATAGTATCTGTTCCTCAGATCCCATAAACTGTTCTTCCCAGCAAAGTATTTATACATAAAAATTTCCTGATGTGACAATCAGTGACTGCAGTGTTTGGGGTCAATCATTTTACAGCTGGGTTGTGCAACAAATTTTAGCTTACATTTAAAAATAAGCTCAGCTGGTAAAGTTGAGAAACCTTCAGAAACACTGTATGGTAGCTGTAGGCCAGAATGGAGGCTGAGGTGGTGGACTGGATGTGAATGGAGAAGGAATCGAAGAGGGAATTGGACAGAGGAGCAGGTGGCTTCTTGCGTGCTCAGCAGGTCTGGCTCCCCACTGCTCTGGGATTTGGCAGGGGCTTCCCTGGCACTTAAGCATAATCAGAAAAAGTTAAAAAAAAAAAAAGAAAAATGCATGGAACTATTCACCAGAGAAATCTGTTGGAACTTCCATCAAATTAAGATTAAGATTTTATCACTTGCACTGCTGTCTGCCCTGGCAGACTGACATCTTATCACCTGTTACCCATCTCATTATGGTAACATCAATCTATAAGGAAACATCCTTAAACGATGTTCAGAAAATTTTCCTGCAGAATAAAAGGTTGAATGGGGAAAAGATATAAATATATATTTGAAAAATAATCTGAGAATTTTTCTGTTCAGAACATTTTCGGCTTTTTCTCCAGAATTAATATTTTCTATATACTCTTTGTCTGCTTTCTCAAGGAAAAGAAATTGACTGAAAATGAAGAGACCTAGAAAATCAGCTAATAATTCAGAATCACAATCTGAATTAGTTCAAGTAAAATACAACTTTTCATTTTAATACAGGGCTCAGAATATTAACTTTAAGGTTATTATAGGCAGTAACTAAACCAAAATAATAAACATATTTCAAGCTTTGAAATTATTTTTATATTATTTTTATATTTATTTTTTTCTCAAAAAGTTTTCAAGAAGACCTGTTACAATCAGACATATGGAACAATAAATGAAAATAATCAATTCAAAAACTTGGTGTGGGATATGACCATATTTTTTTTCTGTTATATTTATATCTGTGGGTTCTAACTGTGGCTAATTCAAATAATGGTATAATATTATGCAGGGTTTTTTTTCTGAAACAGGAAATTTACAAGGAAAAAGGGATTTTAACCTCTTACTCTTCAGCTTCATGTTGTTAAAGGAAGAAGAAACATTAATTTCTATTATCCATACTCCTCATTTTCCTTTTTACATTTTTCAGGAAATGGCAATTCAGTAAAGTAACACAACAGAGGGTCTGATTTTTTTTTTTTGCAGTGAACATTGGAATGTTGAGGTGGGGTTGTTTGTTTTTGTGATTTGTTCCATGTACAAATGAAATGCATGAATGGTAGAAGTTCTCTTATTCACTTCAGTTTATTGCCTCTCTCTCACCTTACTAGATTACATTTATGCTGACCAAAATCACTGTTCAGACTTATTTAACAGTATTGACTGAAGTAACACTGAATCTCTTTCAGTGAGAGCTACAAATTGCTGTTCCAGCACAAAGATCATTAATCAGCCTCAGGCTAGATCCATTATGTGGATATTCAGTATAGAGAAAATATTAACAGCTCCACAGAAGAAATGGTACCATCAGATTAGTTCTGACTCCCTGCTGGAGCAGCAAATTACTCTGAAGTAATAATTATAATACATTAGTAGAGGTTTAATTTCCAATAAGTGCTGTCTGTTTAAGGGATAACATTCTCACCATACCTCAGAGAACAATAGATCATGTTATTTGTAAGACAAATCTACATGGAATTAAAGAAAAAAAAAGACAATAAAAAATCATTAAAGTCTCCAAATTGAAACAAAAAGTCCCTAGAACTTTCCTAGCTAGAGCTTTGTGGAAACAATCCTGTTATTCTGTTTGTTAAAACTTTCCCTTAATGTGTAAGCAAGGAAACATGTTTTACCTGTAAATAAGGCCTGATTGTGCCAACTTCATCCTTCTTTTTAACAGTCATTTCTGGAACATGCTCACATCTCCTTTGGAGTATGTATAAAGCAAGAAGAAAGAAAGGTGTTCTGTGCCTGAAGTGTTTAGTTTGAGTAAGCATAGCACATTGATTTTGATGGAGTTTATCATGGCTCAGGATCTGGACTTCTATGTATATCCTTAAACCTGGATATGGAAGGATTCGATTAATCTGCACAGAGCAACTTTACACCACAGCACGGAGAATCGTGAGAATCAGTAACAGCTAAAAATTTTTCGTGAGAATCAGTAACAGCTAAAATTATTATTTTTTTTTTTGGAGGGGGGTGGGTGGGGTTGTTACTGTTATTTTGTGTTTGTTTGTTGGGGTTTTTTTTTTTCAATTTCCTGTAGCTTACTGCAGATATACATTACTTTAAAACTTTTCAAGTCAAGAGGTCTATGCTTAAAAATCTTTTGAGTCCACATGTTGGCATTCTGGAGAAGTAATACAAACTTTTTGAACCACGTGGTGGCTTTGAAATGTTCAGTGCAGTTCTGATCAATGTTATTGTTTGAAATGAGTTACTATATATATTAAGAAACCTCAATATCTGATAACTACAAAGGTGTTCCAGGAATGACCAGGTGCGATGTATTTTCTGTACTCCACGTGTGTTTGCTTGTGAGGTTTCGGGAAGAAAGTAGGAATGGGAAAAACCAAGATGCTTGATTTCAAAGAAAGAGGGGCAAGAAGACTGTTATAAAGTGAAGATTAAAATATTTATCTACTAAATATTTACTACTATATCTTTAGTTTTAAGTATTGTATTATATCTGGTCATTTGGATCATCAATTCTGTTCCTTTACACAGTCAGAAAAAAAAAAGTTTTGGGGTCCTGGGTCAAGTAAAGCTGATAAGAGTAAATATTATTGAATCAAGATAAATAACCTCAACCAACGATCATATTACTGCTATCTTTTCCTCAGGTGAGACCAGAAATGGCAATACAGCATGTCTCCTCTTCCTCTAAAGAATAGCTTGGTAACTAGATTCAGATTTGCTACCTCAGCAGAGGAAGCCATCTGCTTCCCTGAATATAAAGAGACACAAAAATTATGGCCCAAAATATGTTTCTAGACAGGGAGTCAAGGTAGAAGAGCATGGAAAAAGTCACTATAGATGAGTTCCCATACTCTCATTCTAGAACAAGGATGACCATTCTGATTTATCTGACTCTCCTTAGGAATGAGAAAATGTATATTTAACAAAATGTGTTATTCTGTAGCAAAAATATCTGTAAAGATACCTTTTCAATAATATTTGATTTTCTTTAAATTCAAACCCAGATTAACTCCAGCATAATTTTTCCTGTAGAAAAGCTGGTTTTGAAGGTGAATCTGACGCTTTCAAGGTTGGTGAGTTCAAGAGCTTCTTCTTGTTGTCTTTCTGTCTATTATATTGACATTTTTTCATGCTACCTATATTGCATCATGAGTTCTGAGAATTGTTCTCCATTTTCACTCAAACCTTGATTTATGGAATTCTTTGTGGTTTCATTATATCAGTAAAGAGATTAATTACTTGCAATTCTGTAGATTTCTGATTTCATTTATATTTTTCAAGAATGTATACCCTTGAAGTGGTTTTTTTCACTTCAAAAACGTTGAAAGCCATATTGTCAAATACCGAATAAATACAAGCTGTTGTGTCTGGATTTAAGCATTTATAGAAGAATTAAAAATATTATGTTGAGAAGATTTTGGGTCCAGATCACTAAGTTCTGCAGAGCTTGCGTTGCAGTATATAAATTTCATTCAAAAATAAAATAAGCTTCTCAGTTCCACTGAGAAGCTTTCTGAGATTTCAAACATGTTGTGCATTCTTTCAAACTAGGCAATGAACTGTAATAGACTATCACAATGCTTCAAGAAGTGCTGTTCTCTTTGTATATGTGATCAAAGCAGAATTATTCTTTGGACAGCTTATGCTTAGATTAATTCTTATATAGTTTAATGGCCCTATTAAACTATATTATATTAGAAGAAATCCTTCAGCTTTAAAATGTTTATGTGAGACTCCATTTGGAGACTTCAGCTTAAATCATCAAATCTGCATTGATATCTATCATACTGCCCCATCCAGGAATAAGGATAGTTCCGTGTAAATAGAGCTTCTGTGAACAGCTGAAGTAGTAGAATAAACAGAATAGAAAATATTTCTTAAAATGCAATACTTACATAGGACTTTGACATATTTCTGTGCCTACTTTGTCCAGCAATAATCTCTCCATGCTGAGTTTCTATGTAGCTATGAGTTTTTCAGTCTTTAGATCAAAATAAATATATATTTTGATGCTGTGAAAGACCCCCAACAAAGCAGGACTCTGAGCCACATTAGTGTGGGATAAGATAAAAAGTCCTTTAATATCAGGACTAGGGCCTACAGGAATACATGATGACCTAAGCTCTAATTTCTATGACTTTTATAATATGATCCATCCAATCCCCAGTTTACACATCTTTCAGTCCACCCCTGTCCTGCCCCTGATCCCACCCTCTCAGGAATTGGGCCTGGGGTTGATGAGACCTTCTCTTCCTCAGTTCTCCTCTTCCTCGGGTTTTTGGAGTTCTTCCAGCATTCTGACTTCTGGGTCACTCTGCCCCATGTTTATGTCTCATTCTGCAGGCCGCCTGATATCCTTCAGCTTTCTATCCTGAAGAGAGTCTAAATAACTAAAAGAATTTGAGCTACTGATATGTGCCAGGGGTTAGGATACATAAACAATGAACTTAAGCTTCTAGAAATATTGGCACACTAAATTTACATTTTACTACAGTTACAAGTACTTATAAAATCTATAAAAATGAAAAAATAAAAAATTAAAAACCCCTTCGGTATCATTTAAAGCTTACTTTTCATTTGATTACATAAAGTTAGCACAAAATTAAAATAAGCTTTTCTTCCTCTTCTGCAATAGTGGATAACAACCAAATTCTGAATAACATATCATGCACTACAAATGCTTGCACAGAGAACTCTATTTAACTCATTGTAAGTCTTAGTATATTTTAATGTAAAATGATAAACTTGTGCAATCATAAAAAAACATCATAAGTGTGGTAGCAAATAAAACTGTACTCAGAAATGCATAATGTATAGATATGTAGAATTTTAACAAGACCAACATTGCTGCAAGGTCTGAACCTTGGAATTCAGGTAAAATAATAGATTGTAAATATTTTACTCCATAACTTCAGGAAAATTGTATTTTATTTCTTTTATTAGTAATTTTTTTCTATCCAAATTTTGTTGACTGAACTTAGGTACTGTTTACATGAGTATATATTACGTTGTATCCATACACACAGTAATTTTCATGAAAAGTGGCCATAAATACTCGAGTACAGCTGGGTCTTGGTAACTTCTTCACTGAGTCCATGGCACCTAGCAAAAGATGAATGGCTATAGCCCAAGAACTTACTGTAAAAAAAAAGTATTGGAAACATTGGCAAGATATGTCCTTATAATATGTTGAGTATTATTTTGACAATTGTATATTTTTATAGCTTTCCTCTTTTCTCCTGGTCCTAACTTTATTAAGAAGAAAAGGAGAGGCAAAAAGAGGGAGAAAATAAACCCTCTCTCTCCCACCATACCCTCCCACTTCAAAACTAAAGAAAATACCTTTTTTGGTACCAAGGAATTGTTTTGTAGGATTTTATTGCATGTTAGCTACAAAATCTGTATGAGAAAAGATGATTTTTACTATCCCTGAAATTTAACATATACTAACATTGAATCTCATATCCCTATCATAAACAGAATTTGTTTTCAAGAATACGGGTAGTTCAGTACAGGGCAATGATAGAAAGTTAAATAAATTACAATTCCTAGTACCTGAAGCCTTATATTCCAAAGCTATTGATCTCATCTCATTGTACATGCATCAGATTTGCTACCTCAGTTAACTGTTTCAGAAACTACAAGTTGAGTTTTATAACTTGTTGCACATGTGTCCTTATTTAAAACAAATTGGCAAAACTGAGTAAGAAAATTCATATGCTCGTTCTGTATGATGTCCTTAAAATGAAGGCAGAAGATTCTGGTTACCTACATTTAATAGCATAATCTAAAAAATAATTCCATGTATATGGAATGGCTGTCTTTCAAATATCTGTAATTCCCTCACCTTTGTCTCCTACAAATGATACTATTTACCTGTCAGCCTGAACAATATGTAGCCACATTTTTCAGCACTTCCTAGGCAGTCTCCATAAAAATTTGTTTCTGTAGATTTCTGAAGTAGTTCTTTGTATAAATCCCATTCAATATTCATTTTCATTCTGCCAGAGAAGGAATACATTACACAAATTGCAGGTGAAACTCCAAAAATAATTCCCATGCTTTCACATTCTGTTACTTATTCCTTCTTAAAGATCACTGATAAAGATATGAAATAAGGTACAGCTTAACAGAAAGGAGATCCTTTGAAACTCACTCTTCCATCTTCTGAAAACTAAAGGATGACAGATTTTTTTATTAGTATTTCTTAACATAAAAATAGTTTGGATGATTTTCAAATTTGCAGGTTGTTTTCTATTTCCTTTTTTGCTCTACAAAAAATGTAAAGAAAATGTTCAGGTGGCTGTAATGGAATCACCTTGTGAAAATTTAATGGCATGGTGATAAATGATAAAATAAGTTATAAAATAACAAAATATCTGATTTCAACTGACTACCGCAAGTTCAATGACAAGGAGCTGCAATTTCATGTTTTAGAACTGTCTTACTTTTCTATCAGAATCACAGTGTTTCAAAAGACTTTGAGAAAACACTTCCAAACAATCAAAATATTTAGAATTCAAAATTAATATTACAATTTTTCAAAACAAAAACCTTTCAAGATGTTTGCTATTATAAAAATAACAGGGCTCTCAGAAAATGGGCTTATTCAACTTTAGACTCATAGTTTTAGACTCATATTCTTTTAAACATTCTCCTGTTTGCTAGTCCTTTCGTTGGAACTGATCTCTGTCCTCAGGTGAAAACCACCATCTGAACCATACCAGCATCTTTTATCCTTTTTAAACCTTTAGAAATACACCAGACACTGATTCCTCTTCAAGTTATTGATGTGAGCATAGACTTGCTACCTGAATTGTTTTGGGCTGGGAATTGTCATTCATTTCATAATTTTCTACACTGAAAAGGGAAAACAATCGTTTATGGGCCCCAAGAGAGACAAAGGTATATGAAGCAGAGAGATATTTTTTTTAAATTTTAATTCGTACTAAGCATCCTAATAAGAGTTTCAACCACCACAATACCAGATAAACAATTCATCACTGTCAACAGCAGGAAAAATATTACTAAGCTTAGAGCTATTTATTTTTTGTCTCATTGACTTTGATATGGGCATCTATTTGCAAATTATATTACTTTACTAAAACTCCTTTTTTGTGTTGTCTTACGTGATTAGTTTGACATTCTTTCCTTTATATTACAAACTAGAGAAGATGATGGCATCCATTGTTAAAGTACAGCAAGTCTAATTTTTAACTTCTTCTTTTTTATTCAAGTAGAACAAAACATTTTCCTTGGTAAATTACTGGCAAGCCTGATAACCAAAGGAAGTCAGATAAAACTCTTCATATGTGGTGGAACTTGCCACTCATAAACTGCATTGTAGGGTGTGACTGTGAGTGTATCCCTTAAGGAAAGCACTTTAGAGGTCTCCCTTAAAAAGAAGAGAGTACCTAGAGTGTGTGTGGTGGCTTGTAGCCAATGAGAGGCTTTGGTGTATGTGAGGTGAATTGGTTAACCAATAATGTCATGGCATGTTGGATGTGAGAGGATATAAAAGGTGTGGATGTTACTGAGTGAGAATTAGATCTACTGGGAACTCGAACTATCTACTACTACGAGCTATGAGGATCTGTCTGTTAACTATCTTGAATAAAGTCTTGTAAGCCTTCTGATCAAAGCCTTCTGATGCCTGCCTGTGCCTGTGCCCTTCTGACCATCATTCACGCTGCCTGCCTGCTCGGGACTAAGGGGCAACCCCCACATTGCATCAGTTCTGTGAGTGCCTCTGTGATGGCTTCAGGACTTAATGCACGCAAAGCTGACAAGAGCCCCAAACGGCCTTTCTACTCATTTGCTGATTGTCAGAGTAAAGCGCTGCTTACCTCCCATCCAGTGAGAATTACATGTGGACTGTAAAATTTGAGACAGCAGGGCAGAGTGCTCACACAGACTTTCTATTATTTAACCAGTCCGTTTGATCAAATTATTTATTTATTTATTAGGAACCAAAATTATTTTGTATAGCTTTGCATCAGAGAAGAGAAAAAATAATGAGAGGTGAATTTCATAAGTGCAAGATGTGAAAATCACACCTGCATCCATACTAAAGCCCTCATGGACTATTGTCAGGTGATATTTTCAGCTATTTGAAAACAGATAATGTATTTTTTTCTGTATCTGTAAAGGTATGACTTGAAGTAGTTATCATGAATTGGAACAGCAGCATCAGGCTGTTATTAGTGACAATTTGTTTATAGGTCAGATGTCTACAATATGGAACTACTTTGGACCTTTACTAGGGTGGTTCTAGGTCAGGAAGAAATACATCAGAGAGAACTGTCAGCCTCATGGTAGTTCACAGAGCCAAAATATGTTCATGGAATAAATAGTCAGATGCTAAAAATATCTTAATTGGCACTGATTAGGATTATACCCAATAAGCATATTGTTCTTTAGAAAATGACCATATTTTTTTGTTGGTATGGGGGAGGAAACTCAAAGTGTCAAAAACTCTGCCCTAAGTTCCAAGCTGCTGTGGTTTAATGCCAGCTGACACCTGAGCTGCATGCAGCAACTTGGTTACTCCTCTCACAGGGATGGTGGAATCATGGGAGTAAAAGTGAGAAAACACATGGGTTTAATAAGGAAAGAAAAAGCCACACATACAAGCAAAGCAAACAAGGAATTCATTCACCGCTTCCCATGGGTAGGCAGGTGTTCAGCCATCTCCAGGAGAGCCAGGCTCCATCACACATAACAATGACTTGGAATGACAAACACTGTCACTCCAAACACCCCACTCTTCCTCCTTTTTTCCCCCACTTTATACACTGAGCATTGCACCATATGGTATGGAATACCCCTTTGGTCAGCTGGGGTCATCTGTCTCATCTGTGTTCCCTCACAACTTTTCTTGCATCCCTAGCCTACTTGCTGGTGGGGTGCCGTGAGGGGCAGAAAAGGGGGTGACTCTGGGCAAGCAATAATAAAATCATCCGTGTCTTAACAACACTTTTTTCAGCACAAATCCAAGACATAGCCTCCTACTAGCTACTTTGAAGAAAATTAACTCTATCCTAGCCAAAACCAGCACACAAGCAAACTATTTCTTGATTTATACCCTTGATTCATACCCTTGATTCATCTCCTTCAGTAGCCACAAATAAAGTTAAAGATATAGTGGAGAAAATTTAAGTGAAATAGTCTTGATAGGTCTTGACTGTAATAAATGACTGTATTTAAAATACACATCTTTCTACACATAATTATATGAGTGTACTAAGGTTGTAATAAGGTTACTGTCCTTATTAGAAGAAAAGATTCTGTTTTAACAGTGGAAGGTATTATATCCACAAATCAGACTCAACATGTTTAATAAACAAGGAACAAGATACAAAGTGATCTTCAGGGACAACCTCTATTTCATACCTGTTAACCTGTTTTACTCTATGTATTCATTATAAATAGAGTAGTTATAACCCACAAAAAGCATGAAATATTGTATTTTGTTAGATATTATAACTTAATTCATAGACACATCATAGTGATGTGTGTTGTTTATTTAAGCTTACTCTGATTTTTTCTTTAGGGGGATTGAAAGGAGCTATTTTTAACAGATGTTGGTGTATCCAATTTATATTTTCACACCCTCTTACTTAAACTACATGCTTGACTTCCATCTTACTACAAAGACTTCTTTTCTTTATTTAGCCAAAAGAAATTATGATTTTGACTTCATCAAAAGTCAGTTTTTCCTTAGTCTAGTCTCCGGTCTAATCAAAGTAATTAAGTTTTCCCATTTGAACAAGTTTTTGTTTCTCATGTCTCCTCCTTCTGAAAAAGATTATTTTTACTTTCCAAAAACTTTGTCGCTTGTATTTATCTTAACTAGAATTCTGATAGAGAGCATCTTAGACAATAAGGGCATAGAGTTACACTCTCAGGAACAATTTAAAGTCTAACTTCTTCTGGAATATCTGGTGGATAAGTGTAGCAGGAAGCTTTCACTAATAAGACTAGTAAGTTAAAGCAGGACACGTTATGTGCTGGATCAGAGAAAAGCAATCACCTCTTGTCTCTTCTTTAACCTACAGTGGGGAAATATCTGGCAGCGATATGAGAGCCACCACTATCTGAGGAAGTGGCAGGTGGGTGTTTTGGATTGGTTTAAAGATGGTGGAAATGTTTATGGACGCTCCTGAGATTTTCTGTATGCTTGCTGAGCAGTGTTATGATGAGTTAAAGTGGTGGAAGCAAGTTCTGTGTAATTTTTTCTGAAGTCCTTTGTTTGTCTGGTGTGGCAGGAGCAGTTGGACTGCTAGAAGAATTTGAGATCACTTGGTTTCTGTGTGACTGAGTCTTTGTTGGAAGAGTTTCTTAGTGGAGCACTCACTCAGAACATCCAAGATGGTATTACTCAGCATCTTGATTGTAGCTGGTTTTGTTTGGTAGGCTTTCAGTGAGCCTAGGAAGGATTTCCTTGAGAATTTGGTTCTTTAAGCTTCTGGTTGAAGCCTGTGAGCAAAAGAGTATTCACAAAACCCTGTGGTTAGCTCATATGAGGCGGTTGTTAGTTCTGTTTATATTAATTCTATGTAGATGTTTTCCTACTAGCAACAGGTTCTTTAATGTAATTCACACAGATTTGAAAAATTAAGAAATAGTTATAGCTGTGGGCCTCAGATAATTACTACAATTTTCATAGGTATGTTATTTCAACAGCTTCTGTTTCTCTTCTGGTTTTTAATATTAGCAGTATTGAATGTAACTTTGTAGACTTTAGATCTATTCAGCCTTATTTCTTTCATGAAGACTGTATGCCACATCGAGCATCAGTCCTAAACCATATTCCAGTTAAGTGCGTACATTTGGTATTTTAGAAAATGCTGTGTTAAGCAAACAAACAAATGAACAAACAAACGAAACCCCCTAGTAAAATCCAACCTTTAATTTTAATAAAATAATCACCAAACCCCTAAAGTTCTAGGCTAGAACTCAGATATCTGTGTTTCTAAGGACCCTGTATAGAATTCTTGTTATGAATGATAATTCAACCAGATATTTGTGTGATTAAATCCTATAAATCTCTAAAATAAACATATGCTGAAGTAGTTTAATGATTAATTATCCATTTAAAAAAAATCTGTATAACGGTAGTTTGTCACCATTAATAAGATGGTACTTTGAAAAGCAGGCATGAATCTGTAACCCAGTGAATAGTTTCTTGCACACATAAAAAATTTACTCATTTTCTTGGGCTTTTTTGGCTTAGTTCTGGTAAAAGTTTTTATGTTAGCCTAGTGGATACTCTGGAAAATAATTTTAGTCCCTTCTGAAAACTCAGCCTTCTGTTGTCTTCTTAGTTTCTGACTTCGTTGTGGTTCACAAGGAGAAACTGGTGTTCTAAAACTTTGGCATGCTGAGTGAGAAATGTGTTAGGGACTCTTTTAAGTCATTTCACATTTGCTTTTTCTCGTGTGCCTTTGTGACTTCAGTAACAGGAAAAACATATCAAACTCAGTCATATTTTGAGGTTTTGTTTTGCTCTTTGTGTTAAAATAATATTCAAAACCATAATATAAAGAGAATATAATGTGCTATATTCTCAATTTTAGTATTTAATTTCAACTGAAGAAAAATGCAGCCATGGTCTTTGTTCTCATTTTTTACTTCTTCTTTCATATTCTTGTATCATTGAGTTCATAAGTACAGGCATCACATGCAACTCTTGTTAAATACTTTATTAATTTAATTGTTAATTCAGTCTCAAGTTATACAGTTATGAACAAAATGCAGTCCAGTTTCTGTTGCTAGTAATTTTACCAAAGTACAGCAATCTGGAATGCTACTGGCAGAAAACAGGCCCTCTCACAAAAGTGTTAAATATCACTAATTAATGACAGCTTTGTGTTAAGCTTTGCTCACATAAAAAAGTCTTTGACTCAACTGAATTTTTTCCTGGCTGAAGACTTGACCTGTAGATAAGAATTTGTAGAATAAACCAAAGCTAAAAGATATAATCTGTCATGTGTACTTTCCAAAGATCAAAATTAAATGACCATGTATTAAATTTCTGAGAGTCTGAAACTATGTAACAATTTTACTCTCCTTGTCTTTGGAAAGGAAAGAAGTGAAGCTAATGGGAAGTACACAAAAACGTTGGGGAAAAATATTTTAACTACTAGAAAATATCTAAAATGATTGCTTTCTTTGTTTCTAAACAATTGTCTAGGCAGATATATCAAATATGACTGGGTTTCTTCTCATAGTTGTGCTCTTTTTTCTTCATCCTCTGTCCTCTGTCTTCTTTACTTTCAGAAGTTACATCTTTTCTGGGTGATTATGGATAAATAACAGTAAAACAATTTCTTTGCTTAAGCCAATTTTTTTTAAGTTCTTATGCTACGTTTTAGTTTTGTTATTTCATTTATCTTATCCTCAGAGTGTCTGATCCAATTATACAGTCAGCTGAGCTTTGATACAGGCAACTTAATTAGTATATGATAAGAATAGTGTTTTAGAATTGTTCATAAGCAGAAACAGATAAGTGTTTTTGTTAAATCCTTGCTGTATTCCATTGCTGTTAAATAATGCCTTTAAAAGAATGAACATAAAGCAGTAATTAGGAAGGATAAAGGACATAACTTCATTGAATTTCCTAAGTTTTCATCTTTTTAACAAACACAACCCCTATTTGTATGTAAAAGAAAAAAGTCCAGAGGATAAGTACAGTGTTTTCTTCTGTTTTGTTGAACCTAGAAATACTGCTTTCAATAGGTACCAAGTCACGCTTACATGATTTGTGAATGCAGAGGGAAGCAGACACATGTAGTGAGTCATTAAGTATTAATTAATCTGGCCACCTAGCTGGCTAACCTACATTTTAGACAACATCTATCAATCTTCATTATCCATAAGCCTTGTGGCATTTCCTGCTGATTGACTTTTATGTTCAAGACCTGACTCTTTCAGGAGATCCATTAAGAACTTCTCCTGAGCGCCTTGTAGTGCAATTCCAATACAATGCTCCAACATTAATCTGCTGCTTTTATAGTTTCATGTATTGTTAAAGTTTAGACCATACATTATTTCTTACAGGCTTGTCAGAGCTAAAATGCCCAGCACTTGGTTTATATTTTTAAAGAATTCAGTTTAGAGTTTTTGTTCTTTGTCTCAACTTTTCTATAATACCACAGCCTTGGAGGGTAGTATGTGTTGTTGTAGCTGTGCTTAAGGCTTTCAAATAATTCAATCATTTTTATTTAATATATTTCAGAGAAATGCAAGGGGTGGGGGAAGAAGCATTTTTTTCCCCATATTTCTCCTGTACTCCAATTCTTTGGGATGGTTTAAATGCATAGCATGCTGTGATAGATTTGCAACACTTCCAAAATAAGAGATTTTGAATCATGCTGGTGCTTATATATTTTCACTGTCCCAGCATGCAGTGAGATCAGCTGCAACTTTAACTACTGTTGTACTGTGTGATGTTGCATAATCAGAATATGATGCTGCTACAGCTACAGGCCTTTCATTATGGTTGCTGCTGAATGACTGCATTCAATATTCTGTATTCCACTCCAGGGAGTACAGCAGACGTACTTTCTACATATTCTGCAGCCCCATTAAAAACACTTGAATTTTCCTTCCATTCAATGTGAGCTTTAACTGGTTGCATATATGAAGTGACAAGCACTGCATCAAGCATAAATTGTAGAGCCTCAGATCTATTAACATGAATATGAACAATTTTGAAGAGCATGTAGAATGTCTTGAAAATGCCTAAGTAATACTGAATCTTTTTATATGCTTAGTTACCGTATTCAGGATAAAAGGAGGCTAACTAGGGGAATGAGAGATGTAAGTAAACAGTCTCCCTGTTTTTATTCAATCAACAGTTCTTGTGAAGCTGGCCACCTTGTAAAAGCCTTTGAGACTAATTGAGGAATGATGGTGTCACGTTAATGATAGGCATACTCCTCACCTCTATCAAACTAGGAATCCCAGCCTATGAGAAGACAAGGTCTCTGACCTCATCCATCTTTCTTCTGTCCAATTAGTGCTGTGATAATGATGGATTTGTTTTGGCCATGGGAATTAGACTTTGCTCTGCATATGCAGACTTACCATTTTTTTTTTCTTTCCCCCAAAATTACTTAGTGATTTAAAAAGTGAAGCAACCTTATATTTTAGGACATGGGAAAGAGACAGTTGTATTCAACTCTTTAGATTGTGGGGAATCTGAAGGCATTGTTCTTGGGTGTCTTCAGCAAGTACTGGAGGCTTTTAGGCCTGTTCTTTTTAGTTTCCCTTTCTGGTTACCCCATTCAGAATTTTGCAAACTTCTGACACATGCTTCTCTTTTCACCCATCTGACCAGTTTGTCTTCTGCAGTAAATGTTTCTTGGGTTTCTGTGCTCTCAGAGGTCATGAAGGCACCCCATCCCAGTCACTTAGTCTTCCACAGAAATGAAGTAATTTGGAAATGCAGAATTTACTATTCTGTTAAAAAAAATGTCAAATTTTAATATTAATGCTGCAAAATAGTTTGCTGATGGCTAGGAGTGCATTAGGGTCTGATACTGCAGTTGATTTGGATCATTAAATTGAATTCAGTTCACTGGTTTGTACAAAAAATGCAGATATTACTACATTATATGTATTATTTCCAAGAAAAATCAGTGTGGCTTTAAAAGAAAAAGAAGAATCTGTTAGCGTACACCAAAGTAACCCTTTTTTAATTGATTATTTTTTATTAATATGAAATTGAGAAAATAGTGTGTGAGAGCTGACTATGCTGGTAGTAGCTGGTTTCAGCTTAGCTGAGGTGTGTTGTGGTATAGGTCAATTCAGTTCATCTTTCATTAATGTGTTCATAAATCTTGTTACTAACAGGACTTTCCATCTGGAACTTACTTAATCTGTATAGCAAACTGCAGATTGTTTGAAATTATGCTGTTTATGTATGAAGCATTATCATTATAATGATAAAATGGGTTTACTCAGTGATAAGTTTAAGAATTAGGTTTTGGGAAACACAATGTTCTCATCTGCTTTTAAAAAAAGTAAAATATTACTGTGATTCTTTAAAGAGATCTCTCTTTTAACAGTTTTCAGAACAATAGAATACTTTGTATCCAGGAACATGTCTGTACTGAAAAATAATTTACTATTAACTCATGTTGACTAATTTGAGTTAACTTGTTGAGAGTGTCAGATTTTGTCTAACTGGTGCTTAAACTTGCTTTTCTCCCTCCTGTGAGCAAAAGGAATAAGAAGCTGATGATCATCATTGAAGCTCATCATTCAATCCCCTAGCTATTGATAGCAACTGCCAGGATAATCAGAGATTTTTTTCAATTACTTCAATATGAGGAAAGATTAGGTAACTAAATCTTTTACTTTAGCAAGAGATAAATGTGTTAATGGCTTATAAAATGATGAATGACCATGAATTAATCATTTTATACTCATTTTTCATGTCTCTTGATGCAAGAATGAAGGATATAAAAAGAGTAATAAAACAGCAGGTATAGAACAAACAGAAATAATTATTTATCATATAAAATACAATTACACTGTGCCATCTTCCTGCCAGCAGTCACCATGAAAAAGCAAAGTGAAACTGCACAGAAGGATTGGACAAATTCATAATATAAGTTCATCAAGAACTGTGGAAGGCCAAGATGAAAATAATTACTCTAGTTTAAAGAGTCCAGAACATGTAGATTAACACATCTCAGAAAGGGGTGTTTCCAAATGTGTCTTCTTGAGCACATAGTACCTTTGGTATAGTTGCTGGGTTCATTAGTCAGACTGGAAGGATCCTACTAGGTCAAGAAAATGAAAATTCCCTCTGAGATTACAGAAACCCAAGAAACATTTACTACATATGACAAACTGGAAGAAAAAAATGGGGGCAAGGGAAGAGTGCGAGATTCTGAATGAGATAAGTAGGTAGGTCAGCTAAGAAAATAACAGACCTAACAACCTCCAGTACTTGTTGATGACGTCCAAGAAGTCAGTATGCTTTGTCTAGAGGCAGAAATATGCAAGAAAAGGTCTGTGAATATTTGGGAACTCCCTGGCAAGCTTTGGGCAATTGGTAATGAATAGCCAAATCCCTAATTATTCTGATATTGATTTTTTATGTGTGTTCCTAGTGCTAATTGTTGACACAGATAGCTTGTTTAATCTTAATTCAGTTCCAAGTTTGTTTGAACATACAACATTGCTGTATTTCCAGAATGGGTCTTTGTAGCTTTCCTGGCAACTTGTTTATCCTGAGTATCTTTGTCTTTATGCCATCATGATCCGTATGTGCCTCATAGAGAAAGTCTTTCTTTGGAGCTAGATATGCCCACATCTTTCCCTTATTTCTTAAGCTTCTTTACTTGTCCCGGACTTGCTCATCCCTATGTATCTGTTAATGACTAACGTTTTTCTGGCTTTCCAAGTGGCTTGAAAATATATCCTCCTCAATCAGAGATCTTCCTATTAAATTAAAAAGTTAAAAATAAAATATAAAATATCAAAGTAAAATTCAAGGGACAAACGAGTATGGGAGTGTCTTGAAACACCAGAAACTTGAAGTAACTGAAAAGGGAATAAGCAGACCTTCCCCAGCAGTACCTTGTGGTCCCAAAGGTATCCAGAGAGATGAAACCCCAAGGATGGGAGAACAGGAACAGATCCCACCTTGGCTTCCTCTCACTTAAGCTCCCTGTGACTGTGTGAGCCAGAGCTTGGAAGGGGTTTGTGGAGGAGCTCCTGTAACTCTGTGAGATCTTTGGAAGTGGCATTTTATAAATTGTGAAAAGGGGATATTACTGAAGTCTGAAAGGAGAGCAGTATCCCAGTGAATGCTGGACAAAATGTGCGTGTCCAATAGCACTGTGAAGGTCTTTGCATCTCCTGCTCAAGGGCAGCAGGGTACCAGAGCCAAGCCTGACCCTCCAGGCTGTTGGCTGATCTGTTTGCAAGGTGGCGCCTAAGTTTGGGTTTTGTTGAATGTGTTTGTGTTTCTCTCCCTGTTCCTCTCTTGCAAAGATATTTTGCATAATATTACTTGATGTTTCTACTTACTGGTGGTTATTTCTCCAAATTCTGTGAGTCTTTTTATTTGACTCTTTTGAAAAGTTACCCTTACTGCTTCCTCACTGCCCTAAAAAACTAATTAACCTCTGTTATTTTCCTGATTTCAATGGTGGATGTAGAGGAGAGGAATTATGCTGATACACAAACAATTTGGTTGACAATAGTAACATCTGCAGGGGTTTTGGAGCCTTTTTTCCCCTTTATTTTGTCTCACCAATCTGTCTAGAAGTTTTGGAAGAATAGCCTTGTTCCTGCTTCAGTGTGCAAACTTAGGTTTAAAATGCAGCCAGATGTGCAGTTAAAATGTTCATTATCTGTGTGAGATAAACATTTTAAGACCAACAAATGGCAGTCTCTTTCTTCCAGACCTCTTTTCTGTTCTCCTAGGGTCCTAATAGTGCCATTTAAGTGTGTCCTCCAATCTAACACAGTTCCAATTGTGTTCAAAAAGGAGTTAGATGTCAATATCAGAAGGTGGAGAGTTGAGATAATGAGTTCCAGTCATGACATAGAGCAAATGAAATATCGAATTGTAGACTGCTAAGCTTTCAGTTATTTGGATGCTTACTTTCTATATGTTCAATAAGAATGGTCATCTTAAATTGCATTTATGATTTTGAAAATATCAGATTATTGTTCTGACAATTTAACTTATATTTCCCTGTTTCCTCTAGGTTGACTGTGTAGAACTAACCTTTTCAATGCACCTAAACATTCTGTTCTCATTCCTAATATCTAACAACCAACCTCATCAAGTTCTCTATGGTGAAGTCCAAGCCTCATGTTTGAAAAAAACAAAACAAAACAACCTTGTGAAGAATTCAAGAACAAGTCTGGGGATTTCTTATCCTCTCTTCAGGGAACAGCTTCACACTTTGTAATAGTCAAATTACATTTTATCTGCTATCATCTTGCTTGTTTTATAACAAAAAGAGTGTGGTGTCACTGGGAAATGTTATCCATTTGCTACCTATTTCTGTTTCCAAATCATTAACTGCACAGACTCATGCGATTTTTGTACTTAAAAAATAGCTGTTGTTGTTTTGAGGAATAATTTTTAAACTTTATTTGTGATTGCTTAATTAGTTTCTAAATCAAGATATTTGCCTCGTAGAAAACTACCTAGTACACAACTGGTGAGATAAAGCTAAATAATTTATATTCTTATGTGTAATTATAAAAAAAATAATACTCCTTTAGAAAAGATTTAATTATCTTATTTTTGAAAACTAAAGTTAATTAAGCCCATCTTCCTCTACTCCCCCTCCCCTGTTTGTGTTTGCAAAACGTACCTCTACTGGGTTAAAGGAGTGAGATTTCCTTCCCCTGTACCCTTCCTCATCTTACTGGAGCCATGCTGGCTTAAGTCTATCAAGTTCTATTTATCCAACTGTTCTGTCATCCTATCTTTAATTAGATTCTCTATCAGTTTACACAGTAATGGGACAAATCTCACCAGGCTGTAAAGTCTAAATTCTTTTTTAGCAACAGTATTTAAAAATAGGTACTGCATTGTTATTTTCCTCACTATTCATCAGCAATTTAAGTGTTTCTTTAAGGGTGTTCTGCAGATTTCTATTTCAGCACTCTTTTTAATTTTTTTTTGACTCTGTAATGTGTTCTCAACCTTTTCTCGAGTATCACTCAATCCTTAATCCTCTTCTCATGTAGGTAAAACTTGTCTGATGTCAAGTCATAGGTTTTAAACTAGTGATTTGAAGACCAGCAAGTGCATTCAAGGGATACTTCTGAAAAGTAGTCTTTATTGACCAGCATCTGAAATTTTTAATGGAAGGCTTAGCATTTTATTATAGAAACATGGTGAGCCCATGCTCCCAAGAGTAAAGCTCTTGACAGTAACTGTTTTCAGAAATTTGTCTCTTCTCCTGGTCTTTGCACTTTATAGCTAATTGTGCATTTAGAGTATTCATCCATTTGGAAAACTAAATGCAATGGGAATACAGTGAAATAAAGATGAAATAGAGGGTAGTTAAGTGCAAGGCCAAAATTTTAATACTTGCACACACAAGGAGCAATGTAAATGATCTGATTTAATAAACTTCAGTCATATACAGCTTCATTCATGTGCGTAGTGGAAAAAACCCACATTGACTAAAAAGTGCTTTCCCACTAGATACTTATTTTATTTGATTTTTTCCCCACAAATTAATCTAAAGCAATATTAAAATATTACAATTTATTAAAAGAATAAGTATGTTCTGATAGAGTTAGCATTTCAGCTTGGTTTCAGCTGAACTTGTACACATTGTTTTATCACTAGTATTGGTACTTATGTTAAAAAAGTTAATAAATGTATATCATACACAGGCTTTTGCTAGAAATTAATCTTTTAACTTAATGGATTTGCTTATGATATTTGATTTCATCTGAATCCTACTTAGTCAAATTTGCATATATAAACATATTAACACCATGTTAATATTCAATACCTGGATACTGTGAGAAAAGGGATTAGCTACAACAAAAGGCAAAAAATAAACAGAAAGGTGATGACTTGTTTCACCTGTATATAACCAAGAAGTATATGGACTCTGGGAAACAACCCTTAAAAACAAAGGCATCCAGGAGAGATGCACATGCTTCAAGAAAGAAGTCTTGAATGCACAGGAGCAGGCTGTCCCGGTGTGCCGAAAGTCCAACTGGTGGGGAAGACAACCGGCCTGGATGAACAGGGAGATTCTGAAGGAAATTAGGGAAAAAAGGAGAGCTTACCAATTATGGAAACAAGGGCTGGCTACTCATTAAGAGTTTAGGAATGTAATTAAGTCATGTAGAAGGAAAATTAGAGAAATGAAGGCACAATTTGAACTCTATCTTGCCACTTCTGTCAAAGATAACAAAGTCCTTCTACAGATACATCAATACCAACAGAAGGGGCAAGGAAAACCTCCATTCTTTATTGGACATGGCGGGGAACATAGATATCAAGGATGAGGAAAAGGCTGAAATATTTCACACCTCCTTCATCTCAGTTTTCAACGGCAATACAGGTTGTCCTGTGGACAACTGGCTTCTGGAGCTGTTTGTGACCAGCTAAGCCACTTGGATCTTTACAAGTCTGTGGGGCCAGATGGGATCCACCCAACGATGATGAGGGAGCTGGCAAAAGAGCTCTCCAAGCTGCTGTCCATCATCTACCAACAGTCCTGGCTCTCGGAGGAGGTCCCAGATGATTGAAAGTTGACAAATATCATGCCAATCCACAAAAAGGGACAGAAGGAGGACCTGGGCAACTACAGGTATGTCAACCTGACCTCAGTGCCTGGCAAGGTCATGGAGAAGATCATCCTGAGTCCGATCACACAGCACCTACAGGAGAGACAAGGGATCAGACCCAGCCAGCACAGGTTTAGGAGGGTCAGGTCCTGTCTGACCAAGCTGATCTCCTTTTATGATCAGGTAACCCACCTGATAGATGAAGGGAAGGCTGTGGGATGTGGTGTATCTGGACTTCAGCAAAGCCTTTGACATTGCCTCACACAGCATTCTGTTGAAAAAGCTGGCAGTCCATGGCTTGGACAGGGGCACTCTGTGTTGGGTTAAGAGCTGGCTGGATGGCAGGGCCCAGAGAGTGCTGGTGAATAGGGCTGTGTCCAGCTGGCGACCGGTCACCGGTAGTGTGCCCCAGGGGTCTGTATTGGGCCCAGTTTTGTTTAATATCTTTTCTGGTGATTTAGATTAGGGGATCAAGTCCACCATTAGCAAATTTGAAGATGACACAGAGTTGAGAGGGAGTGCTGATCTGCTGGAGAAGGCAGGAGGATTCTGCAGAGGGTTCTGGACAGGATGGAGAGTTGGGCTGATTCCAACGGGATGAAATTCAACAAGGCCAAGCCCTGCACTTTGGTCACAACAACCCCATGCAGCACCACAGGCTGGCAACTGAGTGCCTGGAGAGCAGCCAGGCAGAAAAGGACCTGGGAGTCTGGATTGACAGAAGGCTGAACATGAGCCGGCAGCGTACCCAGGTTGCCAAGAAGGCCAATGGGATCCTGGCCTGTATCAGCAACAGTGTGGCCAACAGGTCCAGGGAAGTAAACGTGTATCAGCACTGGTGAGGCCACACCTCTAGTACTGTGTCCAGTTCTGGGCCCCTCAGTTCAGGAAGGATGTCAAGGTGCTGGAGCAGGTCCAGAGAAGAGCAATAAGGCTGGTGAAGGGACTTGAACACAAGTCCTATGAGGAGTGGCTGAGGGAGCTGGGGTTGTTTAGCCTGGAAAAGAGAAGGCTCAGGGGTGATCTCATGACTCTCTACAACTACTTGAAAGGAGGTTTTATCCAGGTGGGGGTTGGTCTCTTCTCCCAGGCAACTATCAGTATGACAAGAGGGCATGGTCTTAAGCTCTGCCAGGAGATGAGATGTTTATGTTAAATAGTTGTCTCGGTTTGAGGGGAAAAAACAAAATGTTTACTCAAAAGCGGGGGAGGGGACCTCCTCCACAATAATTATGCCACTCTTTATCAAATTTAAGAAAAGGAACTTTGATACAGGAAAGATAACTGTTCTTAACTGATATATATACATATATAAACAGACCAGAGCAAACCGCTTCCCCAACACCACAAGAGGAAAAAAAAAACAACAAAACCCAGCAGGTTTCCTCTGGGAGGAAAGTTGTACTCAGGCAGTGTCAGTGTCACAGCCCGGCTGGCTGCGGAGTGTTTCCAGTCCCTCTCCAGCGAGACAGATGAGTGGTGAGCTCTCAGATGAACTCTGTCTCTCCCCCTGTGTTTCTTGTCCTGAACGAAGAAGGAAAACTGGAAAACTGAGAACAGCAGCATGTCCCAGAAAGCAGCTGTGACCTCTCTCTCCTGGGTTGCTGCCCCAGCCGGAGTGGGCCGGTCCCGACACTGCAGGTGGCGGTGAGACTGGAACGGAGACCAGGACCTCAAATGCAGGAACCAGGAGAACAGCCATGGCAAGGAGAAAAGAACTGGCTCACCAAGAAGCAGAAACAGCAGCAGCCAGGAGCAGCAAAGAGCAGCAGCAACGGCCTTTTTCTCACCCCTGCACTCACACCACCTCAGGTTGCGTGTAGTCCCCAAGAACAAAAGAGACAACCTGCCCCCACCCAAGTGATCAGCAGTTAACTACTTTTTTATTAACTACTGGGTTGGGCAACTAGTGGCAGGGGAGAGAATTTACATAATAATTCCAAACTACAACAATAGTAGGAAGAAATTCTTTACCGAGAGTGTAATCTGGCATTGGAATGACCTGCCCAGGGATGTGGCAGATACTCCATCCCTGGAGGTTTTTAAGATGAGACTAGGTGTGGTACTTAGTGCCATGGTCTAGCAACTGTGATGATAGTAGATCAAGGGTTGGATTTGGTGATCCAACCCAGGTGATTCTATGATTCTATAAATTTTAGTATTCCTTGCTATGTGGAAGGCATGATGATAAATCAAAATACCTTTATTCTGTTCTATGATTCCAGATGAAAGAAAATAATATTTGGACTGTAACAAAGACCTTTATTTGAATGACCTGCTGTAGTGGGTAGATACTGACTGGCAGCTGAATGCCCACCCAGCTCCTCTCTCACTCCCCCTCCAGGAGGAGACCTTGTGATGGAAAAGTCTGTGGGGTGAGATAGAGGGAGAAATGCTTATAAGTTACTATCATGGGAGAAACAAATTTGACTTGGAGACAAGTTATGTATCAGCAGATACAATAGATCTTAGTTATAAGAAACAAAAATAAACTTTAAAACAACACTTTTCTCCCCTGCCCTTTCCTGAGCTCACCTTCACTCCAGGCTTTTCTACCTCTCCCCAGATGGACCTGGTGGAGACTGTGGGCAATGTGATCAGTCATAAGGGTTCCTCTGTCCCTTCTTCCTCCTCACACTTTTCCCTACTCCACCGGGGTCCCTTCAAGGGCCACACAGGAATCTTCACTCCAACGCCCGGAGCCCCCTCCTCCCACTCTGCTCTCGGGGCTCACAGGGCTGTTTCTCCCCCGGTTGCCCTTGCTCAGCCCTGGCTGTTGGCCAGCATTTTGCCCTGCCTTGCCCAGGCTTTCCCCGGGGCTCTCACCCACACGCCTGTGGCTGAGGGGCTCAGCCGTGCCCTGCCCTGGGGCTACTGGAGCAGCTGGGACCGACTGTGTCCAGGCAGGGCAGTTCTCTCCCAGTGTTGTCAGCATCAGCAGACCAACTTGCACTGTTCCCAGTCTCATTTACTTTGTCCTAGTACGGGTTTTTTTGTTGTTGTTGTTTTTTGGTTTTTTTGTTTGGTTTTTGTTTGGTTTTTTGGCAGGGAAGATAGTATTTCCTTGTTCACACCTGGTTACAGCATGTTGAAGGTCTTTTATTGTAGCAAAGGTGGAAAACAATTGAACTCTATACCTGCATTCCTGCTTTCTGACACCACCTGTGCCAAGAACTGCAAGTAAATAAAGAGAAGGATTTGGGCTGCTGTGCCTCATTTCTGTCCCTCAGGAGTTTCTTTGAATGTTGGTTTGTTTGTTTTGGTCAGTTTGGGGATTTTTTTGGTTTGTTTGGGTTTTTGGGGTTTTTTTGGTTGTTTTTGTTTTAGTTTTTGGTTTGTTTTTTTTTGTCATGAACTGTTGGTCTTTTTTTAAAACAACTCACATTGCAATTATGTAGCTTTAAATTCAAGGTCTCTTCAATGAAAACAGTGATTTTACTCTGTAGGTGATAAAGCCTTTTTCCTTCCCTAAAAAAAACACTTTAACACTAAAGAGCTTGTATCAAATTGCAATTAGAAAAGTAAAAACCTCGATATAGCTTAATGAGTAAATGAAGAGCTGGATAATGGTGGTCCTTTGTAAGAGGTTTTAATGAGGAAAATGCTCTTTAATCATTTGATGATTATGGAAGAAGAGCCATAATCTGTACCACTTTGATGCCCTGGCAAGTCAATTTACTGTATTTTACTTTCTTGCTGTGAAACTGAATAGCCTTATTCTATGCCCATGCAGCAATCTGAAACATCTGGAGTCTGCTGTATTCAGAAACCTTTTTTTTAAGTATTCATTCCAAACTAAGTGATTGGAGTGCAGATGATTTCTACTGCTGATGCACAGAAACATACAGGGGCTGCAGATGTAGTTAGATATGGGGTTATTGCATTTTGTAAGCACTTTCCTTTTCAGAAAATCTCTGTACTTATATCTGAAAGCTGGTTGTTTTTTTGTTGTTGTTTTTTTTTTCTAAAGAGTGACCTAAACGCTGTGACTGGCTGTCTCAAAATGGAAAGCAACACCTCACACCAAATGCTTATCTGTTGCCACAGAACGTGAGAGTGCCTTTCAAACTAGAGGTTGCGAAGTGTTCTGGCCAATTTCTTTCACAAATGGAAATACTTTTGCAGTCTATAATGTTTGAATATTTAGGAGTGAAAGAACTATCATCCCATTACCACAAGAAGAGGCTATATGTATCTGTGAAGGAGAATGTAGCAGCTTATACTAACCTAGGCATGAATTATAGCCTTGTGCTTGATGGACATCTCAATTTAGATCACGGGATTTTTTTATTCAGTATTATTTTATGTTTTATTTCAGCAACCATGTTGATATAGTTGTGACTGGCAGCTAGCAGTGTTCATTAAAAGCCCCCAAAGCAGTCAATAGATAGCTGACTCCATTCCTATCTGAGGACTTTGTTATTGTGGCACTTTCTTTACACAGAAAAATACATAAGGTGTGAATCCTACAGACTCTCTCTTCTATATCTAAGTCATAAATTTGGGTTAGGCAAAGCACCAGTCTGTATGCCATCAACACCTTATTTGTTCAGAGGGAAGGGAAAGGAGGCTTATCACTTTTGCTTCATGGGTAAATATTTCTTCCTAATATCTAATATAAACCTACTCTCTTTCAGTTTAAAACCATTACCCCTTGTTCTATGACTACATGCCCTTGTAGAAAGTCTATCTCCAACTTTATTGTAGGCTCCCTTCAAGTACTGGAAGGCCGAAACTAGGTCACCCCAGAAACTTCTCTTCTCCAGGCTGAACAACCCCAATTCTATCTGCTTTGTTATTTTTAAGTTTTCTTGGTATTAAGTCCTATGTTATGACTCTTCTACTGCCATATAAATGGTTTGTTTGTATTTATAATTTTATAACCTTATGGGTGCTAATTTTGATTGTAGAATCCTTCTAGTTCTAGCAGAACCTACTTTAAAAAGAACATAGACCAAACAAGCCCCCAGACTACCTCTGCATTTAAGAATATCTGTTATCAGGCCACCTGAAAACCTTTGAAGGACTTTTTTATTTTGTGATGACAAGATAAAGTCAAATAAGGCTTAACCTTCCAAACATGGATTGTTTTTCATTAATGACAGCCTAAATAGATGGTTATCATGTATGTTGAGTCATAAGAAATGCTTTGAATGCATTGGCTGTGGTTAGAGAGGGAAGAGTACTGATCATTCCGGTTTTATTAATTGTTTCATTATCACAAGTGCTCCTAGAACAGTATGTAGATGGTGGATTTGCTGAAACACTTTTTTTAAGAAAAAAGAAAAAGAGTAAGAAAACTCAATGCAGAGACTACACAAAGCTATAGATTCGAACACCTGGGGTTTTGAGTTCTGGTTTTTGTTTATTTTTTTTTCCTTTTTTCCTCTGTGCTTTGAAAAAAAAAAGGGGGGGGAAATGGCTGTGCAGAGTTTGGGTTGAAAAAGCAAAAGCTGTGTAATGAGATTACTACAGCTATCACAATGCGATTCCATTGTACTGCTGTGTCCATGTCCCACTTTTCCAATAAATCATAATAAGCAACTGACAATGCAAATATCGCAGCATGTTGTCTGGGGAATTATTCTGGTTGGTTTGTAACTTGCAAAGGTTCCACTCACTCTCAAGCAATGAGTCCCTTCTCCCATAGTTGTTATTTTTCCCTGATACTCTGTGTCATAAAGAGATACTGAGATTGCAATGGTCATAATTCTGGTTCAAAGGTGGCTGTGATAGATTGTATTTGTCACCTTTCAGGGATTTGAGGAGTATTCAGTTAATACAAACTGGTTTTTTTTACTGCCTTTTTTGCAGAGTATCTGCTAGATTTTTAAATCCTTTGGTTTTAAATCTTGCACAAAGATAAAAATGTATATTAAATCACAGTAGGAGCATGGCATCTGCATATGTTAGTAACATATCTGGAATATTATAATCTCTGCAGAGGCAAAAAACATTCATAAATTATAATTTTTTTTTTTGAGGTTTAGCTTGAAGCTGAACAGGAATTTCAATGTTTGAAGTCATCACAGCAACCTATAGGGTGACTAGAGTGAAGAACTTCCTAAAACTTCTAGTATTGTTCTCTATTATCAAAAACCTTAGACTTCAGACACAGACACAGCATGTAGTGTTGTCAAGTTAACTTTCTGACCACTGTTCTTTAAATGTTCAGTCTTATTATTGAAAGAATCCAAACATCATATTTTTCAAAATAGTTTATCCGGATAAACTTGTACCATTTGGGGTCTTTTATACATCATTAATATTAATTACATAATATTTTAGCTGGGAACCCAAGTTAAGCATCTGGACTCAATTCCTTGCTCTGCCACAAATCTCCCAAGCTGCCCTAAGTAATTTAGCTTTCCTATAGCTCAGTTTCCGATCTATTTAATAGATATTCTTCCCATTGGCAGACAATATGCACTATTACTGTGGAAATAAACTTATAATAAATTTTGAAATGCTTAGGCTGTGTGGAATGGATGTATGTGCCAGCGATGGATGTGGGAAGAAAACATTTATGTCACCCAATGTAGCAAATGAGTACAATCAAACAGTCTTGTCCCAGAGTATATTTGAGATGTATGGGGACTTACACTCACTTCACATTAATTGCATGAGCCTTGTAGGCTTTAGTTTTTACGGAAAAAGCAAATTGTACTTTTTCTACAGCATTATGGTATCACCTTCTGCTCTTAATTAATGGCATTTCAGTTATGAGGATATAATTTGTCATGGAGGATAAACAAATTTCTATAAACTATGAAAGTGAAATAATCAGAAACTGCCCAAATCCATTACATTGAAATCCATAAAATCATAAAATAGTTTAGGTTGGCAGGGACCTTTAAGGGTCATCTAGTCCCACCTCCTTGCTATAAGTAGGGACATCTTCAAGCAGATCAGGTTGCTCAGAGCCCTGTTTAGCCTGACTTTCAATGTTTCTAGGGATGGGGCATACACCAACTCTGTGGGCAACCGGTTTCAGTGTTTCACCAGCCTCATCATAAAAAAATTCTTCCTTATATTTATGCTGAATTTGCCCTCTTTTAGTTTAAAACTATTACCCCATGACCTTTCAGAAAAGGCCCTGCTAAAATGTCTGACCACAATGGTGTTTTCTGATGGAAGTGTATTTCTTTTGTTAACATTAAAAAGGGATGATTATTACTTCATTTATTAGAGAATACATAAAAATTCAATTCCTGGTAAATATTTTTTCTCCTTCTGCTTTTCTCAGGATAGATTCCTGCCAACATACAGATAAAATTATTTGAAAAATCTACAAAGAGCAACTGCTTCTCTATCAAAACATACAAAGAAATTCAGCAGAAAAAGAAATTTAATTGAGAGAGAACTAGTGGGAAAAAGAACTGTTAAAAAAACCCCAATGCTTATGTCTCTGAAGGACTGCATATAAAAAAGCCCGTTTTTTAGAAAGTGTTATGGGCACATCTGAAACATTTTAGATAAACGTTTTTTATTGGATGAAACTCATTCTAGTGGCATACGTTGGCAGCAGGGGTTATGACTGAACTGCAGCAAATGCCAAGATTCAGTTAACTATGTTTCAGAATCACTGGGATGGACTGTAATTACCTACTTTAAAAATAAGAAATTGTCATGCCTGGTGTCATGGTTTTAACCCAGACAGCAGCTAAACACCACACAGCCACTTGCTCACTCCCCACCTTGGTTCGCAATGGGGGAGAGAATTGCAAGGATAAAAGCAAAAATCTACATGGGTTGAGATAAAGACAGTTTAAATAGAGAAAGCAAAAGCCATGCTGTCCTGGTTCCAACGAGGACAAGGTTAATTTTTGCAGTAGCCAGGAGAGGGGGAGGCTAGGACCCAGTGGTTATTCTATATCACCTCAGGTCATTTTCTGGGGACAAGGGAAGGACTGTCTTCCAGGTTGGGGTAGCATGGCAGTGGTTGGGTCAGACTGTTTTACACTTTTGTTCTAAATATTGTTGCTGTTACTTTTTGTTTCTTATCTATTGCAGTTTTCAATAAACTGTTCTTCTCTTGACCCATGATCTTTACCTTTTTTACCTCCGGTTCTCCTCTCCAGTCAGATGCAGGAGGAGGGGGGAGCGAGTGAGCAGTGAACAGTTTCAGTGGGAACATGAAACTGAAGAATGCCATTCCTAAATCACGACATGCACACACAGGCAAAACAAGGAATTCATTCACTGCTTCTCATGGGCAAGGGCAGGTGTTTGGCCATCCCCAGGAAAGCAGGGCTCCCTCATGCATAACAGTGACTTGGGAAGAAAAACATCATCACTCTCAATGTTTCCCTCATCCTCCTTCTCCCCCCCGCCTTATATACTAAGCATAAAATATCACTCTGGCCAGTTGGGATTAGCAGTCTCAGCTGTATGCCCTCCTAACTTCTTGTGCGACCCAGCTTCCTTGCTGGTGCTGTGAAAAGCAGAAAAGATCTTGATGCTGTGTAAGCTCTGCTCAGCAGTAATGAATATGTCCCTGTGTTATCAACACTGTTTCCACCACAAATTGAAAACTCACCCCCATACCAGCTGCTATGAAGAAATTTACTCTATCCTAGCCAAAACCAACACAACTGGTACCACTGTAATCAGCAGCAACAAGAATCTGTACCTTAAACACAGCAGAAAATCTCAGAGGT
This sequence comes from Willisornis vidua nigrigula, assembly GCA_021164005.1. NCBI lineage: Eukaryota > Metazoa > Chordata > Aves > Passeriformes > Thamnophilidae > Willisornis > Willisornis vidua. The sequence continues at coordinate 10,363,557 of JAJPCS010000060.1, forward strand.
TCATGTATAGGCAGCCTCAACTGCTGCTTGCCATAATGTGCTGTGCTTCTTCTTTGAAGGCCAGGATTTCATTCTAAGATAAACCATTAGGAGCAGGGAAACATGTAGCTATTTAAAATGTAGACAGTTATCACTGAGTATTAGAAGGCCTTTCAAGTGTACAGACATTACCTTATGGATCTATAATTTTTGAATTTTTTTTTCCTTCTGCTTTATTTCTGGACTTGTTGAGACTGATGTTCTACTTAATACCTATATTATATTCCGTATCTGGTGAGAGCACTTTCATCTATCGGTCTGTCTGTTTGTCTGTCTATCTATCTATCTATCTATCTATCTATCTATCTATGATCTATTCAATGCTAGGAACCCTTCTGGAAGGGTAAGGGAATGAGCAAATATTTATTATGTCCCAGAGTATTTTAACTCCTACCACCTGGGATCTGGGAATCCATATAGCTGGGCAGGAATACCTTTTTTTTTTTTGTTCCCTCTAACTTTCCTATCCTAGAAACACTACGTATTTCTCATTCTAAAAGTCAGCCCCCCAAAAATACCTCCTACTGATGCAAGCTAGAAAGCAGTTGAAGACAGTCTTAGTCATTCCCTGTTGGTTGCTGCTTAGTTTAACACTGAGATGTTAACAGTAGTAACTTATAAGAGTGCTTAGGAAATTTCTGGAGTTTTGGAACAAAATTACCTTTATTGGGACTGAAAAGAACCCAACAAAACTAACCAGGCCTTAAGCCTGTTCTCACTGGTGTTTCTTCAAACACTTGGCCACAGTTCAGCAATAAGAATGATTGGAGGACTCTTTTTAGATGTCATATATGCAGTCTTCCACCACTATCCTATGGTGAACTGTAAAAAAAATATTAGAAAGGACACCTGTCACTTCACAGTGTCTTAAGTGTCTGAGAACTTAATGCTTTTAAACCAGTTTTGGAGCTCAAATTAGAAGAGTTGGAAGAAACAACAGTAGCTGAAACTTCAGATCTGCAAAACTATTAGTATTGCTAGAACTACATTAAATTCTTCAAGTCATAACCAGCATCTCACTACCTTCATGACACTTACTGCTGCACATGCACACAGTAAAAAGTTGCTTCTATTATGTAGAACTTCAGGCTTTAATTGGCAAGCACAAACCAAATTAAGGTTAGAAGGTCTTTCTTCTAAGCCCCTGTCTATGGAGTTACACACTGTTATGCTTTCTCAAATGAGAACATATACACAACACCTAGAGAATAAAATGGACATTGCATATTGTTGTGGTAAAGTTGTTATGTACCCTTATGAAGAACTACACGTGGATATCTTAAAGTTAATTGGCTCTTCAGAGCAGATGTGCTTTACCTTTTCACTCTGGAAGAAATCTTACAATAAATCCTCGACTTTGACATAGCATGGTTTCTTTTACTTATTACTTGTTAGTCACATTGGGATGGATTTCCTCTTGTAAATACTTTTGTAATCTAGAATACTAGATAACATAAAGACTTCCTCAGATTGTGATTTCAGATTATTTTTATTTTTTGACCTAATGAAAACTTATTTGGTTTTATATTAAATAAATAATATTTATTTTTTCTCAAAATTCCTGTAAAAAGGTGTTTTTATATTCTCCTATTGCAAGTATTAAAGTAAGTTATTTTGTTGTTAAAGAAATTATGTATTCGGTTTACAGTAGTTGAAAAAAAAGAGTAAACCAAAATTAAGTCAGCATGTTACCCACTAAATTTACACCCTCAGTATGATATATAGCAAAGGGTGTTTATCAGAAAAGGCAGCAATGACTGAAGTATGTTCCTCCTGGCAGTAGGATCAAGTCATTTAGCAATCCTTGTACTTTAACTCCAGTGCTGCACAATGATATACTTAAAATATTTTCCTTCTGATTTCTAAATGTGACAGACTAACAAAGCACTCTAATTTTTGTCATTAACACTGTGTAGTAATCCCAAAGAAAGCAACTGAGAAGTGTTAGAGCAAAATATTTCATGCAGAAAGCAACAGCATGAGAGGTGATGCAAGGGTGCTGCAGCTCCATGTTCCCAGCTTCAGCGAGGATCAAGGCTGAAGATGTATTCCCGCAGGCATGCACACACAGAGCTGACCATTACACATCCATGGCCAGCCGCACAGGTCAGACAGACACTCAGAGCAGTGATGGTCTGTCTCATCCTTGTTTCCCTTTCTTGCTGGATGGGATGGAAGTTCATTGGCTAGAACATATGTGTATATATATGTACATATAATGTAAACATATGCTCATAAGGTGGATCCCTCCAACATTTGGAATCTCTCTTTTTTTTTTTTCAGTAGTTGTCCTTGGATCACAGTCTCACTGGTTACTGGTACCTGCACATGCAAGCCCCCTAAGACTGTTGTAATTTTCCAGTTGTTGATACAGACTGTGGACATATGTGCATATACCAACTTCCCCCCCTGAGCTGAGCAGTACTCCCTTGGTCTCCCACCTGACCCCCTCTGCTCTTGATCTTAGAGACATGTAGATGCCCTCACACCCAGAGCTGCCTTCAAGCCCTTGCTCCCAGGCTGCTTCAACCACTCACCATTTTACCAGGGTTTGTGGGGAACAAACCAGACTATGAAATATGAAAAGAACAAGTTCTGATACAGACCCACACTGAGAACAGTGCCGGCACACAGTCCAGACCATATTAACGGCATACATGAAAGACTTTGTTTGTGGGAGTACATAAGTCATGCCTTTCTACCGGAGGCCTTACCCAATCTTGTCCAAGTTCTAGCACCTTCCCCTCAGAAGCCTATAAAAGTCGCATGATTGCACAATAAATGGGATTTCTCCCCAGTCTCTCTGAGTGAACACATCTCTCGTGTACTCCACAGATCAGAGGTGCCTCCAGGAACCATCTCCTACCCCACAACGCACGTACAGGTTGCCCTTTGTAAATTATCACAAGTTCCTTTGCATATCCATACTTTTTCCAGTGACTGGCACCACAGACACACAGGCTCTCCAACCCCCGTTGTTACACTCACACCCTCAAACACACAGCATAGAGCCTTCTCACCCACAAAAGGGTTAGAAAGTAATAAGAAGACAGGGCAGGTTGTGCTAGTCAGGCAGGGACAGATGAGTGTACTGACTGACCAACTATTTACATATGACCAGGCATTTTCATCTCCTTATCCTCTATTTTCCTCCTTTTTTTCCTTCGAAAATCAGCTAAACTCCTGTTTCTTTTCCTACAGTTGGTTCCTCCCCTAAATATCCTATAATAAGTCTTGTGACCTTGAACCATTTTTCCTTTGTGTCCTACAGTGTGTCCTCTGGATAGCAACCCTTTTAATCTGAAAGGCATCTCCAGATTGCTCCTGATTGACCCCTTGTAATGTGTTTTATGCCTGGAGAGCCCTGGAGGGACCCAGATAGGGTGTTTGTTGTTTGGCAGTCCTTGGTTTGGGTTCCCACCTGTATGTGTGCATTCCTGTGCTCCTCTGAGCTTGTGGAGATGGGCCTGTGATGAGCTGATGGCTCTTGGGACTAGTCTGAGAGCAGCTTGGGCTCCCACTCCTGCCATTATATCTCTGAGCTCCTTTGTGGGTCTGTGGATTAGCTTCATCACATAACATAGCAGTAATGTATATGGTATAATGTCTTATGTCTAATAAGCTGTGTTTACAATTTATTTCTAATGGAGAATTACTATTATACAAGGTGCAATATATGCAAGTCTCGAGAGAGAAAGATGTTCCAAGCTGAAATAATTGCAAGTTATGGTTAGATTGTTTTGCTGAAAATATTAGCCTTTGCTTTGTTCTTAAAATACTCTTCATAAGTGATCCTTTTGACTTCTGTTCTTAAGCGTTGTTCTTCTAAAAGCACAAACTGAAGCAGTCTTATGTGAAATAGCTGACATGCTCTTTTCTTTCACAGTTGAGTATGTAAAAGAGCAATTAAATATACTTTGTTCTCTTTACTCTTCCCTAGATATCTGTCATGTTGGTTATTTACAAGGTCATGATGTGCTTTCCTAATTGTTGAGTCCTTCTGGCATGACAGTATCATTTTATGGAGAAGTTTTGCCTGGAATAATGTTAACGGGAAAATGAGTTTAGACAGTCCTGTGATTCAGAGCTTACAAGGGATCAGTCTCTAGTGCACAAAACTGCCTGTCACTGTTTGAGCAAGATGAAGCTGAATGGGCCATGAGAGAGGGATAGGTGTTCTTTATTAGGGAATTTAGACCTTTCTGAAAGGTGTCAACTGCCTGGGAAAACATAGCATAAGGATGTATGCCCAGCAGATGGAACTTTTCTTGCTATGTTTTATTTGATCTCTGAGGTCAGTGACAGGATGATAGTCATTGAAAAAGGAGCTCATTAGTTAAATGCCTTTTTGGCTAATGCAATATTTTTTAAAATTGATGTTTCTAGATTGAGACAAGCTAAAACAGTCAGCTGGTGTGCTATCATGGTATTTTAAATGTAATCATTAAACTGTCTTATCATTTTATCTTGTCTGAGATGGGCATAAGAATTTATCTCCTGGTTGGTGAATGATTGGTTCTTTGTTAGTAACCTGCAAGGAAACACCTAATTTTATGAGCAGGTAGATGTAAGACAAAGGAAGTACTCAAAAGTGCTTGCTGGAAGGCCTTTATGTGTTGAGCTTGAATAATCATACTTACCTGGTTGTGGGGAAGCAGAGAGTTGAATCTTTCACTGGTGGGTGCCAGTCTCTGGGATATGTGTTTCAGTAGCTTTGAGTATGTGTGGAACTGCCTTTTTTGTATCTATGTCTTATCATTGCTGTGAGAAGCCATGGTGAAAATCTTGATGAAAACCAGCCTATATCTGAAGTAAATCCCTTTATTATTGTGTTTCCCCTATCTCCTCTTCTAAGAGATGTACTAGAATTTTTAGAGGGAAGAAGAACAGTTATTAAAATAGCTGCTTCTTATCCTATTTAAATCTGCACTGATGACAAAATTTAGTACCTTTTCAATGTTTTTTATAGTTTCATGTCAACAAAAGTTGGAGTCCTGGTATAATTTCAATATTCATATATCCTGGTGGCTGCTTACTAGTGGTCTTCTTTTTAACTGTCTTATAGCAATTTGTCAACAAACAGGGATGAGAGGCAGTGATGGGTGTTGCAGAATGAGAATATGAGCAAAGAGCTCCATGCTCAGATCAAAGGATTTTTATGTAAATGTATCTCATTCAAGCTTAACTGACTGAAAATTAGCCTTTTTATTCCAACACTTCTATAGGTTGTCTTGTTAGCATTTCATCTCATAAACAGGCAATCTGTGACTACGCATACAGTATACAGGCAGCTATTTTCCTCCAACTTGATGGCTATATTGGTGCTGTCTTCTTTCTACAAAGTTGTCAGATTGTCTTTTACAGTTAGGTTTAGTTATCCAAGTTTAGCTACACCAAAGTGTATTTCAGTGTTGGGTTAAAAAGCTATTTTTAAAGAACAGAGAACCAGTCCACCCAATAGGAAATATTTCTAAATTTGAGCAGGTTACTCTTCTAAAAAGCAATCTGACAAAGTTTTAGTATCTATTTGATGTAATAGATATATCGATGGCTATAGATGCAACTGCTATCATCAGTTTCATGTGTTGTTGCAGTGTTTTCAGATTCTTTGCTTATTAGAAGGCAGTGTTGCCATCTTCCAAATATTGAGTAAGAATAAATTCAGTCTTTGAGAACATCAGCTAGGAAGGCTGAAATGGTGCCTTCTGAAAATATTCCAGCCACTATTAGTTTTATAAAAATTGGAAGTTGTAAAATTCTTATAGCACTTAATTTTACAGAAGACATTATAACAATATTTATATGGGTTGTTAGAATTTTCTGAAAATTATTTGAATCAAAACATACTTTCTGCAACTTAGTATTATACCTCCTTAAAATACCTTCTCTTTTTTTTTCTCACAGCTCATTAAAAACTTTGAAAATGCTTTTAGAAACTTATTTGATGATATCATATCTATAATGAAATAAAAAAAAAGAGAGCACTGTAGATAGAGATGTCTTGAAGGGATTTCAAAAGGCTATATTGCCAATGTTCCTGCTCATTCATATCTCAGATAAGTTGATTGGATATTGAAACAGCTACTTGAAGCATACATATGCTTTTGCGTTTGAAATCTTGGATTAACTATGCACTGTAGGATGCAAATTCCAATAATTAGTGCTAATACACTTCAAAGATAGAAGCATAGGAAAGTGCGTAGTATAAATGTAGTGACAAGTTCTTATGATAGTTTATAAAAATATGTATGTGCTTTGTGTTATTTTCTGCTTTGATTCTTGTATGGAGGTTATAACAAATGAAAAGGTCTCCAGAGATGATTTTTTCTCTCGCTGCTGAGAGAGCACTTCTCATATCTGGTATACATCTTTCTAATTCTCCACTGTTTGCCTTCCCTTGGGTATGAGCTTTCATCCTGTAAAAATGGGGGTTTAACATTCTGAGTCTTAAACGTTGAAACCATTCTGCCTGTTACCTTTTTTCCCTTCTGCATTTATGCACCTAGTAACTTGTAACTCAACATGGCTTATGTTTCCAGCACTAGCACTTGCTTTCAGAAATATGAGGGGCAGCTGCAGTTGTGCGAGTGTTTGCTGCTTACAATGAGTGCTAGGGAAACAAATACTCTTGCCTTCCCTGAGGTAAACAAAAAAACTGGCAAAGTCTTGTGTTTGGATATGAAGCAGTCCTACAAGGCATTCCCCTCCATTTAATAAGATTCACATTATCAGTCCATATAAAAAACCTCTTGTATTAAGGTCAGCAAAATTGAAGTATGCATGATACATAAATCTGCTTCAGTGATAAGAAATGTACAGGATTGAACAGGATCATCTCTTATGACTTGTCCAGTTTTTCATTGCTCTAATTATATGGAAAAAATTCTTTTTGCCATCACTATTGATGCATTTTGTTTAAAAATGTTTGGGGTATTTTTTATTCCATAACATGAATTGCAATAGGCTTTCTGTTTCCCTATGCAGTTATTTAAGATTTGTCTTACCTAAGACAAGAATAAATACCACTTGAATGTTTTTTGGGGGGTTTATTTTACATAGTATAACTAGTCAGACTTGGCTGGTTTAGTCTTATGTCATTATTTTTGCCAAAGGAAAAATTCTACGATGTGATAAGATACATCTGGTCATGCTATCAGATATGTTGATGACTGGCAATTGATATTCAGATTTAGGACAAGGTTGTTTTGTTCTCTTAACCATCATCTGTCACATGTCATAATAGCTTAACCCATCTAGGACATGCCTAATGTCTTTTGGTTGGTTGGTTGGTTGGTTTGGTTTATTTTGTATTATGAGTGTACTGGTCTTGTTCTCTAGATGTAGAATAAAAATGCTATCGACAGAAGGAGGTTAGGAAATACTTCACTATAGAGTATTCTATGGAAATATTGTTGATATTTTTGAGAGCTGTATAAACAAAAAGGAGTTTAACTAGAATCATAGAGTGGTTTGGGTTTGAAGGGACCTTAATATTATTGAGTTCTAACCTCCCTGCCATGGGCAGGTAAGAAAAATTGCACTAGAGCAAGTTGGTCAAAGTCCTGCACAACCCGTCCTTGAATACTTAAAGGGATGGGCCATCCACAAATTCTCTGGTCAATCTGTTCCAGTGTCTCATCACCTCATTGTGTAAAATAAATCAAATAAACAAAGCCAAATAATAGAATATAATAAAATAATAAAATACCCCAAAAGTCCCAACAAACAAATAAAATGTTCTTCCTTATATACAATCTGAATCTACCATCTTTTGGTTTAGAAATGTTAACCCATATCCTATTACAACAGGCCTTGGTAAAAAAATCTCTTTCAGTCTGCCATATAAATCCTCATATATTGAAAGGCCACAATAATGTCTCCCCAGAGCCTTCTGTTCTCCAGGCTGAGCAACCCTAAGTCTCTCAGTTTTTCCTCATAGGAGAGGATCTCCCCTTCTTTGACCATTATTAAATTGGCAGATACATTTTGTATTTCAAGTGGTTTGTTCTTACGATTTCTTATAATGTTTAAGTTCTTGTAACACTTTTATTAGAAACAGATAACATAAAAAACATTTTTCTGCTTTCTTAATACTGTAAACTAAACCTGAAATGAAAGGTTTTCTTGGAAAATGTGGAATTTTCTTTTTCTTTGTGTTTCCGTGCAACAGTCTATGGTCTTTAAACATGATGTATGGCAAAAAATTAAACTAGTGTGTGAAAGGCTCTGAAACAGCCCTACCTGGAAAAGGGAAATTATTCATCTGTTAGGAGTCCAAATTTTTTTCCTATGTTTGCATAAACATAGCTTTAACTGTGCATTAAGAAAACAACCCTAAGTTTACAAGATGAAGGAATACCTAGAATAACAATTGTATGCAACTAAGGAAAAGCTCTTTCTTGTCAAAGGGAAAGTAGACATATAACTAAGAACCTATTCCAAACATATATGATAAACTATGAAAGGCAAAAATAGGGAGTTCCATGGAAATCAGTGAGAATTATGAGCACAAAAAATTTGTGAATGCATACACAGAAAAACACAAAACTAAACTGATGACAGAGTACAAAGATGAGTCTTAGGCTAAAAAAGTAGCAATTCTCTTGCACTTCTAGTCTGCTTGATATAATCAAGCCTGTGTGGGTGTGTGTGGGTGTGGGTGTGGGTGTGCGTGTGTGTTCTGTAGTCACTTGTGAGGCTGGATAGATGAGTTTGACTTCCTGACAAATCAGTGCTACTTCTCACAAATCTATTGTGCCATTTAGTTGCTGGAATCTTATGACATCTCTGTCTAGTTAGTGTCAGGATGAGGTGGTAGCTACAGCTTTAGGGAGACTTACTGTCAGCTGCCTTCTTGACATATGACATAGTGAAGATCTCTCGTGTCAGTGGAGCATGCATGATTAGACAACTTACTTTTTCAGTGTCTTCTTTATAGACGTTCCCAGTAATAATTACTTTTTCCACCAGTTATATTCTGGGATTGGTTTATTGAATTTGAGAGCTTTTGTAGCACAAAACCTAGTGCTTCACATCCAAGATGCCAAATCTTCTTGTTTACCTTCTGAGAGGTTCCCATCCTTGTTATTGATAAGGACACCTGTTTGAAATTATAACTTAACATTAGTGATCCCATTCTTGCTACTCTTCATATCTGCACAAGGACTAATTCCATGCAGATTTTTTTTTTTAACTAAGAGTCTAAGGGGAGTTAGATAAGCTATTCCAGTATTGTAGTTGTACTAATATATGCTTCTGTTTAATTCCAGTCTAAGTGAAAGTCTACTTTTGTCTAACAGCAAAATTGACTATAACTTGGCATGATTCCAGAGTTCAAAATGAACACATAAATTATTATTTGTGCTTTATCATAATGCTCAAATTAAGTTTAATTTGAAGTGTGTATGTATGTGTCTTAGCTTCACAACATACTCTGAAATTTGAAAATGGAATAGATATCTAAAATAAGACTGAATTGTTAATCCAACCTGAACTTGCTTTCATTTTTATAATTAATTGACTCAGTATGGTGATTAAAAGTAATTGACTCAGTACTCTAGACCTGAACTTCACAGCTGAGTATCATTCCTCTTCATATGAACAATTCACCGACTTGCTTTAGTGGCAGTACTGTAAACAGCCTGATGAACTGATTGGTGGTTCATCCCCTTCAATGATGGAGAAATAGTGTGTCTATACTACTATATTATTGATTCCTGTTGTTGGTGAGAATAGACTTGAACACATGGAATCTGGAAAAAAAACATAGTATGTAGTGGTATGTCTAGATCTCTTGCAAAATAGGTCCTGACTAGTAATAAGTGCATGTATAACTGCTCATGTGATTTAATTTTAAACACCAGGAGATGTGTGTGCACATACATAGGTTTAAAGGAAACAGCTAAATGAAGAAGTCAACAAAATTCCCTCATAGGTTAGCAGCAGTGAGCTGGGAGTCAGTTGAGATTCTGGTCACATGTGCTGTTTGTTCTGAAGTTATTCTATTATCTTCTGCACTGCTTGAATGGAGGCAGTTTGTAATAGGAGGCTGTTGCCTGCTACAATGAATGTTCAGATTAGTTAAGATAACCACCAAAATCAAGAACTCTATTTTTTTTCCAAAATACATGTGTATAATTCTGCATTACAATTATAGAGTAATTTGGGTTCAAAGGGGCCTCAGAAGGCCCCCTAGTCCAGCTTCTTGCTCAAAACAGGATCAACACAGAGTTGAGACACAGTCTTAAAAAACTACAAGAACGGAAACTGCGCAATATCTTTGGAGAACTTGTTCCGCTGCCTAATTATCCTCACAGCGATTTCCTTCCTGTTGTAGTTTGGGATTATTATGTAAATTCTCTCCCCTGCCACTAACTGCCCATGCCAGCAGTTAACAAAAAGGAGCAGTTAACTGCTGAGCACCTGGGTGGGGGCAGGTTTGTCTTTTTGTTTTTGGGGACATTTTTTCCATTCTTAGCTCGGCGGAACAGGGGAGCAGTGTGTGGCCGAAGAGGGAGGCTGCTCGGCTGGCACTGCTGGGGCTTCTTGCTGGGACGCTGCTTCTCTGCTCGCCACGGCTGTTTTCTCCTGGTTCCTGCATCTGGGGTCCCGGCCTCTGCTCCGGTCTCACCACCTCCTGCACCATCACAGCCTGCCCGCCCCGGCTCGGGCAGTGACCCAAGAGAGAGAGAGGTTTTGCAGCTGCTTCTTCAGGACACGTGGTGGTTTCCCCACTTTCAGCTTTCTTTCTTCATTTGGGACAAGGGACACAGAGTTCATCTGGGAACTCACCCTGCTGCCAGCCGGACTGTGACATTGACTATCTAAGTATAACTTTCCTCCCGGAGGAAAACCTGCTGGGTTTTGTTGTTGTTTTTTTTCTTTCTCTAGTGGTGTTGGGGAAGCGGTTTGCACTAGTCTGTTTGCATACATATATATATATATATCAGTTAAGAACAGTTATCCTTCTTGGATTAAAATTCCTTTTCTTAAATTTAACAAAGAGTGGTGTGATTATTGTGGAGGAGGCCCCCTCCCCCCGCTTGTGGGTAAACATTTTGGTTTTTCTCCTCAAACCAAGACACTTCCCATCCCTCCCCCCAGTCTTTTCCCTCTTATATCAAATTGCAACGTTTTGTTCCAGTTCATGTTCATTGTCTCTCATCTTCCAGCTGTCCACCTTGGAAAAGAGCTCTTTCCCAAAGGGCAAGAACATGGCTTAGCCTCCTCTCACTGAGCTTGACTCCTACCTTGTACTGAGGGCCCAACACTGAACACAGGATTCTAGATATTGTCTCACTCACACTGACTGGGACAGACTAATCTGCCCTTGGCCTCCTGGCTGTGCTCCTGTTAACACAGACTACAATGCTGCTGGCAGGTCACACTGCTGACTCAGGCTAAAATAGAAACATACTTCCTTGCATGTCTCTTGGGAATATAGTTTGTCATGCAAGGCTGAAATTGTTTCTTTGGGATTGACCTGTGTGCAATATTTCAGATGAAAGTAGGAAGAATCATGATCTAAACTGGAGCACAGTAAATTCTCTGATCAATTTGCTGCCTGATGCATCGGTGTCCTCACTAATTTCTACATTGACTTTCAGAGCTCCTTTACTGAGGAAAATAAATGATACTGGCTTGCATAAACTGAATCTTTGATTTTTATTTTTTTTTTCAGAACTACCAAAAAATATATATCATACTTCTTTGTTCCTCCCATATTAAATACAGTCAAAATATATCCAGAGGTTTTGGCTTTTTTTTTTCTTTCAGGGGAAAAAAAAGTACTCTGGCAAGTATCTAATTATTTCTGTAGTATTATATCTTTAAGGGATATGATGCATCTGCTTTTGAAGTTATATTCATACTTGGAAATATTTATTTCAAATAGCTTCAGGCTCATGGAAAAGTCCTCTAGGGTTTAATCAGGGGTAGATTCAAGTTCTTAGCTTTAGGAATCTAAAAAAAATTTTAAAAAAGTTTATTGCTTATAATTTTTTTAATTGCTTTGCTGCAGAATAAGAACAATACTCTGCAATAACATTCTGTAGAATATGCTAAAAACAAATTGCTTTTTAAAGACCTTTTCCATGCTAGATATATCAACAGGAAAGTACTTATATTCTACTTTTCAGACTGCTTGTCCCCTTTCAGGTTAGTACTTTGTAATACATTTCATCTGTTATCATAAAAGAAACTCAGCCAAAGGCAGAAATAACAGGAAAAAGGCTTTTATGTACAGTTTGAGGGCTTTTGTCTTATCAGCTCAGACAACAGATATCATGTAAATTGAATTTATCTCTGAAACTTCTTAAGCCCAAAACAACATGGGTGATTATAATGAGGAATTTATGAGATTGTCTTTAAAATTGAAAGGACAGTATATTACTCCAGCAGTTTGCTGAAGAATAAAATTATACATACATAGCAATAGCTGAATCTGAATTGTAGTTCACTAGTGGATGTTGAGCCAAATGTTCTGTTAATGAATTACAGTGATAACTGAAAGAAAAGACACTTACTTGCTAAATCTACTTGTAAAACTGTTTTTATTTTGCTTTTAATTTCTCCTCATAAATCCCTACATGGATATTGACTTGTTTTGACAATTTTATGTTAACGTGTATCTTTCTTATTACTTATATTTACTTTTGACCTTCTGATGGTTCTTTGTCTTCTTCCCACCAGCAATTATAAAACATTAAATGGTAGAAAAATTACATGTAGAATTTCTATTGTTTATCAGGGAGCCAACTGATTTTTATGTAACTATGTTTCAGTGATAAATCTTGTCTGCCTTAGACTTCTGAAAGAGCCAAAACCCATTAAAAACAGATTTTGTTAATTTACACTGAGTTTTTAACTTCTACCTTTTCTTGGTTTTGAACTAAATGTGATGATTCTGTTAGAAGTGGAAACAATTAAATAAGACTGTTAACTCTACAGGATCTATTCTAATACTTTGCCTTACATAGAGGCCTAACTCTGAAATCCTGCTCTAATTTTACTGTAGTTTGTCTAATTCTTTCAGTGTAGATGACCTGAAATTAGTTTTCAAGGCAAAGGAAACAAAAGAAGCAATATTGGTTTTTATCTCTGTTTCACTGTCCATGTACAGCCTTTTATTTTGTATATTTTTAGTGTTGCAATCTGCTTGCATTCTTCGGTCTCACACTGTCAAGACTTCTATACTTAAGGCTTGGTTTCCTCCAGCATATGTCTACCTTTACCTGTTGCAAAGAGGCACATATAAGAGAAATATAAAATAAATTACAGGACGAATTTGTGATAAAACACAAAATTAATGGTTGAATTTCTTTGTGTAATCATGCTCTCACAGAAAGGAACTCTGTTCATTTTATCAGATTCTCTTCCCTGCACCTCTGCTTGCTGCTCACATAAAACAATACTGAAACACTCTGCAAATTCTATGAAGATGCAACCAGTAATTAACAACACTGATCAATAATGTGAGAAAACACCCAAGTATGTAGAGCATGGTGGTAATGTTCAAGCTCAAGTGGAATGTAGCAAAGCTAATGGTCAAAATTATGGAACTGGTTTAGGAATATTGTCATTGAAACAAAATTAGTCCAGAAAAATCTCTTGGGTTTAAGGCTCTAGAAACTATTCAAGGGGTTTGATTTTAAGAGGTTTTTTAGTGTTGTAGTTAATTGTTTGGGTTTTGTTTTGGGGGGTTCTTTTCCAACAGCTTTTTGTAAACTTCCATTTTTGTTTATGAAAAAACTTGCTACTGGCAGTTGTGCTGGATCATCCTTGAAAAGCACTGTTTTATTCAACTCTCAAAATCAGTTTTTAACCTAACAAGTCAAGTGCCATGCATAGTCCTTCTGGCTGCTAATTAAAATAAAAGGAATAAAAAAGTCTATACTTGATGACTGCTTCAGGGAGTGTATTTGTAAAACACATAATGTGGTTTTATGTGACTCCAAAACACTGCCAACAATAGTTCAAACACAGCAAATTCTAATTTGGAAAGTTTCCCCAGGTCCAGAAGCAACGTCTAATGATGGCTTTGCAACTAGAATACCATGTCAGTGATACACCAGGTACTCATACTCATATTATTTCTATCACTTAGCTCATATAGTTTTTATATAATTACTGTCTCCTCTGTTATCTACAGCTATGTGCTCATACACTTTTCTTGCATGCTTCCTTGTCTAAAACTGCTTTATATTCCATCTTGTGGTGATTGCTATTGCTAGGTTTAAATTCTAGTTGTGTCACTGATAGATGAATAAAATGATTGAGAAGAGTACATGCAGTTTTGAGCCTACTCCTATAGGAGTCCATGAGCCAAGCTACAACACTCTGACCAGCACTACCTCTGTCTTTGCTAGGGTGCTTCTTACTCACTATCCTGGTTTAATGTTGAACCGGCAGGAGAAATGAAACCAACTCAAAAGAGATTATAAGTCATAGTCACAATGTACTAAAAAAATTACAATAAATACAACGATACACAGAAAAAAAATTGTTTTAACCCAAAAAAACCCAAAAGTATAACCCAGCACCCTGAGGCATGAGCAGAATGGTGTTCCTTAGCCCCTGTGCTGAGCCCCACGTGGTACCTCTGAATACAAAGTAAAAGGAAAAGAAAAACCTGTTGGTGAGAATGATGGTCACAGTCTGGTCCAGAGTGGCAGTCACAGTCCTGTCAAGATTCTGGTCCTCCTCTGGATCCAACAAGTAGAACCAAAAGTCCCCAAACCCGAAGATTATATATGGTCAGGTTCAGGTGGGAATGCTCAGTACTTCCTCCAGGGCAGGGATTTTCAAAATGGTTGATTTAACTCTGGGAGTCACAGGATATTTTTGGAATCTTTGATGGCCCACTAGCAGACATAACCCCTCAGGCTGGGTGTGTAGGTGCTAATGCCTCCCCAGAGGCAAGTTATCACACTTTGGTGTGAAAACAAAGAAACACTCCCCTGCCTCACAGGTTTTCTAACACCTAGCTTGTAGCCCGAGGTGCCAGGTGTGCCCTGGGCACCTGCTGCCAGCAATCCATTTTTAACAGTTCATGAGAAATTACACAGAGCATGTAGAATACACAGTTTTGGTTACACTCACACAATGATAAACTGGTCCCAGCTGCTGTAAATAGGACACTCACAGGTGTAAATAATTGTGTTGGCAAGACATTTTCTTTCTCCAGTATTAAACTACCAAAATAACATATTCTTGCTATGATTACATGGCAAAGTTTTAAAATAAGTTTTATGAGTATGAATTGAAATCCAAAGATGTCCGCATTGTATGACTTGAAAAACAGTGTGGTACTAGATAATTTAATGTATTTTGGACTTGAGGAAACTACAGTATTTTTACTTATTTTTGCTTTTAATTTAAGTAAAATTTCTGAAAATTCTTTGTGAATAATAAAAACAAAATCACTTGGCAAAAGAGATGAGTATTTTGGAGGGGTTGTAAGTCACTCGTTCTCTTAATCTCTACACTAATTAATACAATTCATGTCTGATGTTGGAAACTTTATACAATGGATAAAATTGAAGCAATTTTTCAGCATATTTAGTTTCTTATTTAGGCAATATTACATACTGAACTGTAAAAGTTATAGTTCAAGACACAGAACTCTATCATCTGCAAAAAAGTCAGAGGAAACAAAGGAGTTCAATGAACAGTGAAGAAGTCAGTTTAACTTATGTAATTATTGTTGAACTGCTAATAATTAGGCACAGCCAAAGGCATTACCTTATGAAGTGCAGTAGTTAAAATTAGTAATATTCCACCATCACAATAAAACCATAAAACCCCCGCATATAAAACCATATTGAATTTCCTGTTAATGAAGTAATTGCGTAGCAGTAAACATGGCACAAATGGATAGCTACTGGAATGAACATAAACAAATAGAAAATAACTAATCTTTTCCTAGACCGAATCAAAATATTGATGTCTTTGCATAATAATAAGAATTATGATTAGTCTTAACATAGAAAGGAAATTCTACTAATTTGCATGGTCACCACATGGCCACCACGTGTGGTTTATCCATCTAGAGGTTCTGATAATATGCACAAGAATATAAACTTTACTAAATATAATGTCTTTATACTTGTATTATAAAAGGTGCACACAAACAAAAGAATATACATACTTTTTCAAGATGTGTGCCAGGTAAAAAGAAATGCCATATGTTTCATTTGGAAAGGAATAATCACATTATGTGACATTTTCAGTGTGTGCTTCATGACAACCTTGCAAAATCGTTGTGAAATGCACAGCTCAAGAACAAAATTTTATCAACAGCTATTTATCACGGTTACAAATATGAAGAAAAGAAATTCTGCCATGTCTTACCATTTAAAAAGATTGCTTTAGAGTGGGTGGAATTTTTCAGATGTGGTAGTGAGGAAAATGTTTCAGAGAAACTTCTATAAATCTATTTGCAGAGTTGACAAAAAACAAACTACAAGTAACTGCCAGTCTTCAAAATCGTGAGATTGGTGTTCATCCAATACATTAATTCTAATTTCTTTTAAAGTTTTAAAGTTATGCAGAGCAGACCTCCATTTTTGGGTGTGATTTTATTTTTTAGTGAATATACCAGCCTTTTCCTGTGAATGGCTTTCTATATGTGGATTTTTTGTTCAAAATTGCCAATGACTACTAGTTTAAAAATATCACTTTAGTGTCCCTTATTTCCTTTAAACTTAGAATGAGAAGTAGCTTTGGTAAGTCATTTTCTGCTGTATGGAAACCAGCAAGTAAGTTGGTTTTGGTTTTTGTTTTGTTGTTTTTGTTGTTTGTTTTGTATTTGGTTGGTTTTGGGGGCTTTTAAATAGTTCTCAAAAAGGGCCTGGTAGACAATTACAGAATGTTGGAAGATACATGATAGAGTAACTATATGCATATCCTCAGTGGGAAAAAAAAGCTCGTTGATGCTGGTATTTGTACCGTGAACCTGACCTACAAATCATAGTCAAAATTATAATACAAAAAGAACCCCACAATTTGCATCACTTCTTTTATAAAGCATATCCAACGCCTGTCTTAACATACTGAAGCTAGCTACTTAATACCCCTGTAGCATCTTAACTTAAGTGGAATACACTAAAGTCATTGGCTGTCACATTTGTGAGGAAATTACCATGGATGACAACCTTCATGTCTTATTAATTACACTTTTTTCTCTAATAAGCACTTTTTCATATTTCCCCACATTTTACCTCACTAGCTTCAATTGAAAAGATCCAAAAGATAATCTTTCATCAAAAATCTCTGACTTGATTGTAGAACTTAGCCCATCAGTTCTTTGGTAAATAAAACATCCTGGTCTCTTGATACATTGAGCATATGAATGTTTTTTAATGTATGCATAACATAGCAAGTAGTTCAGAGTATTTGGTTATGTTGTTGCTATACTACAGAGCTATACCATTTGAATAGGGTGAGTATAACCAGCTCTGTTCTGCTTCTTGGTGGTAAAGGGATATGAAAGACATGTTTGCACTGACAACAACACACAACTATGGTTGTCACAATACTCACACAACTTTGTTGGTTGTAGTAGTGGTATTGGCATTTTTATGCATTGGTACTATTGCTGAGTAATTGGAGCCTAAATAACTGATGCAAAAAGGATTTGTTGCCTGTCAGGTTTTCTAACTGGATTGTTACATGTGCACGCACATTTATTGACATGTATGTTTTTAAATGTGAGAATACATATGTATTATGTATTTATTAAACCTCCTCCTCCTCCTCTAGTTGCATATAAAATATCAGTTGTGCTAGTTGGCATTGCAGACACTTGACTTTCGCAAGATATCTACTTCTTTTGCTGAATTTACAGGCTGAGGAGACGGGCAATTTAGTAACTATAGACAGTACATTCATGCTGGTACCCATTGGATTAAATATTTTGCCAGTTGTGATAGCTGATCTGTTTAAGGCTGGGGAAGCTCTGAGTAAAAGGGAAAAAAAGTCCTCTGTAGGAAACTATATGGCAAAGTGAAAGAATTGAGTACCTAATAAAGGACTGCTAAATCTACCTTTGCTTTTCCGTATAAGCACCCTAATCTTTTTCTAAAGTACTTCAATATGACTGTATTCCCTCTTCCCTCTTGGCCAGAGTGTAGTACAGGTTGTATATATTGGTTCAGCATGCTCTGTCAATGTTTTCAGTGTCACATAAATCTAGTTTTCCTGAGGATGAGCTCACGTGACTGAGCAATGTAGTAGTTCTGGCCCCTGTTACAACACAATGCAGTGTCTACCTGTTCTATGCATCCATAGAAATGCGCAGCAAAAACCTGTCATTTGCCTACGGCATGCCAGATCATTGTTGTGTGCTACATTAAAGTCATAAAGCAAGTGACCAATTATTCTTTGAACAATGTGCTATCTATAGTCATAGAATTTTCCTCTGTCTTTTTCTCTTATGTCATGACAACCAGTTCTGTGTAATTTTTGCTTGGGTAAAACTGGTTAAAAATACCTTTTAGTTGCAATGTTTCAAATAGGAGAATTTGAGTTCTTTGCATGTTTCTTGCTTATTATTTGTTACTAGTTATTTTAAAAATAGAAGACTTTAAAAGACTTTAAAAAGCATAATTTGGGCTGTGTCTCCATCTGCTTATCTATCTATGGCCTTGCAGGATAGGAAATCAATGTGTACTAGAGTGCAGTGTTTGTCTTCTGATTAGAGAAGTTGAGGAAATTTTACTGAGTTCTGCAGTTGAGTTACCATGCTGTGCCAAAATTCCTGGGGATAACAGTGAACAGCCTATGTCTGTAAAAAGTATTGAGGGTTGAACTGTTTTTTCCTTCTTTGCACTTTGCTCTTGTTTACCCAAAGTGGCTTGTTGGCTGCTGATCCATGGAAAGATGTTGATACCAAAATGCTAGGCTTCCCATGGGAATATGTCTTGTAGTTGCCATTTATGTGTGGCTCCCCTCTTACCTGATGCTGGTAGCCTAAATGTTCATCTCTAATATCAGCTGCATATCTAAGTCTCCTTTCAAGTCACATGTTGTGATAAGGACCATCCCACCAGTCTTACAGTGGAAAACTAGCCCTTTTGGCTATGCTTTTCTTTCTCCAGACTAAAGACCTCTGAAGTCAGCTAAGATGGAAAGCTGAGTTGGTACAAGCCAGCTCAAGTCAGCCCTACTGACTTTAGATTGTCATGTAGGAAAGGCCTAGATGCAGCTGTCAGCTGGTTGGATTTCTTGTCTCAGGTGCAAAAAAGAGTGAACCCCTGCATGGACTGTGTATTAACCATCACGATACTCTTGCTAAACCAGAGGAAGCAATTGCTTACTGCCTTTCCTTCTAGTATCTTACACTAATACAGCAGAAATTTCTGCTACCAGGCACTGCATGGATGGAGAAGTGACAGTAATGCTTTCAAAGCTGTAGCTTCTTAACCTTTCACTAGTTCTTTTAAAATTGTATTTACACAATTTCGTCAGCTTTACCAGCTACTGTCAGACCTAAATCCAGAAGCTGCTGCTTTGAGATACTTAGGTTGTCCCACATTTCATCAGTTACCCTTAGGGGCTTTGATCCTTTGCTTTGGAGCAGTGAGCAAAATTGGGGTCCAAGGGGAGAAGGCTGAAAGGAGAGAAATGTTCTCAAGTGATGCTGCTTCTTGTGTAGTACGTGAACAGCTTTTGTTAGTTCCAGACATTTCTTCAGAGGATATCTGTCTCTGTCTTGTGGCATAGAACACAAAGCTAGCAAAGAATTAATGATCAGGTGTCACGATCTTTTCCTGACTTTTGTGCTTCTAGTAGCTTGTGCTGTCTGTCTCAGCCCAAGCCAAAGTGGCAACTCTGTCCATTATTTTTTTTCTTTCTCCTGATACAGTTTATTAATGACTCTGTTTTGCTGTAAGCCAGTTTACAATGAGTGCTAAGATTTTATGAAACTAATCTAGGCTCTGACAAAATAAACTGTCAGGAAATTAAAATTATTAAATGGCTTGAAGATGTGTATTGGTCCTGAAATCTCCTACATATGCAAAATTTCAGTCTAAGAAATCAGTGGTAGTCCAGGTAATCACAAATTGGCTAAACAAAATTGATTAAAAAATCTGAATCTATATATAAGTACACTCCACTCAGAAAATGGAAATTTTGTATGTTGTTTGTTCCCATTCAATACATATAACTTATTTGAGCCAAGAAATGTTAGGTGATACCATTTTGAAAACTCTTACAGTAATGTTAAGTTTTGGTGATTATAATGGACACATTTCCAAGACAACAAAAGTTATTTTATCATTAGATTACTGTAATTGACCTTAAAGGTAGACTGAAGACTGTGTAGAAAAAAGGTTGGTGTTTGAAGAAGGGAATTAAAATTGTACATGGGAGATGTCATTTGGAGATTTCTTCTGATTGTGTGGTAACTCTTACAATACAGTAATTGATCCTTATAAATAAAAGCATGCAAGTTGGGGAGATCAATATTAAAATCTAAAGTTGTCTTAATGTGGTTGAGTCATCCCTTTGTCAATTGTAGTACTGTAAAAGAAGTTAGAGAAGTAGTTGCCATAATTCTAAGAAGGAAAAACTAAAAGTGTTAGCATAGTACAGTATCAAATGGAGATTATTTCATGTGTAATTAATTTATTCCATTATTTAAAAGGTTTTTTCTTTGCCTACGTTTTAATATTACCTTTAAATTTTAAAATTATGCTAACTAAATTTACTTTTGAATGGTTTGTGTACTGCTTTTGGTGACTGCATCTTGCAGTTGTTTTCTGCTTGTGAATCTGTTCACTTTGTAAGGTGTTAGTTTAAAAAAAAAAGAATGGGAAATGTCAAAAATATATCAACTTTGTAAAGTGAACCAGGCTAGTGTTTCTATATTTTTGGTACACATTTAAATACACTGATGTAAGTGTATCTTGAAGATGCATTGTCAGCCACAATAGATGGACTAAACCAGTATAAAAACAATTAATATATTTTTTGTGATTGCTTCGCCAAACCTTGAAACCAGAATATGACCATTATTTCTGACACCACTAAATTTGTTAAATTAGTTTTAAGAAAACTAAGGATGCATTTTGGACATTGGGAGAAAAGATTCAACACAGTTTTGTCTGAAGTGTTACCTACTCAGTATCTGTTAACTCACTGAATCATTCTCTGACTGTAATGATAGCTTTATAATGCTGTAATTAATTTAGTAATTGATCCACATAACCATAATTACAGTGTGAAGTAATGGAACTCTGATTGTACATGAGCTAGGCTATAATCAGTGACGCATGCACTGTGGAAGAAAAATCCTGTCAGAATTGAATGATCTTTGTGGGCTTTGGATATTTATGAATATAAGTTGACAAAAAAGCCCAAATAAATAATCAATATCACCATTTCTGTAACCAATGGAAATCCAGTTTAAGAGAATTGTGATGTGTGTATATATAAGGAAATTCTGTTTCAGCATATTTTAAATGATTTACTGGCTTTCTAATGGAGTCACAGTGTCTGTGCCTGTCAGTTATCTGTGATAACTTTTTAATCTATTGGCTAGTTAATCTCAAATTGTTCAGGCAGTAGAAGTTTGAAGGCAGTGAAGGAGTTCCTGAAAGTCCTGTGAAATTCTGTAGTAGGAGAGGAGTGTGTGCCTCTGTCCAGGCTGAGGGAAGTCTGGCAGAGTGCAGTACTGGAGGAAGTGCAGCCAGGTGGCCTTGCCCCTGTGGACCTGACAAGGCAGGCAGTTAACACCTGCTAGGGCTTTGACATGGATATGACTTCTATTTTAATCTGTCCAGCCAAAAAGGGAGAGTGGGAGTGGAAGGAAAGAAAGTGAAACGGTGCAAATGGCACAGAGTAAAAATAAGAATACTATGAGAAAGAGGAAGAGGGGAAGTGAGGCACATGTGTATAGTAAAGCTACATGAACAGAGGACCATGCTTACTGAAATGTCCACTGTGAGTCCACAATTTTGAAAGAAGACTTGGAAAATGCAATTATTGATCTAGTGCTGCAAATCAGGAAGCTCTGTTGCTAATTGTGTACAATTAGCTATTGTATGCTGAATCCTGAACTGCATGTCCACTCTACCTAATTCATAAAGACACCCCAAAACAACAAAGCAAACTGAAAAAAGCCCAACCAGCCAACCAACCAAATAAAACCACAAAACACAACAACAACAGCAAAAATTATTTCTGGGAATTCAGATGTAAAAATTTGAATTGGTTGCTTATGGGAAAGAAGTTTGTGGAAGATGGATAACTGCTGGTGGGATTGTACACACAAATGTTGTGTTATGTGTTGTAGCTCAAGAGATAAATGGCTAAGGCATTTAGATCTGCCCTCCTTCCAACCTTTTCAACTATTCATTTGAATATCCTACAGGGTAAAAAAGCATCTGTTTCTGTCTTTTCAACAGATCTAGGACATAAATGTGAAATGTGAACTAAGGTGCTGGAGGCAGTCTTAAAAAGTGTCCACATATATATAGTAAAGCACTTGAACAACTTGAGAGAATGAAAAGCAGTTTAACAATATGTTAATCTGAGTCCTACTAAAAATCATTATTATTAAATACTGCTTAATAGAACTCATTAGGGACTTTTTTGAACCCCTTTTCTCCCAATAAAATTAATGTTAAGAGAAAAGGAATTGCACAGAAAAAGAAATCTGCTGGCACAAAAAGTGGATTTCTGCTGCCTGATTGCATAGTACAAAATCTGCATATGATTTATATATTCAAGGATAATTTATATATTCAAGGAATACATAAGATGCTATATTTTGAAAGACTGCCACCTTGACAGAAGAGATTACAATGACAGTATTACTGTGTTGCTAGTAGCAACATCTGTGTTAAATGTGCTTTAATTGAGTTTGAATTTTGAAGATTATTGCTGTCACAGTACTAGGTGACATTTTGCAAAAACGGAGTGGGAATATTAACACAGTTAGTCTGCCAGCTGGTCTCTGCCCGCACTCTGGTCACGTTGCCCTCTCCGCCAACTTGATACCCATTGTCAACTCTCATGAGGAGAGATGTGACATACTCCTGAAAGACAGCCAGTGGGGAGGAAAAGGAAATTCTGGGGTCAGTTAGTGCCGTATTAAGTTGCATAAAGCAGGTTTACTTAAAGACCTTCGTGAGTTAACTCCAGTGTCCAACTCCAGTGTGTAACTCACCAACTTTGTGAGAAGTCCAGTCAATTCATTCAGCTTTAACTTTTCCTACTTCATTTATGAAGTTATATAGTGCTTAAATTGTCATCTTAATACAGAGGTCAGCCTGGCTCATTGTTTGAAATTCTCTTAGTTTCTAGAAACTTGACTAGAACAAGGTTTTGTAAATCCTCCTTGCTAGCAAATAGAGGTCCCATTTTACATGAAATCCAAGATACTAATCACTTCTGCAAGACAGCCAAAATATTTCATAGCTGCTAAACTTAAGACAGTTTAGATTAGATGTATTTGGTTTGTATAGCCAGGTTGTGGTAGCTAGGGGTGAGGTGGAGTGGCAGTGGTGGCTTCTGTGAGAAGCTGCTAGAAGCTTCTCTCACGTCTGACAGAGCCAATGCCAGCCGGCTCCAAGATGGGCCTCCTGCTGGCCAAGGCTGAACCAATCAGAGAAGGTAATAGCACCTCTGTGATAACAGATTTAGAAACACAAAAAAAAGCTATTGTGCACAAGCAATTGCACTCAGAAAGGAGTGAGTATGTGAGACGAACAACTCTGTGGATGCTAAGGTCAGTGGAGAAGTAGGGGAGAAGGTGCTCCAGGTGCCAGAGCAGAGGTTCCCCTGCAGTCTGTGATGAAGACTGTGGTGAAGCAGGATGTCCCCCCCATAGCCCCAGGAGGTCCACAGGGGTACAGAGATCCACCAGCAGCTCATGGAGGAGACCCACACTGGAGCACGTGGATGCCCAAATGGAGGCTGTGATGCCCGTGCCTCAGCAGGGTCCTGGCAGGAACCTGCTGACCCATGGAGAGATTAGCCCACGCTGGAGCAAGTTTCCTGGTTGGATTTGTTACCCTGGGGGGGGACCCATGCTGGAGCAGCCTGTGCCTGAAGGACTGCACTCCATGAAAAGAGACCACACTGAAGAAGTTTGTGGAGGAGTGCCTCCTGTGGGAGGGACCACATACTGAAACAGGGGAAGGACTTCCCTCTCTGAGCAGTGGCAGAAAAGAACTGTGGCAAACTGACCTCCATTCCTATCTCCTTGTGTCACTGTGTGGAGGAAGTAGATCTTGGGAAGAAGGGAGGGATGGGGGGAAAGTGTTTTTACATTTGTTTTTTCTCTAACTTCCTATTATCCTTTTTTTGATTTTGATTGGTAATAAATTCAATTTCCCCGAGTCAACTCTTTTGCCCATGATGGCAATCAGTGAGTGTCTCTCCCTGTGTTTATCACAGCGCATGAGCCTCTCATTATATTTTTTTTTCCTCTGTCCAGTTGTAAAGGGGAGTGACAGAGCAGCTTTTGTGAGTGCTTGGCATCCAGTCAGGGTTAGACCACCACAGTTAGAGTATTATTATGATGTCCTGTTTCTGGGCAAAAAAACCTCCATGATAAACTCAAGCTGCAGTGCTCTGTGGTTTTTTTGGTTTTTTTTTTTTGGTTTTTTTTTTTTTTTTTTGGTGGCACTGGGTTCTTTCTTTTTTTGCTGTTGTGTTAGGTGGGTTTGTTTGTTTCTTTGTTTGTCTCATATTTTAGTGGGAGGTTTGTAAGAGTTAATCTTTCAACTTTCTTCTCTTTAGTGTGCAAGTGTCAGCAATGCTGAATTAATGAATGTGCTTAATAAAATGCAAGACTGAAACTTTGGTCTCTTTCAGTTCCATTATCTGGCCTGTATATATATATATATATATATACACACATATATATATATATATACACACCTGTGCATTTTGTGTATCTAATAATTGTGCTGAAATGAGGAGGAAAGGAACCAGCCTTGTCATAGGTCAACAGTAATAATGTTCACTTTAAAGTCAGTCTTAGCTGAAGCCTGGAAAGAACATTGTTTGACTGCAGCCCCCAAGACTTGCGAATCAGATGCAAATCCAAAACTCATTTGTTACAAATGAATTGAAAACTAATGAAGGGAAATATTTTGCACCTTATAGTACCATGCATAGTCTGCATGCTATTTTTAAGTTTCCACAATCCTACTGTTGCTTGTAAACCAAGTGTAAGCCTAAATCCAGCCTCATTTTTCTCTTTTTTGGCTTAGCAGGATGGAGGCCCCTTACTTGGAACGTATTGCATGTGTACAATATATCTCTTCCAGCAGCTGAGCCCTGTAACTGCCCCTGGATCCCAGTCTCCCCAGTTGCTGGCAACTGGGACATGTGAGTTCTGAGGTCTGCAGCCCAGTTTCCAGTGGCATGTAGGGGCTCCTTTGCACACACTGGCCACACATGTCTTCACACCTTGCAGGTCCCTACAACATCTGGACTTATACCCAGCCTGGCGCTGTATTCTTGCTCTTCCCAGGTGCCTTAATCCAAAGACAGAGAAACAGACACATAAATGTATGGGCACACAAATAAAAACATGCATGTCTATACAAATCTGGGTACATATGCACAGATTGGTCTGACCCCTGAAGACTGCCTAACGGTATGGTTTCTCCAGCAGCATTCCAGAAGTACCCTAGAGTCCCTGATACCCAGCGCCTCCAATTGTCTCGGTCTTAAAGACATGTACACATACATACCTACTATCCCCCACCTTGGCTCCCAAGCCACTTTGCCTGCTGCCTGATTGGTCTGGCTCAATCTTTGCATATGCTCACACATAATTTGCACATCTGCACTAACTCTGATGTCTGACAACATAGGCATGTGTGTTGCCAACCCCTGGTCCCACTACAGTTGGTGCACTCACTTCCCCCTACACATGCACACAGATTGAGTCCCTCACCCAGGAAAAAGTTAGGTTATAATAAGTAGAGTAGACTGTGCTGACCAGAGGCAGAACAAGGCCAGACAAGCAGCCTGGTTAACAATATGTTTACAGACAACCAGTCCCTTTCATCCCACTGTCTCTCTACTTTTCAATGCTTATTCCTCCTCGAACCACCTTGATGCCTCCTTTTGTCCCCCTTTTCTTCTTTCTCTAAACATCTCATACTAAGCCTCATGGAATTCCAAAATTCTCCTCATCTGCAATCTGTAGTGTGTCCGGCAGTTATTCCCTATCTTCATTTGAAAGATCTGCAGAGCTGCTCCACTGACCTCTTGTGATGGTGTAGTAGTTTTGAATGATAATGTAAATTCTCTCCCTCCCACTGCAGAACAAAGGAATAGCCCAACCACTTTGAATTCCAAGTTGATGATCTGACTTAACATCTGGGTGTGGGGAGAAGTTTTTCTTTTCTTGTTCTGTGTGTGCTGCTTTGACTTTTTTGGGGTTTTTCCTTTGGGCAGCTGCAGAAAAGGAGCCACTGCTTGCTGGTGAGCTCTCTTCTTTTTCTGGCTCTGCTCTTTGCTTTTCCCCCTCCATCTCTGGGCACCCTGAGCTTCAGAGAGAGAGGGAAGAGAGGAGAGACACAGCTGTTTCAGGACACTGCAGACTTTTTTTTCCCTCTTCCTCAGGGCCGATTTGGCCTGCAAGGAGATTCCTGGGAATTATCACCATTTCTTCCACTCCCAGGTTTTCCTTCTTCATTTGGAACAGAGGACAAGGAGAGGGGGAGAGAGAGAGTCCACTTGAGTTCATCTGCTTCTCTCTGTCTTGCTGGGAAAAGACTGAGAACTCACCTTGCAGCTAGACAAGGTGTGACACTGACACTGTCCATAAATATAACTGCTCCAGGAGGAACCTAAGGGGTTTTTTTTGTTGTTGTTGTTGTTGTGTTTTTTTTTACTTTTGGTGCTGGGGGAGTAGTTTGCTCTGGTCTGTTTACAGTTATATCTATATCTACATATATATGTAGATATACAGTGGTTAAGAACAGTTATCCCTCTTACATCCATTTTCTAATTGAAGTTCCTTTTTCTTAAATTTAATAAAGAATAACGTGATTATTGTGGAGGAATCCTCTCCTCTGCTTTTTGATAAACATTTTGGTTTTTCCCTCAAACTAAGACAGATGGGTTTCACTCAAACAATGGTGCTTTGCTGGGACAGCCCTGGAAGGGGCCCAGAGAGGGTGTTTGCTCTCTGGGAGTCCTTGGTTTGCGTTCTCATGTGTATTTGCATCCCTGTGTTCCTCTGTGCTTGTAGAGTCCAGTTTTTGATGGGCCAGTGGACCATGTGATGGGCTTGGGAGCTATTTGGGCATGGTATTAGGCTTCTTATCCTGCCATTGTTGGTCTGAGCTGCTCTATACTTGTGGAGATGATAATTTTTTATCACATAACCTATTATAAAGTGTATATTTTGATGCCTGACTTGAAACATCCTAAGATTGCTTGATCATTTTGGCAAATTTTTGTTCATATTCTGTAGGTATAGCAGATATAGAAGATATAAGAATTTATATTCATTGGGTAGCATACAGCTTTCACATTTCAGAAACAAGTCTGTGTTCCATCTTCTGTGTGGTAGGTAAAATATTGGATATATTAACTTATTTGGGGGGTTGAAATACAAGTAAGATTAATAGGATTCCTTCATGCAAAACTTCAGAAAAAAATAGTAAAAACGTAGTGGAAATTCTAATCAGAAACTGGAGAAATACATTTAATTAGACTGTGTAAAGAGCTTTCAATTTGCTACTTAATCTGTGTAATAGAGATATAGATTAACCTGTCACTTTTTTCTACATAGTATAGTGCTGTTAGCTAAAAGTGAACATTGAGGTTACAGAATATTACTCTGTTGTTATTTATGTGGTTGTTGACACTAAGACTTTTAGCATAAAGTTGAAGCTGATTTAAACATTCACAGACGTGTCTGTGGTTTTGTTCTTTTCTGATGCAAGTTGAATGAATATGGATACATGAGATGAAGCATATTGATGAATAGTATTATAAGTTCATATGTTTTGCAAATGTCAAAAAATATTGTTAGAAACATCTTTACTAATCCTTGTGTTCTCTTACCACAGCTTTTTTCATTTACAAATTGTACTTATTAAGGTAGATGTAAACCTATTTCTTTTCACTCAATATATAACCAGTAACTTTCTCATGTTACCACTACAAAACCAAATGCATTTACAGTCAAAAATTGTTCATGCACCATTTTTGCACACATGAAATGCAGGACCTTTTTTTCTTTTTTTCTTTAATGGAAAAAATAGTGGTTGTTAAAAAGCAGTCCAAATTTGAATTTAAAGATGTCATGTTATATCTTTGTGTTCTTGGTGGAGGGAGGAAGAACTCAATTTCCTTATTGACAGTTTTTTTCCTAAATTACTTAAGAAAAAAAGCAGAAATATAAAATTCTGTATATCGTTCTTGAAGGCATAATTGGGATGATCAAAAACTGTGTGGGAAAGCAATTCTAAATGAACTTGAAATTCAAGTTCTCAGAAAAAAAATAGCTTTGAAAGCTCAGTATCACTCAGAACAAATCAATTCATTAATGCACTATTGAAATGTCATCTTTATTTTAATAGAAATTGTGAATTCATACAATTGGGAAATGCTGTTTGAAATAAATAGATATATTTTGTTTTAAAGCTGCCAGAATTATAGTAGATACTAGTGTGAGTCATTAGTTTAATGACTGAAATGCTGCATCAAGTCCATGAAAGGTGATATGAGTTTCCTTTGCCATGTATATCAGCAATTGGAGCTGTGGCAGGATGAAACTGATTTCTTGCAGGTATCTGAAGCTGGAGCTCTTGCAAAAGTATTCTTGTGAGTGTTGTGTGTTGGCCAGATCAGGAAATCTGCCTTGCAATTTACCACATTTCTGGGCAGCTGTTACTTCCATTTCATTGATAACCCATTATCATATGCCATGATAACATAATTGCTGATACACAGGACCTGCCTGCAGGTGAAGAAATGGATGTAGAGAGTCTTATGAAGTGAAAAACATTCAAGACTCTCTACATCCATTTCTTCACCTGCAGGCAGGTCCTGTGTATCAGCAATTATGTTATCGTGGCATATGATAATGGGTTATCAATGAAATGGAAGTAAAGGCAGGATATACTATCCTGTAAGTGCAGGATAGTAATTTTTAAGAAAAAATAATCAAGTACTTGCTTTATGTAGAACGGCAATAACTGCTGTCTTTGGAATTTTTATTGTTTGTTTGATAAAATAAATATTGAGCAGAGAAAGTTATGCATCTATGAGACACCAAAATGCAAAAAGTATTTAAGTGAAACTAAATACTCTAAATTGCAATGTGAATATGAATTGACAGGACAAGATAAAATATCACATAGAGCTCAGAATTATGTTTCACTGCTTATGCATGTTAAGAGAAGACCAGAGAACTTTGAAGCTGATGGCAGTTATCCCGCCCACTCTGTAAGAGCCAGAGGTGGGTGAGGGAGTGGGGCTGCCATCCCTGATAAATGCCAGGCTGCTGCTTTTTCTGTTCCTGTTACCCTTAATACACCAGTGTACATACGCTCTCACATACACGCTGTGAAAAAGTCTGGCCATAAGAAGCTTAACATACACAGGAGAACATCACCTCTAGCTGTTCAGGTGTCCCATACCAACAAACAGCACTCACATTTAACAAGAATTATACATGTCCCAATCGTGTTCTTATTCACTGGCTAAACATATTCAAACACACCCACAGATGTCTCTCTCGTATCTCCCCTGAGAAGTACCTTCACACTGACATCCAGCTGCAGATTTACAATCTCTCCTGCCTTCATTTCCTTACTGGCTAGCTAAGTTTGAACTTTATTTAGTAATACTAATAATTTTTGATAGTGAAAAAGATACTGAAATGTTAAATTCTGCCAGTGTGAAGATTTAGCTTATTTATTGTTATTCTCAATGCATGATTTTAAGAGCTATGGAATATATTAAAAAGACTTGAAGAAAGTTTGTTATTGGCAGCCTAAGCAGGTGCAAATGTAAAAACTATTAACTGTCAAAACCTGTGAATTGAAAGATTCTTTCACAATTCTTCTACTTTGACCTTTGAAAGTGCTATAGGGGAACTGGTCTTTGACTTAAGAGCTCACAGCACTTTTGTGCAGAGCAATGAGTGTTATGTGGGTGCATTTCTTTAATTGCAGTCATAATAAAATCTAGATACAAACCCCAGTTATTATTAGTCTATTTGTAATATTAATACTGCTCCAAAATAATACAAGAAAGCCTCATTAATAGTACTTTTAAAACGCTTACACAAGAACTTACTAGCACCTACCCCTGTTCCTCAGATATATGCCCAGTCTTCCCATGTCTCTGTGGGCTTCCTGTAGCAGAATGACTGCAGCACATCATCTGCAACTGGGTAATGTTTGATGCTGGTGGTGACAGCCAGTTATTCTCTAGTCTGAGGGTCTGTCTGTGCAGGTTATTTTATATATATATGTATAAACACATATATAAATACATATATGTATGTGTGTGTGTATACGTATATATACATATATATACACATATATTTTGAGTGATCCCATTTGAATTTCCTGAAAGATTTCTGAATGATCCCTTTGAAAAATGTATAGGTCTGAGCATGCATGTGAATGGAAGAGCATTAAAAGAAGATACTGTGATGTGATAATGTCTGTGGCACTCACTATCTGTGTGTATATTCACTAGTCTTTAAAAGCTTATGATGTTGTTAAGCACTTGTTTCTGTCCTGCTTCCTTACTGAGAGTATGTTGTTTGAAACTAATTATTTGGAGATGGCTTTACAAAACCAAGCTTTCATATTTAAAAGTAAAGGCTCGCTCTTATTTTTTGTTACAATGTGTTTTATTAGCAGTAGAAGAGTGAAATAAATTCTCAAATCATTGCATAACATCTTAATCAAGAGTTTGAAAAGAATCTTCATAATTATGATATTTCTATGACTTTTCTCCTGAACCAACTCTTTCTGAGACTCTTATGCAACTTTAGCTAGACTAAACATTGGAATTATAAGAAAGCTGGAAAAAGTGATTCAAAGTAAGAAACAGCTTTCTCTGCCCCCTTCCTCCTTTTCCCTCTGCCCTCCCCCCCCCGCCCCCCCTCATGTTTATTATTCAAATTGAAACTGTTTCCTTTAAACTTATGGGTACTGGTCTGCTGAAAATTGGGAAGTAGGACATGGAGAAGTGTTTTATACTTTTGTTCTTAAAAGAAGCTTCTTTAGGTCATGGATACTGCAGAGGTCATCACACTTGATGATTTTAATTATTAAGTTTGGAGTAGATTCAGCTGTTTTTTCTAAAACCCAGGCTTCTGATATAAAGGAACAGATAAATCTTAGGTTTCATTAAAAAAGAGCATTCGTCTGATAACCGTAGTTGAGGAGAAAAGTTTGAAAATATGTCCTGTGCAACAGAATTATAAAGACAATCTGAGAAGAAAGTCTTCACTCTTCCTTTTTCTTATAAACATGGTCTCTTAGTAATAAGGCTGTATTACATTCTTGGTTTGGAATTTCCTTACTGCAGTAACTATGGAAGCTTAAACATCTTCTAGCCTTTTTCTATAATTAGTGGGTGAAATATCTTTATACTTGGAAAAGACTGGCTTTCTACATTATGTATATTTTTTTATTTTACTTTAAGACTGCAATTATATTAAAATACTGAAGAAAACCCTACCTTTAAAAATATCGAGTATTTTTTATTAGCAATTACTATTATTGTTTTATATATTTCTTTTTATAAGTAATTCCATGCCAGTTTTAAATGTCTGTTTTAATACTGATGAAAATCAGGTGAATTTACTTTGCAACTCCTACATGGAGTTAGATTGTGCCATAGTGTTGTAGGATACTATTCAAACTTCACATTTCTATGGGCATGACTTTTATCAGATGTTAATTGCTTCTCAACATATTCTTTCCAAGGTCTGAATCTGTCAGAATCTTAAATATATCTGCTGCACCACCCCCCCAGTCCCCGTCCCACCCCCTCCCGCACCCCCGGCCTTTTTTTTAAAAATAAATGCACTGAAAATACTGAAAGGCTTCCAGATGGGGTTTAATGAAACACCAACCAGAGCAAGGCACATTTTTTTTCCAAAGAAATTAAAATTCCACTTTTGACAGTTGGAAATGACAGGAACTGGAATCAGTGTCTCTCTGTTCATTCTGCTCTTGTAGAGCAGGTGGTTTTTTTTACATGGCCTTGCTCTCCAAGAGATTTCCCGTTCTTCACACATACACCTCTAGATCCTTAGAAGAATAAGTTGTCTGCCTCCTCTGAAAGCTTGGCAGTATATGTACTTTTTATTATTTCAGGAGTCTCACAGCATGCATCCTGTCTGCAAGTTGCTCCTGTGACATGTTGCTGTTTCTGCCCATCTTGTTTTGCACTCTGAAAAGCTTTTTCCAATTTAGCATCCTCACTTGCTCTGAAGACCACCTCTCCAGGCATCCAGCAGATCTGCCCTAACACAACACGCAAGCACAGCAATTCTTGTACTTGTGAATTCTTTAAAAATGAATGTGTGTTTGATGATGAATAACCAGAAAAAAATACTATCCTTCAGAACATGCAAAACAGACAAACAAGTCCAAAGACATGTTCATCATCACCCCCAGAAGTTGAAGATAACATTGTTAAAATGTAATGTGATTTGACACAGCTTTTCCTTTCTGGCAAATCTCTCATGTAGGAAGTGTAGAGTTATGAGACATGCTAAATCCTTTTGGATAAGATGAAATGCGGAAGGAAACATCAGGCAATACTGTTAAAGGAGAAATCATTAGGTTAACATTTTTATAAATGTTTATAGGACAGATCATCTTGCTTTGATTTTTGTCTGTTTGTTTGTTTTCTTCTCTTGAAACTAAGATGGTAAATGACTTGTCTTCATAGGACACTGTGCATATTTCGTTTAGCAAAACTAACTTTACTGAAGTACATCCTCCATTTATATATATGTATATTAAGAGCACTTGGATATAGGTTATGCCTGCTGGCAGGCATGGGAAATTATCTCCAATTGCCTGAAAATATATGTACAGACTGTTTTCTTGTATTTTATGGCCTGCTGTTATCTTCTCACTGCAGAGTGTCTGTGTTATAATTTGCTAAAACCATGCTAGATCAAATACAAACACACAAGGTAGAACATGTTTTAACAATAGTTTCATTATAAAAGCCTGCATGTTCTGTGAAAATATAGTTATGATTTTAGGCCATGATGAGAATTCAGTCCTTTCCTTCAGAAGAGAACAAGGTAACTCATAAGATTGTCTAGTCTGTCACATTATTATTTCTTATGTGTTTCCAATTTTCTATACATCCCACCTGCATGTTGAAAGAGGAAAAACATATTTACAAGTTGTTAGGCTCTCAACCAAAGATGCATGTTGATACTGTGCACCTCACATGTATATTTGTGTATATATATGAGCACAAATACATGTCGTTCCCAAGGCAATTTCTGCTGTTTCATTAGAAAGGTTTTAGACCTTTGCTGATTACCTTGGGTGGAAGGCAGTGTTGGAAAGGCAGTGAGGACAGAGTTATGCAGGGCACCTTCAGCTGCCCTAGTGATTTCTCTGCCAGTTTCTACACTGCTACTGAGCTTCAGTACAACTGGGCCATGTGAGATTAACCTACTTGTTATTTGTATGTATATATGGCCAAAGTTAGCGAATGAAGATTTGGGAAGGGTCCTCCCCAAGTGGGTGTGCCCTTCAAGCCCGTGCAGTGGATTTTGTTTTAGGTGAGGCACAGCGTGCGCAGAACTGGCCCCACCGTTTAAGTCCTGAGGTCCATCTGCCACGGCCGAGAGAGCTTGGACAGTGACAGTGAAGTCCTCGGGACTGTCTACAGCACCCAGTACTAACTGGCGCTGCATTTAACTGCCAGGGGACGGTCTCCACCGGAACTCGAACTCACGACCCTGGGATTCAGAGTCCGGAGTGCTCTCCACTACACCACGGGGCATTGCTATAAGCAAAGCTACTTAGTGTGGTTGTTGAGGAATACATCTGGTGTGGGTAGCTCAGTTTGCAAGCTGCAGTGTGAGATGTAGACAGATTGATCTCTGGGTGGGAACCTGAGACCAAGAGGCTGTGAACCGCCAACACTTTGGTTAACAAAAGGCACAAAGACCCCTGGCACTAGCCAGGTGACTGGACACTCAGAGACAAAACAGGAGTCGAGGACTCAGCTGGAAGACCCCAGACTTTGGTGCACTCAGACTGTGAGGGTATAAAAGTCCAGGAGTTCCTTTACTGGGGTCCCTCCTTGGAAGCAGCAGCTCAAACTGTTTCTGTGTTATTGCACAATGAATAAATGGCTTTACGGCATGAAATAGCCAAGATTCAGCTAAGAGAAACCTAGGGTCAAACTGGTAAGGAAAGCTGGTCTGACTGCATGTGAGTGGGGTGTGCAGGGAGTCAAGTGGGACACTCCTTGGTTTACTGGACCCTTCTGCTGTGAAGGGGTTCTGGTCCCAGCAGTTAAAATCTGTGGTTGTGGCAGTGTGACTGTCAGAGAGTCTTGTGAATGGTCAGACTGGTCATGACCATCAGTCATGTAACATAAGTGCCACTATCCATATGAACAGCCTAATTTTGCTACTGCCATTGCAACATTAGCAAATTAAAATGAGATGTTTGTCTAAATAGACTGACTGAGCCAGTGAGACAAAGACCCAGGATACACTCTCAAACTGGTAACTCTCTGGTGATTAGCACTAAAACCAAGCTTTCTTGCTAATAGGGATCCTATGTCTGTGCTCACATTCTAAGTTCTTCTTAAAATTAGCATGTCTGGTAAGGTCAGAGATCCAAAATAGGAACAGGTAGCCTTTGCTTGTAGTTTGTAATATAAGTTAATAATTCAGGAAAACAAAGTGCCCGAACTAAGATGCGATTAGTTTTTAATTGATATAAATGGTTTGTTGTACGCTCTTGTGAGGTTAAGTACATAAACCTTCAGATGCAGTTTCCTAATTCTTAGTTCAGCTCTAAATCCAGAAGACTGACTAAAAACTCTTGTGAAATGTGATTGTATTAAATAAGCTTTAAAGTTCTGCTGCTGCTGCATATTGCTTTTAATGTTTAGAGATATTTGCAAAAATTCATGCAGACAAGATAAGAACTTGGAAATCTATTCAGGCGTGTGATTGCATGAGAAAAAATGAGTGTATGATTGAAGATTAAATTTGTGCCAAAATGTATTGAGCATTATTATTTTGTGTTTCTACTTTGTAGATGGTTAGCTGACTGTAATAAATTAAGTATATAGGTGGACATATAAGTGAGGGCCTGAATATTAAGCTATATAGAGCTGATTAAGACCTTAGTTCATGACAAAATGGGGGTTTCCTAAGTTTCAAAGACTTGAAACTATAATCCCTTTCTAAGTAAAATACTTATCTTGCAAGTAATTACTTTTTATCCGTGAACATATGAATGGTAACTGAAAAATTAATTCTTTCTTGGTGCTATGGAAATTCTAAACTTCAAGATGATCTTAATCAAGTTGCATAAAGAATTGTTAATAAATACCGGCAGGAGGAGAAGCAAACCTTCACATCAATATGGCTTTAAAGGAGTACCCCGAATTGGATGCATATGTCAGCTTTGTTACATTGTGAACAGTAAGGTCTTGCAGAATAGAAAGTTAAAAAAGTTATGTTCTTAAATTTGTAAGTTAAAATCCACTTTAGGAAAGTAAAGATGCTCCAAGACTATGTTAAACCCTAATATT
This sequence comes from Willisornis vidua nigrigula, assembly GCA_021164005.1. Classification (NCBI taxonomy): domain Eukaryota; kingdom Metazoa; phylum Chordata; class Aves; order Passeriformes; family Thamnophilidae; genus Willisornis; species Willisornis vidua. The sequence goes on from JAJPCS010000060.1 coordinate 10,399,356, forward strand.
TTACATTGCTCTAACAGAAGTATGAAATACAAGCCACACTGCGTAAGGCTCTGACAGTTGATGTGTGGCATACATATTACAGCTGTTCACCCTTGGGGAACTCCAGCCATGGCTTGTTTTTATTTCTGGGTTCGATGATAGAAAAATAGTTATTTTTAAATTTTAAACAATGCATTCTTAATCATCACAGCTTTTCATTTACACAACATAAATAATGTAATGTTTACTTTAGACGAATATGAATGCTAAAATCTTGTAGAAGCATGGCTTTATTTAAAGCTAGTATAGAGCTATATATATATATATATATATATATATATATGGTCAATATATAACTCCATATTTTGGTAACAGACAAATTTACACAATGTGCTTCAGTTTTTAACAAGGAGATAATTTGTTAAAAATTTTATAAAAATATCATGTAAATGTACAAAAATATTCTCAAAACCATTTTTCCTTTTTTTTTTTCCTTTTTTTTTTTTTTCCCTGAAAGCTATACATTAACTTGCTGTTTTCAGGCTTTAAAAAATACCTGAGAGTTTGGTTCTTTTGTTGGAGTTTTTGTTTGTTAGCTTGTGGGGGGTTTTCTGTTTGGTTTTTTGTTTGCTCATTTTTGGTGTGGGTTTTTTTTTGTTTGTTTTTGTTTTTTTGTTGTTTTTTTTTTGGGTTTTTTTTTTTTTTTTTTTTTTTTTAATTGGAGGGAGAGGTATAGATTCAATTTTAATAGAGTCTACTTTTGGGAACATGTCAACAAAAGTTCCTAGAATGATAGTAAAATTTACATTGAGGTACATTATTACAAAAATCTTTCAGATACTTCTATTTCTGTGACAGTGCTCTTCTGCCATGGTCCAGTCTTAAGATGCTATTCCAAAGTTTTACATTTATGTGCAATGTGATGCTTCTATTTGTTTTATATAAAAGTCAGGGTCTTTTGGGATATTGAATTGTTATTCTCTTTGTTACAGTCAGTATAAGTATGGAATTCTCAGCATGTTTTTTTTAGCTTCTGTTTTTCTGTAGATGAATTTCTGTATCTCTGTTTTCAGTCTGGCTTAACTATAGTGTTCAAGAGTGGAGAAGGAGAATATTTTGTTGAGTTTTTGGGTGCCAAAGAGAATTCAGGCTGGGTCATGGCTTCATTTTCTCAGTTTTTCCTGTGAGGCTCATCCTCCATTGGCTCATACAACATACAACTCACATCAAGGGTTATTTTCCCTAAAGTTAAATCTCTTTGAGTTACACACTGGATTTCCTCATCAAGTGCATCCACGCCCTCCACAATCCCATGACTGTGTTTGCCAGAGGGAGGATCAAGCCAGTTGGTTAACAGTGCAGTCAGTTCCATATGTGGACTGTGGTGACCTATCTCCTTTCAAAGTCAATAGGGTCTTTGTTTTGGCAGGTCAGTGAGCTTCTAGGGTTAAGAAGGTGCCATCTGTTAAACTTGATGAAGATACAACTAACTTAAGATTTCTAAAATGGGATAAAGCTGTTAGATTGCACATAACTTTCCTTTGCTCCTTTGAATCTGCGGACAGATCAGATGCCAGTTTGCAGTGCTCAGAGCATTCTTTGTGACTCTTTGTTGATTTTTCACCTTAATCTTGTAGAAAATTCCATGAAGAAAGAGCACTTTTTTTTTTTTTTTTTTAATAAGCAGATAAAAGTCCTTTATTGGTCACTAATGTAGTTTTCAAGGCTGAGTGAAGTCCATGGAAACATGGACAGCCATGTGACTGAGAGCAAATATGTTTTTCTTTTCATTACAGTCTTCTAAATCCTGCTGATAAGCCTCAACTTTAATTTCCCATCTGTAAAACTCAAACTTTAAAACATTTGGGGTTTTTTTTCAAAATAAAGCTTTTGGCACCTGCTTTTTGAGAATGTTAGCATTTTGCAATAGTTCTGAGGAAACATCTAGGCATTCATTTAACCAGAGAGTGTTTCTCCAGACAGAAAAATAAACAGTAAACTTCCATTTCTGTAATTTGACCACAAAATAGAGACACAGCATCCTTAATCCCAGTACTGCTGTTATGCAGATATGGGGGATTCTTTGTATACACTAAACGCAAAACTCTTTGAAAGAATCTGCCCCAGGTAGAATAAAGTTGTTGTTCAAGGCAGCTTGATATATTTTCCTAAAAGTCTTGAAGTAGCAGAGAGCTACACTTGTGGGTGCAACAGTTTTAGGGAATTTGAACACTCATCTGTGTTATTATGTATCAGTTTTTAATTTATGGGGGAGTATGTAGAGACAGATTTCTGCCTGAATTCTGCCAGCAAGCTGAATGTATTGTCTAATTTTTGTCATTGTTCAGAGATATCCAGTAGGTGGCACAAGTACACAAGGGATTTGTACAATTCTTTTCTTATCGGAGTTCTTTTATGTTTGATTAATTTCAAGGATTCCAATTCAGATGTAAGTATTTAGCTTTTCATTTTCTTTACTATACTATGAAACTTTCTACAGAAATTTTAGGTTACAGTTTGTATTTTGTATGATAGCAGGAAGTTATTATTTTTGAACATATAACAAACTGTCCTTAGTCATAGCAAAAGATCTAAAAATTTTAATCCATGTGTAGATTACACATGAGCCTGATGTGAGACTTGAGGAATGATGATGAGACTTTCACTCCAACTTTTACTGTTGTTTCATCTTTTGTAGTAAAATGTCTACATGTTGAGTACATACTTTTTCTTCCTGATTTATTATTTATCTTTTATTTATATAATTATCTGCTTTTTTCAGATTACAAAATAAGAAAAATAATACTCTTTTAGTATTATGTAACTGATAAAGTTTTGAGAAAGAACAAAAAGCCCCAACCAATCAAACAAACAAAAAACCCAAACCACAAAACCAACAGCAACAAGAAAACCAAACCAGAAACAAACCAACCAACCAGTGGTCTCTAATATCAGCATGTCTCTACAATACAAGCCCATCAAATTTATAGTGCATTTGCACTATCCAAGTCTATTTACTTCAGAAGCTTCTTTTGTCTTAGATTATATTATTAGATCCCATTCTTCATGCAAAGAGACATTTTAGGAGCCGTATTTAATCATTTTGCATAAGGAAGGAGAGCTAATCTAGCTTTAAGGAAGCTAGACATTATGAGGAAAAATAGGTCTAAGAAGAGCTATTGTGAAACTAGCCTTTAATTCCTTCTGCAAGAACACATTATCATATGGGTAAATTTCATGAACTGTTGTAGTTGGAATGCTTCAGAAACAAGACTGTATATGCAGTTCTTGCTGCCCTCCTTGAGCAACAGAGGCACAAGGACTACTCAGTTTAATCACAGCAGCAGGCTTGTAAAAATGTGTTGCTAAAACAGAACCCAATCTCAAGTATCATGTTGCTTGGCTTGTAAAAATGTGAAGACAGCTATCATACTGTTTTTAATTTACTCTCCTGGCCTGTCACTATGATAGTTTCCGTAACATTGAGTC
>JAJPCS010000060.1:10402923-10578100 GCA_021164005.1 Willisornis vidua nigrigula
TCTCTCTTCTCTTTTTCTTTCTCTCTTCTCTTTTTCTTTCTCTCTTCTCTTTTTCTTTCTCTCTTCTCTTTTTCTTTCTCTCTTTTTCTTTCAACTGAATGTCAAGTGATGGCTTCCTTGGAGAAGCATACCTGAAACGATATTTATGTTTAAACTTACATTGTTAGATCAAAGTTCCTCCTTTAATAATTAGTGTCCCTACAGGACAGGCATTTTGTTATCTGTAGCATAAGTTGTGTAGGGTTCACACATCCCTTGTGAGTATTAGGGTTACACTTAGCTCCTAACTGGGAATAACAGTTAGAAACTTAAATGGAGTTCCCAAATAATAATCAACAACTGCCTACCTATAATAGGCCAAAATACACCCATTCCTGGCTCATGTGTTCTCTATTATTAGTGAATTATGGAGTTGCCAGTCTCTGTGCCCAACGTGCACTGCTTATGCTCGCAATCTGTGTGAAGGTTTGATTTGACAGAACAAAAGATGCCACTGCAGAGAGAAGAGAAAGAAATCAGAAACAAGGTTATTTTCTAGTTCTTTGTCCTATGTCAGATCCATACTCCTGAGGAGAAAAACATTAAAGGACCATCACCTCCTCCCACTACTATGGATTCAATGAGCGTTGTTAATGGGTGCATCACTTAGAATCGAGAAGAACATGGGTCAGTAGCTATGTTTTAATAGAACTGCAAAGACATGTCCAGTGTCTCATTATACACTTGAGTTTGACTTCCTAGCCTCAGACGATGCTATTACTGGCACTGATGCTAGCTTCAGTGAACTCAGAAAACACAGAGAAGAGCGTGATTTGTGGTGTTTGTTCTACTCTTCCAACTGGATTAAGCTAAATTATTCTCATCTCAGTGACTTGCTGCAGACATAAAGGACTGTGGTTCTTATTCTGTTGAGAAACAAGAACATTGCCTCTGCTCCAAAGTCTCAATTCTTTTTCCCCTTGTGTATAATATACGCCTCCAGTGTTTGGTAGTTAAGCGAATCATAAACTTTTCATGCTCTTCAGTGGGTATACTCATATGTAAAATTACTACTATGATTGTCATGAAATTGTAATAGGACATGGCACTTATCACAGCTGTGGACTTTTTCCCAAGCATCTGAATCTCCAGGTGTGCCCTTGAATTGACAATAACAAGGTGATGTGCTACTGTTATACCTTTACTATATTTTGTAATGTCACTATCTGGGAAAATTGCTTCATAGGAAAGAGTTAATATAGATTCCTATTCCTATTTTTTTCCCAAGATTTACATGTTTTTTACATGTCAGGAATTTCACATGAAAACATATGAAGCATAGCTGCATAGAAGATATATAAAGCTCATTAACTTTATGGATTAAAGTGTTAAATTTCAAGCAAGTAATGAGACCTTTTATAGTACAGATTAATAAAAATATTGTATAAAATGAAAAGCAAAGGTTTTATATTGTTGAACATATTTTCTGGTTGTTTAGTTATTTCTGTGTCAGTATGAATAATAATAACCTGTAATTAGAGGACTTGAATTTTACTCTATTTGCAAGAAAGAAGTAAATGACAAATATAACTTTTCTGCCTTATGGAAAATTCATATACATCTGGCAGTTTTTTAGTTTCACACCCCTTCTGTTCCATCCTGTCCACCCAAAATGGAATTCCATTGTCTTTGTTTAATATTTTTCAAAATAGTCACGAAGGGGGAAAATAATCTCCTACAGAAGACGATGAGCAGAAAGCCCTTTATTGCCACTACATTTTTCATGTAGCTGTAGGAGGAACATAGACAAAAGGACTCTTGGGTTATATTTAGGACTACTTATTCTTTCTCTGCTACCTTGGTATAGTTGTGACTGTTGGCATCACAGTTTAATGGGCTTCTGCTGCTGCTTTTTCAGATCCTCCAGAGGACATTTGGGCTACTCAATGACTTCCAAATACCATTATCTTGTTGGAATAGTTGCATAGGACTTTATCTTCACAGGTGTTTTTTAGCAACAGTATATATTATATACTCCAGAATAGAAGAAAATAACTTGAAATAATTGAATGGATTTTGTGTCTGCTTAGCCACTAGATGTTTTATTTTTCTGGGCAGGGGGAGGATGTTGCTATGGTTGTTCTTTATATTAAGAACTAATACTGCAGGTGATGCATCGAACCTGTTTTCTAACTATTCTAATTGCATGTTTATTGTCACCACATCACATTTGTACAGTTCCTGCATTTTTAAAAAAAAATATTAAGGAAATTAATCATAAAACTTTTTAATTTATATTATAGGCATCTTGGGGATTCTCACACATAATTTGTACTGATATACTATTTTCTGGTGGGAGAAGGAAAGAATTGGTTTTCTTTCAGTTTTTTCTTTCTTCTTCAAAGTCTACATACTCATCTGCAATCTACCAGGAATGAAGTATGGAAATATGTTGTTAAGTAGTAAACTACTATGCTTCCTATAGCTACTATCCCTACCATTGAGTTTAAGAGAGTTTGCATTTTTGAGACCAGATTTAGGTGTTGAGTCTGTAGAGTTTTGGTTCCTTCCTTATTTACATCTACCAGCTTCTGGAGGAATCTAGGCTTCACCACAGAACTTTAGTGCATTGCATCTTCAAAATAAGGTTTCATTGGACTCACACATGGTATTATATGTAAAAAATGTGTGTTGCATAGTTACCTTGGGCTTAGTGTTTATTTGCAGACCACAGCATTTTTGCCTTATCTTAAATTGCTACAATACTTAACTGTAAAGCACTTAGTGCCTAAATCATGTAAGAACTGAACATATTGTGAATCACTGATATTCAGTAAAGTGGATTTTGGCTGGGAATGTGGGATTATAAGCATAAAATTCAGTGATGCAGTTTTTCTTTTAACCAATGAAATTTCAAGACCATAGAACTGCCAATTTAGTTGTCAAAATGCAAATTCCTTTGAGATTTTATCCTTTCTTTTATTTATCATTTCATGTTTTAGCAGAAAATTTGGTCTTTTGAAACATATAAATTACAGTCGTTACATATTTATGTCTGCATTTGTTTATCTGCTCTGGTTGGTGACACAGTAGTTTCATACTTTGCTGTTATGATGCTAGAAAATGTTCTTTTCTTGAGCTGCTCCAACAAAGCAGTAGACTGATTTCATAGAGAATCTATAGTTTGAGCTTTAACTACAGTATCATTTGGAAAAATTCTATTTAGACTACAAATAGTTAAAACATCATCATCATCATCATCATCATCATCATCATCATCATCATAATCATAATAACAATAATAAAAATAATAACAATAATAATAACAATAATATTAATAACAATAACAATAAACAACAACAACAACAACAATAACAACAACAATAACAGTAATAATAATAATAATAATAATAATAATAATAATAATAATAATAATAATAATAATAATAATAATAATAATAATAATAATAATAATCTTTTGTCCAGAGGGCAACAACACAGTATAATTAGCAAGGAACACTGCAATCAATATCCAGATAAGAACATCAGAAAGTCACCAGCTAGTTTCTGGTGACTTTGTTATAGCATCTCCAGAAAAAACTTCAGAAATAAAATTACCAAAATATTTTACTCTGTTTGAAATTCTACTTGCCAAAAGCAATCATAAAAATTTTAAGTCAGAATACCTATTCTGGAAAGCCTTACAAAATGGAAATGTGGCCTAGCACCCCCAGTGACAGTCATGGCCAGTGAAGCTCTGCTTCATGTAATGCCAGAATAAAACACTATTAGTGCTGTCATTATGTTTGAAAGAAGTTCTTAGAAGAGCTGCTATCACAGAGGTGAAAGAACAAAAGAATTAACCCAGTTAACATAGCTGATAAACAAATACGAAATACTTTGTACAGTGATTTCATGCTATTTTTCAATTTCAAAATTGAAAAATGCAATTGAAAATTGTATTTGAAAGCTGTTCTGAAGCTAACTGTATTTTCAGCACTGGAGTCTAATCCAAGGTCTGTAAATGGACAGACCACACACATTTTGGAACATTTAGAAAGGTTCAAGACCACTGCTGAGGAAAAGTCCTGGGCTCTGATAATGTCAAACAAAGTCAGTGGTCTATGAGAAGTAAAAGTAAAATGCAGTGCACTGTAAAAATCCTACTATGTTTAGCAGTGGTTTTTTGAAAGAAAGCAAGCAATTTTGGTTATCTCCAGTTTAAGAGTGAAAATAAAAATTGTCTCAAATCCTGAGAAGTTTGCAAGACACAACACAAAGTTGCCATTGTACAGATGGTCTTAACTTCTATTCAAAAAACTTGTTTCTCTGCCTAAGTAAAAACAGTCCAGGGCTCCAAATGCCTTGCTAAAACTGAGACAGACTGTTTGCATGTTCCTTCAAACTTCTGTTGACTAGCTGTGAGAATGGTAGAGAATTGCATTGTCATCCTGTTTTCAAAATGATATTTGCCTCTGTTAATGTAAAAATAAATTTCAGGGTAGATAGTATTTGAATGTACTATACAATGGCAACCTTACAAATTCAGGTTGGATCTGTTATGTTATACTAATAAGATTAGCAAAAGCATGGTAATGTCCCATATCAAATGAGAACATATGGCTTCAGCACATCACATTTCTTCTAGCACTATTCTATCTTTACATAGTGTATGTGTTCAATGGAAGTACTATTAGAGTAAAAGTAGAGACAATGTTCTTTTTTTACTTTATTCAGAATTTTAATATTTTTATCAATTAAATAAATTAGATTTATTAAAAAGCAAGGAAAGAAAAAATAGCAATGATAAACATTCTAAATTTAAAAGAAAACATGTAATAAAAATCTTTTACCTAGTAGATAGAAATAATGTATATGTATGTTCACTAACAAGTCTGTGTGAGTAGGATTTTTACAGAGGGAATGGTGAGAAACTAAGGAAATGTCCATTTGTTTTTCCACTTAGACAAATTATCTTTCTACAGCCATTAACCAAGTAGACATATGGCATCATCTCACAGAGGAATTTATGTATAGCAAATTATTCATCAGTTCCCTGTTGTTCCTGAAACATGCTCTCTGCACAAGTGCTCTGTAAGCTATTCCAAAAGCCAAAGACTTAAAATATTTTGAGTGGCCATGATGATTTATTCTGAGAGGTAAACTAGATATTTTTAGAAGTAATCTTCTCGTTGGTTTTTTTTTTCCATTTGTTGTTGTTGTTGGTGGTGGTTTTTTGTCTTTGTTTTTGTTTTTTTTGGGTTTTTTTAGTAGAACTTTTAAAGGAACTTGTCATTTCTCATGAGGCATATATGTGATACAAAAGAGGAGCAGGAAGATCAACACTTATCTAAGGAAATCATTGTATTTTTGATCTGGCAATGGTAATAAAGTGCTGACTAGTATCACAACTAGTCTAACATGATCCTGGATAATCCTGTCATCCTTCACCTAAATGACTTTTTTGTAGTGGAGGGGGATTAAGGCAGATAGATTGGAGTCCAGAAGATGGTATTCAGAAAGCCAGGTATAGATTCTGTGTATTTCAAGAATTCTTTGAAAATTCTGACTGTCTAGTGATAAGACTAAACATTTTTAGATACCATAGTGTGCTCTGGGTGTTTGAAACCAAATGAATTTCTGTCTGAAAATTCAGGCAAAATATAGATGTTTAAGAGACCATAAAATAATATTCAGTGTAGTGACAGAGTTCTCTGTCTTAACTCCTAGATAAATCTTGAACAGTCAATATTTTAAGTTTTTAGTAATATTTATAGTAGCAATTTTATTATGGTTTTCTTGACTCATTTCTGCTAAGAAGCAGCTGTAGGATGTAAGTAAATGTCAGAGCCAAAGGCTTATTTGATTAAACTATGGCAACAGCATTAATCTTCAAAAGGATATCAAGATAATAGAGGGGTCTGGATGGACCAGGAGATTGATAATTGGTTATAAAGCTTTTGACCTTTGAGCCAGTAGTTCAGATTCAAGCTAAGTCAGTAGTGACTAAAAATCATTATTCTCTGATAGCGGTGTGATTGCTATGTGAAATGGGTGATTGGTTTCATTCCAATTCCTAGTGAACTGGTACTCATACTGCAAAAATAACTACTCCCATTGCCAAGGTTTAAGGAAGAAAAGGACAAGAAAACTTTTCTACTTTCTCACCTTTGGAAGTATTTTGGGAGGTGAGGGATGGGAGAAGCTGCAGTCCACTGAAACATCGAAAGCATAAATAACTACCGTCAGCCTCTTCTTAAGGAATTAAAATCTCTGTATTCTTGCTTTGGCTGCATGACACATCTCACTGACCATAATAAAAATGGAAGCTTTGTGTGTGATATAACTATATACACCTTTATAAAGATATTCTTCATTCAAAATTGGATTATTTTCACTATTTTTGTAGGAAAGAATGTGTGGAAATAGAGGGGGTTATTTGTTTGGGGGGGGGGGGGTTGTGTTTTGGGGTTTTTTTTGGGGGGTGTTGGTGTTTTTTGTTTGCTTTTTTTTCTTCACAATTCACAAAAACCTGTTCATCAAGTAATTTATATGAATCTATTTGACCTTGCAGTTGTGCTTGACCTGTTTAGAGTCAATAGATGACTCATACTTGAATTGAGTTGCGAAAGATTTATAACTGCTTCTCTGTGTCAGTTGTGTTCTGCCTCCTTAATTGGATAACCTGATGTTAATAATTAATGCCACCTGAAACCAGTATCACTTAATCCTGTAAGAAAGTCTTTGGGTTGTTGGCAGTCTCAGCAACCCCAGAGAGTTATGTTGGAGTGTTAGGGACTTGGCAGTGTTGGGTTAATAGCCGGACTTGGTGACGTTAAAGCTCTTTTCCAACATAAGCAATCATGTGATTTCTCCTCCTCTTACTTTTCTGAGTAAAACTTAGTTGTGTTTATTATCTCCTTCACCATCAATTTCCTTTTGACTGTGAGGAATGTGGCAACGTTGCTCACACAGACACACTTCCTGACTTTTTTTTTCAGTTTGCCTGTTTGTTCAATCTGTTTTGTGAGTCCTCAGCAAACTTGGAGGGTGTTCTATTCCTTCAGCATGCTCATAATGCCATGTCTTTTATATGATTTATGCTTAGTTTTAAAAATGTATTTATTCTTGCCTATTTGACTATGACCCTTTCTTTTAAATGCATTTAAATTTATAGCTTGACTATCTGCTATGTATTGTTATTGTTTGGTATTAGGTTCTTTGTCTTTCATATACATCCCCCCCTTGTCTCACTTGAAACTCTCCCCAAGTCCCAGCATTTAAAGTATAATTAATCCCTGTCTCATTTTTCTGTATAGCCCAACTAGTAGAGCTGACTATTAGAGGTTTTTGTGTGGTGTTTAGTTCTATTGTAAACAAAACACAGGAGAGAATGAAACCAACATTGGACCATTTAAAACTCAAATATTGCTCATGTTGTTATAAAAAATATATTAAGAGACACTGATTTAGATGTTGCTGCATTGTTCTTTCCATGGAGACAAAATTGGTTTAGAAACCCACTGGATTTGCGTAGGAACTTTTTTGAATCCTTTCAGATATGTCTTTATAAAATGGCATGTGCTTAAAGGGTGAACAAGTATGACCATTTCATAGCGTATACTGTTGGTTGTTTTAGTGTAATGGGTGCAGCTTGCTTAAAGTGCCAGCAATGTCAGGAAACAGCCTTCACCTACTGCAGGCAGAAGAAACAGGGAAAATGCAGGAGTGGATGCAAGGACTTACCCTGCTGCAGTCCATGAAAGCTTTATTACTGAATTCTGCTACAGGAATCTCAGAGTTCAGCAAGAGTCAGTTCTGCTTGTTTTAATATTGATTTGTGAATGAGTTAACATGAAAGCATTTTTAGCTGTACATTGTTGTATAATTGTTTTGGAAAACTTATTTATCAAAATAAGCCCAGATGGAAATATTGTGCTTTATAAAACTGGCTATTATGTTTTTGAAGAGAGGTAAAAATTACATGGCATTCTTGTTTTTCTGCTGTATGTCTGACTGCCAAATTTCTGTAAACACACTAGTGCAGTAAGGTGTAGGGAGAAGCGAAGTTTAGAAAAGACTTTTAGTGCTTAATCAAGTTCTTTCTGAATGACCTTCTGTGTGGGGTCCAGCCGCAAATTTCTATCTTGCAAAAAACCCTTTTGCTCATGAAGATTAAAGTTGGTGTAATGGGAATGTGGACGAAAAATATATGCCTAGATGCCAGCTTCACAAATATGTCCAAGATGAGAATCATTACCTTCATTAGCAGTTGGGATCCATCTACCCCCCAGTGGGGGCAAGAGGGCAAAGATAGAAAAGGGCTATGAAATTCAGTCCAGATACAAAACCAAAAGAGAGTAAGTAAGGTAAGGAACCATAACTTCATGTAGTGCAAGTTAGGTGACTTCCAGTTAAAAGTTTTACTGGGAAAAATATTTGTAAAGGAAAGTGAATGATATTTCACCTTATATGTAAATTCTGTATCACTTGGTACTTCCTGCAGTTTCAAAGATGTTAACAGCTTTAACTTTGTTTTGTAAACATGTTCAAAAACTTTTCTGAATGTGAATATGTTCCAATGTACTCAAATAAGACCATAATTCCCCTGTCAATCTCAGTTTAAATGATTAATGCAGATCATATATTACAGTTCTCATTCTGTACTCTTCCTCCAGCTAAGTAAACAGGGTATTTGGAGAAAAGATTTTTCAAATTTAATCAATGCAACTGAGAAAAAAATCGATAAGGTTTACAGAACCACTCCAGTCCTTATTTGCAGTAAGAGTCATTGTAATCTCTTTTTGGTTGCCAATGTTTTTGGTAAGAGGTGCCAAGGAATAAATAACTAGGGCTGTATGCTGCATGTTAAGAATATTTTTAGGAAATAGGAACTTGCAGTGCTCACACCAAAAAGCTGGATATTTAGTTGTTTGGGTTTTCTTTGATTTGGCATTCTGAACTTCATATTTTATTTCTTCATCAGCAGACTTGAGACTCCTGCAATGTGTGTAGTTATGAATGTATGCCTCAGCTGCTGTTTTGAAATTATATCAAGTGTTATTGATCCATGAAGTTAATATTGTTGCTATCAAATCCAGTAAGATGAGGAACTAACGCTGAGAAAAAGGAAGTTGTTTTGTTTTGGAATTTTTCATTTTCTATAAGTGGTTTCTGAGACAGAAGAAGCTTGTACAGTGTTGGGATTCTTCTCATGGAACACTGTTTTTTTGTTGTTGTTTGTGAGGTTGATTTTTGTTTGATATACTAATATTTTTTAGTGTAATGACTACAAGTAAATTCTTAAAAAGAAAAAGGATTGTGGTTGGTTTCATAAGCTTGGAGTAAAGTATGCAATTCAAATCCTATTTGTCTCAGTAAGAAAGTTAAAAAGAATTCTCCTGGTCCTCATGCTGCCTTCCTCCCAAATATGGTGAAGGGCAAAACAGATCACCATGTCCATATGGTCCGAGTATTTGAATAGTACAAGCTATTGCAATTGGAGTCAATTGCTTCCACAGCAAATTCATTCCCATTTAATAGAATATCATGGGCAGAACGATTTTGTGTTTGAATGCTACTAATAAGTTCAAATAATCATTGAATAAATACTCCTTCCACTGAAGTTAAAGGAAGTGCTGTGATTCCCTCCCTAAACATCCCCTGCCCAGCTCTCCCAAATAAGACTGTAGCTTCTGAAGGTACCAAAAGTAGTTCTGTATTTATCCAGTCAAGCGGAGGGGAAGTACTGTAAAAGAACTCGTGTAAGTATGCGATTCATGTTGTAGTATGCTATTAGCTTTTCTTGCGACGTTTCCTTGAAGTATGGAGATTTGGGTTAAAAATGCCAGTATAAATGACTTATTCTCCTCTGCATGCATGATTCACCTGCAACTTCTGAGTGTACACATTTCTAAAAGCCTTAATATAATCTAATTGTTTGGCACAGAGTTGGTAGTACGTGACTCTTCAGTAACCCTTTATCTTGGATAAAAACACTGCCTATGGTGGCAAAGAATGCAACTAGATAGTCACCAGCTTAGCTGTTTGTCTTCCCTTGAGTTTTCTCTGCTTTTATAATTTTGTATCTGGATGTCATCTCTCTCTTAAGATCCATCCAGTATTAGGTCTGGACTCCCATGGTTTTTGATTTCCTTTTTCTCTGCCCTCCTACTCATTTTTCTTCTGTCCATCTGTATTCAAAAATCTCAATATGCAAATAACTGAATGAAAAGTAAAAACAGCAAAGAACCCTCCAAGTTTTAGTTCTATTAAAGTAATAGAAAATATTTTCCAGCATTTGTTTATTTGGAGTTTTTCCCCTAATTATCTAAACAATAGTTCAAATGTGTCTCAGAGCTGTGATAGGCACCAGTTCAGGATAGGCTGGTTATGGAAGTTGCTTCTGTGAGTTATAGAATTGCACTTATGAGAAAAATTACCATCCTACCCTATATGATACTGATTTATACCATTATGGTAGTGACAAAATTGGCTGCAAAATCATTGTGAAAAGAACAAATCATTACATGTGATGTCCCTGGCTCATGTTATCGCTCCTCCATCCTTTTCAAAAGAAATCTTTGTGTGTTTATTTTCATGCTGTGATGAATGATAGCTGACAGAAAGGAAAGCCAGCCACGGCAATGCATACAAATCAGAGCCATAATAGGTTGTTCTGCAGTAATGCCTACTGGCAGTAAAATCCCACAAGTTTTAGACAGTTATAAGGAACGTGAGCAATTTAATTCTGGATGTTTGTTCAGTGGGGTCCATCAGCTTGAATGGGTGTCTATGTCCTGCTCCTCACCTTGTCATGTTCACACAACAGGCACAAAAAAAGTCCTGTGTGGTGATCTATTAACATTTTTTATATAGATTTAGTTTCCCAATGACACAGTGTGCTTTTGCTGTAAATCTTTTCATTCTTATGAGAAAAAATAGTTGACAATGACAATATAACTCTTGTGTGTGTTTTTACAGGCTCTAGTGGCTCAGTCAGCTGAGGATTGTGGTGAATGAGGCAAACTAAGGGCTGTACTTCACTTATATAAGGTCTCGGAACATGTGCCATCCAATTCACAGGTAGATTTAAAAACAAACAAACAAAAAAAAAAAAACCAAAACAACTCTGTAGATGTCTGTCATCTCAAAGAAATCTGTAATTGGGATAAACTTATCATGTTAAACCTTGTGGATTCAGTTCGCACTTTTTAGTTGGTGGAATTTTTTGTTTGTATGTTTGTTGTTATTTATATATTGAAAACAATTTAGTTTTAGGCCCATGAAACTGAGCTCAGTAAATCCAGGATTCTAGTTATCCTTGCTGCATATCTCGACAAAATTTCTTGATTTAATCTAGAGATTGCACGGCTACCTACCAACTGACTATTTACAAAAAAACCCCTGTGTTGTATATTACCTGTTTTAGACTACTTCAATTTTGATGCAGATTGGAGAAAATAAAAGTACCTTTACAGTTTGTTCTGTACCTCTTAAAGGACAGAAACTAATTTTCTCTCTGAGCTTTGTTTTTATGATTTTTTTTTCCTTGTAATTGCATGGTGTTATTTTTGTCAAATGGTATTTTTCTCCTTTCAAAGGCATACCTTAGCAGAACCTCTTTCACAGGGGTAAAAAACAATGTCATAGACTTCCTCATGTTTATTAATACACTATTTTCTATTCCAATTGTTGCTTATGGAATGTACTATAACCTGGTTTTGTTATATTTTTGACTTAATGCTGGGGATGACAAAAAAGTCCATTACAGACAGGTATGACATTGATAACGTTGAAATTAATTATAAATTATTTTATGTAAAAGCTTAAATGAGTTTGAAGTGCAGTTTCGCAAAGATGGCAAAGGTTAGTGAATTTTTGGGGTTATATTTAATTTTTAGTAATTTGATCTATGAGGTGTGGGGAAAAAAAAGCACAAGTGACATGGAATGATTAAATGCAGTAATATTCCATGTATCAGAGTTTTGTCGAATGCCATTTGTAGAACAAGAAATATCTGAATGCCTATTTTCTTCTGATGAAGTTATACAGGAAAGATGAAAGACAAAAGGTGTGGACAGTTGTTTAAGCCTTGTTGTAGTTTAATTTCAGTGGAAAATAAAATGAAAGCGTGCATATGTCATGTTTTTTTAAAAAAATATAATTGATATTTTCTCCATAGTAAGACTTTGTTCTGCTCAAATTCCATTTTATTCATCCTTGGTTTCAATGGATAATGTACTGTTATGCTGCCCAGTGTAGTTGTGTGGCTGAATACAAAGATAGGTTCTTTTACATACGCCTGCATTTTGCTAGTTGTGTGCTATATCTTATGCAAATATTTAAAGATTTGAGATGTATTTTTACCATAAATTTCTAATGAAACCTTCAGAAAAAAGTTGGAAGTGTCTGAATCCTCGATTTTTTGCTCAAGTTTGTCTTTGGAACAAAATGCACTTTTCATTAGGCATCTTGTCTTACCTAAGTCTGCGTTTCTGAGTTGTCTAAAGGAATTAGGAAATTTAGATTACATCTTAGTGACTCTGCCAAATATATGAAAACACCTCTAATATCAATGTGATCAGCACTTTTTATCTTGACTAGGCTTGCTGGAATTGTGTCAAAGGAACTTGGTATGAGACTATACCTCTGCTTTGCAAAATGGTCTTTGTATGATATATTTCCATGCACTTTGCTTTTTAAAAAATTAGGTTTTTGACATCTGGATTGTAATTGAAATTGCATATTGTTTCAGGGCCCTCAGGTGGACTGTATGAGAAGTTAATGAGAGGGATAAGAGAGAGCAAGTAATGTAGAATGATTTTATTAAATTTTATTTGAAATTTGATTACATCAGCACTGAGTAGAATATCTTCCGAAAAATGCCTTTGTGTGGACAAAGATGAATTTTGCCATGCTTGGCATGTTACTTTTTATTGATAATGAGTGTATATTCTCGCTTCATTTATTATGAAATAAAATTTTAATTTGCAGGATTATAAAATTAGGCACATAATTCGAAATCTGTTTCAGCTTTTTATATGGGTTAGGTAAGCCTATATGCATTTGATAAGTTTCTATTAATATGCGTGCATATAAGTAGAGATGTGGAAATCAGCATATTAACGAACTTTTAATAGAAAAGTATTAGAATAACAAAATGCTTTGTATTCACCCCATTCGGAATGGTTTTAAGTGGTCAAATGTTTGTTTTAGCTACATAAATTTCTGCTATGTAGCAGAAATGAGGAAAATAAGCTCTAGGTTTGTGAACTTTGAAGAGCTAAATGGATAAACCAAACATTATGTAGTTGTCTGCTCTGTCCTTCACAGCCCATTCACTCCCTCTTTTTCATCATGAGTTCCTACAGTGGAACATGTTGGTTGAAAGTGTGTGTAGAGGCAGCAATCAAGGTCATCATAGCCTCATCCAATCTGGAAAAACCAGAGTGATAAACAATGACAAAAAACAAAAAGGCCTTTTGTTGTCAAAGAAATACTACAGGAGAGATGACGAGGCAGCTTGGATATGGGACAACAATCCATAATTTATTTTGTAGATGTCTCTGTAATTTAAGCAGCAGGCAGAACAACCGCACAGTTGTAGATGCTCTGGGGAAAGGATATCCAGAGCCTCGTAAATCATGGTAAGGATTAAAAGCAATGAGCATTTATCTTCTTAACCTCATAAAGCAGTATTGCAAAGCCAAGGATTACAACTTACTGTGCATGTAATCTTTGTTCAGTGATACAGGGTGTCAACTTTCTTAAAGGTTTCTCTCAGTTAACAGTAGCACTTTTGGAAGGGAAAAAAAAATCCTCTGATCTTAAAAGAATTTTTGTTATTAAACGAATATCTAACTTTTCCCAGAAAAGAAGAGAAAAAAACCCAGGTTGATTCTTGCCAAGTCCATTGTTTGTAATTCCTGACCTGTTTTTATAATGTTAATGTTTATAAATATGTTTTAAAACTTTGTTTAATAGGCACAACACCATAAAGCTAATTACTTTTCACACTGTAAAATGGTGGAGTCCTGAATAAAGAAAGCCTTTGCTTCAATTCACCTACTTTTTCAATATTTCAATAAACATTTGACTCAAATGCTCATTGAGATTAAAGAATAACCTCACAATGAAAAAATGTAACATGTATTCAGTCTGCTAAATAAGCGCTGTAAAGCCTAAATTTATCTGCCTACTTTTATATGCTAGTATACCAATAAATACGTTCTAACTTATCCACCAATGTATTAAAAATGTTTTGCTTCTAAACTCAGGATGCAAGTGTAGAGGGATTGAAAATATTTGAAAGAGAAAAGAAGTTATATGATGTCGTGAGGAGGCCCTTTCACAGCTGAGCAAACCAGGATCAGGGAAGCAAGACTGACCATTAAAAAAAAAAATAAAATCTGATTTGTGACTCGAAATTTTCTCTGTTTCTGTCAGGGAAAAAAATACAGGAAAATACTGTTCTTACTGTTACTTTATTGCCTGTCCCTTTGTAGTTTGACAAAACATTTCTAATGACATTAGGTAAGTGAATGAAACAACTGCAGTCCTGAAAGGGCTGTGCAGCTGAAACAGCTCTTCTGTTATGAGTTGAGGCACTGCTCTTCTGGTCCTTTATTTACTGATAAAAAAACAATCCATGAGGTAGCTTAGTATTTAGTAATTAGATTTCAAATTAATGTATCTTTGAATAGAAATGCTGTAATATTGAAGAATGTTGTTCCAGAGAGATGTCCTTCAAAATATATTTTCCTCTGGTATGTTCTACAAGCAATTCATTATTGCTATCATACAGTGTACATTGAGAGGACATCAACTCACCAGACCGAGCCCAGAGGAGGGACACCACATTGATTAGAGGGGATTAAGCACCTCTTCCAGGAGGAGAGGCTGAGAGAATTGGAATTGTTCAGACTGGAAAAGAGAAAGTTTTGGGATCACCTGATGGCTGACTTCCAGTACCTAAAGGGAGCCTACAAGAAAGATGGAGAGGAACATTTTACAAGGGCACGTAGTGACAGAGGAAGTGGGAATGGCTTCAGACTGAAAGAGAGTAGGTTTAGATTAATAGCAAAAAATTCTTTTCTGTGAGGGTGATGAAGCACTGGAACAGATTGCCCAGAGAAGCCGTGAATGCCACATCCCTAGAAGTGTTGAAGGCCATATTGTATGGAGATCTGAGCAACCTGGCCTAGTGAGAGGTGTCCCTGTGTATGGCAGAGGAGTTGCAAACAGATGATCTTTAAGGTCCTTTCAAATATAGGCCATTCCATGATCCTGTGATCTAAAGGTGAAAGATAGAGTTGGATCACAATTACAAACCTTGAAAATTAAAAAAATAATAATAAAAAAGATGCATGTATGTAAATTGAGTTTTCTTGATAATTCAAACCTTTGGATTGTTTACAGCCACAAAAAGACATAGTGTTATAATGTTTATATTCAGTCATTATGTCTTTTCTAGAGAGAGTTTCCTGAATATTGACAGATCACAATCACAAGAATATTGGTTTGTCAACTGCTTCAGGACAGACCATTTAATAGCTGCTTAAACAATGCTGTAAAATTTTACAGGCCTCTGGCAAGACTTTCTGTCATCATTTCAGGATAGCTGTATCCTCTGATTATCTCATAAAGATTGTACTGGAAATGTTTTGGACAGATTTTCTGTGGTTATCTTTCTTTAGATTCAACTATTTTACTTTCTCTGCTTTTCTTCTTACTTTGAATATGTGAAAGATTATTTAATTTTTAATATTCTATTAGGATGTTTGATTACTCTAGAAATGTAGCTAATAAAACAGTTGATGCAGGAAGACAGAATATGCTTATACATCTACCATGTTAGGGAAGAATGATGTTGTTGCTATGCAATTAAATACTAGATTTGAATATTATTTGTACACATACTTTTTTCTTTCTATGATTTCATGTAAACTTGAAAATTAATTCTTTATAATCAGTGCTGGTTTTCGTCTTCATAAAACATACCATACTGCATTCATGAACCCTGAAATGGATCACAGAATAAGAGTCCACGATTCATGAAAAACTTTAAAATAAAACTGTGAAGGAAACAGCTGGCTATTGAGTGAACTGGCAAAACCTACTCTTTGTTTAGAAATGTTATTTTGGCCTAATGCAAATGTCTTTGTAAATTTTTTAATAATGCCTTCTGTAATTTGCACTATGTATGACTGACATAGAACATTCTATTTTGAGAGAGCAGGATAACCAGGTAACTGTTGCAAATGGATAGCTGAGACATACTTTTGTAATCTCATGCCAAACACATGCACCTTTTGGAATTAGTTATTAATTTGGGATACATCAGATTCTAGTGCCAATGTGAGATTTTAAAAGACAATAATTTGCTGAGCATGCATCAGAAAAAAGGTGATTGAACAAATATTCAGGTTTCAAAGACTATACCTGATTAAATTGTGAATTACAGGGATTATGTCTAAAACTAATCCAAGCTAATCAGGTGCTTTAGGAAATTCTGAATTTGTTTTACATGGTTGAAATGAAAGAGTTAAATTAAACTACTAGGACCTAAAATCAAAGAAAAATTCTCGGGACAACATTAGTATAGTTAAGGTAGAGAGGTCTTTAATTAAAGCTCTTTAAGGTGCACAAAATACATTAGAACACACTCACAATATATCTTTTACAATTTTATAATACTAGCTAATTCCTCCCACACTTCATCTACCTCAGGCCTTCTGTCCTGCTTGGAGCAGATTCAATGATTCTGAGCATCCTGAATAGCTTTAACTAAAGTTATTATGGAACGTGCTTGATATGTCTTGTACCAGTACACTCTCTTCAGACTAGATGTCTCTTAGCTTGCTAAAAAGTCTCTATCTACTTATACCCTTGATGAGGAACATAAGCAACATTTTAGAATTTGGTACAAAAGTATTTAGCTGAAGGCTCTACCCTAAAATTACTGAAGTGCTGAAAGCTGCATTAAAAACTATATACTTATGAACCTTAAGGTATAACTAGAAATATTCCATATTCTTATTCACCTGAAACACACAACTGAAAATGGCAAAATGTTGTTACAACGCTACAGATTTGCTTATAACATTTTACAAGGAAAATAGATTTTAGAGATGTTTTTTCAGGAATAAAGATTACGTTACATAAAGAAACGTTCGGGGTTGGTTGTTTTTTTTTTGTGTGTGTGTGTGTGTGTGTGTGTTTTGGTTTGGTGGGGGTTTTGGGTTTTTTGTGTTTTGGTTTTTTTTTGTTTTGTTGTTGTTGTTTTTTCCTTAGGACTGGCAATTTGCATGAAATTATTCATGCTACTACTGAACCCGGTTATTTTAAATATATCTGAAAAGTGACAGTGTGCTTAAAGCCTTGGATGAATGAGTAGATCATACTGAAAAACCAGAACCTATTGATCTAGTTAAAAGTAGGACTAGAAACTTTTAATATCTCTAAGTCTCAACTATTTCAGAAAGTGGTTTGTGGTACTGAATAGTCATGTGTTGTTGCACTTGGAAACAATTTATCCTACTGTCTACTACTGTTATACAACACCATGCCAAAAGTTATTAGTTTTGATGAAAAAGACTTATTAGCAGTGGGGTAGCGCTGGGCTGTCACAACTCTTTGTCTTCAGCTTCTTACTGAGTGCCCTTATATGGTACTGCACTGTATTATGTGAGCATCTGCTTGCATTCCAGTAACTGCAGCAGGCATGCCTTCAGAAACAAGGGAGTTTTAAACAACAATGAGTCTTACAGAATTAAAATATGAAATCCTTACAGAGATAAGAGCCAAAATATCAAGCTTGTTCTCTTGAGAAGATGTTCAAAGAGTCATAAGGATTCACTTAGAAAATTTCTAAACTGTTTGCAATATGAAGCACTTGTTTTACTCAGTGCTTCATACAGCCAAATTTGGCATAGATTCTTCCCAGGCTTAATCCTAAATTCAGATGAATGGTATCAAGAATAAATTAAGAGTACATTTCACACAATTTTTGTCTCTCCAAGGAGTCTATCATTAATCAGAAGCTCTATTGATGCAGTTTTCTTCATACTTGCTATTGAAATGTTGTCCTTGTTTTCCAGGTGGCAAGGGAACAATGTGTCTGATAATGTTTTGCTATGCTTTTTGCATATACACTGAACAAGGAATTGATATTGAATCCTGTAAACCAGCCAAAATCTGTCGGAGTATTTCTTTCTATTCTTCTGTTTGGCAGCTTGTAGTTTCAGAACCAATGTGTCCATAAAAGAGTCTAGAGAGTTCTGCGTTTTCTATACAACCCCTGTAGGGTTTACAGAGGTAATAGGAATGTTTCAAATAGCCTGTTATTTTAGTATGTGGGAGTCTGTACATGTGTCGAAAGGTGTTTCCAGATTAATTTTGCTTCAAAACATGTCTTAAGGAATATGGTTGGTAATGAATGTCAAGGCTGCATTTATCCATCTCATTTTTTTATTTATCAGATAGGGACATTAGTAGTAACCATCTGAGACCCTCTACAGAACTAGGTTCTACAAGCCTTTATTTGCAGTGGTAAGCCTGGCACTGAACTCCTGATGCTCAGTAGTATTACTCGTAGAAATGTGAGTTTTGAAAGGAATGGAGCTGAGATTTTGAATTCTAACGCATTATATCCTTTTAAGAATTATTTAAAGATGTACTTCAAGAATGGGATATTACAAAAATCAGATTGTTGCAGTCTACTGGGTACATACAATATTGTAAAAAATTTAATGGAGGAAAAACATGTGTATGAAGTGCTGCAAAATAGTCAAGTGCTTAGTGTTCGAACAAGCTAAGGAATATTTGTCACCTCTAACATGAAGTAAAATCTATTTTAAAAGTTTTATTATATAGAGAAATTAAGCACTACAGAGACTACAACCACTAAAAATATTTCCACAGAATCACAGAAGCATTTACGTTGGAAAAGACCTATGATGTCATTGAGTGCCATCTTTGGATGTTATCAACTAAACCATAGCACTAAGTGCCACATCCACTTGTTTCTTGAACACCTTCAGGGATGGTGACTCCACCATCTTCCTGGGCAGTCCATTCCCATGTTTAACAACCCTTTATATGAAGAAATTCCCCCTGTCAGTTATGCAAGACTCATTCCTAAAATAAAGGAGTTTTGATCAACATAGATTAAAAATCAATTTCAACAGTGTAGGATTTGTTATTTTCACTACACCTCAGGGAAACATATTTTGTTGTTGTAAATTTGAGGTTTAGTTGAAGTAAAACAGAAAATAAGACATTTGAATATGAAAATCCAACCAAAGTGCAGTTGAGTTTTCTTACAAAATTTCAGATTTATTTTAGGTGAAAATATTTAATCATAAATGAAATTACTCAAAATTTTTAACAGCATGTATATTTTGCTTAAAAATAAAATAAAATTTAAAAAATTGGAGTGTTACAGGCAACTTACCTGTAAGTAATTATTCTGTTTCTATTTTTCACTGTCCATTTTGTGACATCATGCTGCCACTCATATCTCAAAAAGATTGTTCAGTTTGCTGCTCTTGCAACATAAGCATATTGAATTTGTTTGTCAGTGACCATGTCAAAAACCCTGGAAATCTAAATTCATTAATGATGTAAAAGAAATAAAAAAATTCTTAGTTCCTTTCTTATATCAATCATTCACTGGATCAACCCAGATTTATATGTTAAGACCACTGCTGTAAAAGTTATAGATGAAATCAATGTAACTGTTACACAGTTGTAATCTTAAAATACAGTGTTTGTACTTTGCTGATGTGTGACATAACATTTTGAATTCTAAAAAGTAGAAATGGAGCTAAAAATAAATGGAATTGTAGAAATGCACAGATTATGAATAAATTATGTGAAAACTTTCTGATCTTGTAGTCTTAGGGATAGAGCAGAAAACAGCAGATGTCTTAAATCCTGACTAAGAATTTTGATACCTTTTCACTTGACATTTGAATCTGCACTTGATCTAGGGATGTCAACAAAGAGAAAGCACAAAGTTGGTTACAGAACTGTTCTTCATAATGAAAAGATGACTTACATTCAGAGTGGAATTGTATGGTCATAAGGATTTTGCTATGATCTTACACCTGACTTTATTCAATATTATCATTAACCTCATGAGTGATGAAACAGAAATCTGTATTGCTTATCAATTTTGTAGATAAATTTGCCATCTGCAAATCTGCTGAGAATTAAGAGTGAGTAGGGGTTAGACTCTGCATTCAAACTAACACTGAGAAATGGAGAAGTAGCTACAAAAAGGTGTTGTGGAACTTAGACAAGTGGAACATCTTTGCACAGAAATTACCAGAGACAACACACAGACTGAAAAACAACTGGTTAGGTAACTGTTCAGGGAGAGGGAAGAGGAGAGGAAGAGCTGTAAAATGAGTTTGGTTCTGTAAAGTTATTTCAGGATGGAGAATGTAAAATTTGGGACATGATCTGATGATTGGAAAGATAGGTCTTGCACACATTGTAGGAATGGAAAATTCCTCTGTGTTAGATATTGATAGATTTATTGCCCTGGTGGGAAGAAAACCTTGGGAATCAAAGAACTTGTAACAATCTTGTGGAACAAAAAATGTGAGAAGATCCTCCTTTTTATGTGCTTTGTAACAGTTCACAACAAAGGAATCGTATATCTCCTACACGATCATGATGACTTGGACTGGAAAGTTACAGAGAAAGCCTAAAGGATATATATATAGTGTATCTCTTTTAATAAAGTTGTCTTAGTTCCTGCAAGAGAATGGAGTCTGTGCCTTCTATCCCCCACAACTATCTTCAAAAAAGGCCCAAAAGACAATAGAGGGAATTACTGTATACACATCTCATTTTAGCTTCTGAGAGACTCACAGAGTCCTCCTAAAGCTCACATCTGGGCCCATGAAGGAGAAGATAGTGACTGGAACAGTCATCATGGATTAACCAAAGGGAGTTCATGCTTGACCAACCTGATTGCTTTCTGCTTTGTGAACATGGAGCAAACACTGAATAATATTTGCCTTAAATAAGGCTTTCAACAGTGTTAGTATTGAACATTACACTCTGGATGATGGAAAACTAGATGGATTAAAAGCTGATTGGATGGCTGAGACCAGAGTACTGATGAATGGATCAGGTGCTACTTGAAGTCCTGTGATAATAAATTAAGTATGTGGGCGGGTCTAATGGTCCAGTGAGGTGGCATCTGGGCTGTATTCATAGGGTCACAGATAGAACATTGGCATAAAAGGATTATCCCTCTTCTGTTCAGAACTTGAGACCTCCAGCTAGATGCTACTTGCAATATTGGGTTCCACAATACCAGAAAGACATCAGCTAGCTGAAGTGAGATTAGGAGAGGATCCCCAAGCCACTCAGGAGTGAAGCACTTGTTCTGTGAGAAGTGAATAAAGGATCAGGCCTTTTTCAGCCTGGAGAAGAGACTGCTTTGGAGGATGTATCAGCAGCTTGCTAGTTCTTCCAAGTGGGTTAGCAAAATGATAGAGCTGGGCTTTTCATAGGAATGCACTGGGGAGAATGAAAGGCAGCAGGTGTGAACTGAAATAGTGGGGTTCAGACTGGACATATCAAAAAACTTTGTAAGTCTCAGGACAGTCAAACTGTGGAACAGGTTGTCCAGTGAGCTCTTTAGTTTCTGTTCTTGGACATACTCATGACCAGACTGGATAAAGCCCTGAGCACACTGGTCTGACCTCACAGCTTAGTTCTCCTTTGAGCTGACAATTGGATAAAAGATTTCCTGATGTCCCTTCAGTCCAAATAATTCTATGATTTTATATGTAGTTTGGGAGGCAATTTTTCATCTCTACTCAACTCCACTAATGCTTTTCTAATTTTTTTTTTATTATACTTTGAGATATCTGGGGGGGGAAAAAAAAGAGAGAGACAGAGAGAGAAAATGGAATAAATGAGTAAACTTAATCTGCCATCATACATTCTTGAAAGAGAGGAGAATAAAGTGTTGTCCCACAACAAGCAAGGCAAGAATTAAGTGTTTTCTTACTTTATATTAAGAGAGACTTGAATTACATATAATTAAAAATCTTATTGTGGAGAAATATCACCGAAATAGACTGTTTAGGAGAATCATGAAGAATTCATTATTGGAGACATTTAGTAACAGTAGCATCTGTCCAAAACACAATGATTTCTGAGAGTAGAAAATTGAATATATTTAGTATTTTGCATGCAAATACTTTGCTAAAATGATTCCTGACCTCAAGCCCCTATTGTTTGCAGTATAACTAGGAGGTAAAGTTTGAAAAATACTTCAGACACTAAGTGTGTCAGAATTTGTTCAAAGACTGACTTAGCTGTCAGTTTCACTAGTTTTCTCTGTAAGATTTGTGTCAAATCATGTTAAAATATAACTGCAATTTTACATGAGTCTGTACAAATCACGCAATATTCTTAGAATTTGGGCTGCTGTCATTTAAGCATTCACAGGGTACATCTTTAAATGCTCCTAAAGAATACTGATAGGGTGCTATTTCATTTTTGCAGATTATTAAAAGAGTGTAAAGCAAGCCATTCCCATTTTTGAAAAGTTAGTTTTGTGAAATAGAAGTAACAGCTGTAGTTCTAAGTTCATCCTCTGTTTTCTTATGTAAAGATCAAATTTGTTACTTTGTTACTTCATATTACAAATTTATGTTTTGCTATTAATGTTTTAAATTTTATGTTGCCTATGTGTGAACATGATAATAGTCTAGTCTGAAGCATATGTATTTATAGGACAGCATTAGGAATGGAGTTTCCTCTCTCCATGGGCAGTGTCAGATGTCCCTCCTCATGCAGCACACTCCCTTGACTTCTGGGCTGTGCTGCCTGGTACATGGAGAGCAAGGCTGCTTGAGACAAACCCATACCTTTCTCTTTGTGATTTGCTTGTACTTTAGGAAAAGTAGAAGCGTGACATGAATTGTTCTTTCGCTGGACAACTGTGTGTTATCCTGAGAATTTAATGGACAAAATGTGTGTCTTTGTGTAGACTGAGAAGTCAGCTCATGACTGACTCAGGAGCAGGCGATTCTGTTCATTTCACAGGTTTTGGAATCGTAACTGTTCAGTTTCCACCATGCAGGCAAGCGAACATAATGTCGTCTGAAGTATGGGTTTCTGATGCTTCTTTTTCATGTCATTTTGAATCTCGGGGTTTTTGCTGGAATGCAGACAGGCTAGAGATGAGATTCAGGGTAGACTGCAAGTCTGCCTATATAGAGATGGGTCTGAGGGCCCTAATTTTTGTAAGATTAAAAGCTTGAAGTGAAATGAATTGTCAAGGTTGATAATTACTCTAAAGGTTGAACCTCAATTGTAGTCTGAGTAGTTTGTGAGGCAGACACGTAATCTTATGCATTGATTGACTTGTGAACCAAGTCACTTTAGAGCAGGATAAACAATGGAAAGAAATTGAATTTTATTAGAATATGCTTTCTATGGTCTGCTTTGTTAGTATGCTATTTTGTTTCACCGTCCTGTTGAATTTTTTGCTATCAGTCATACCTCACAGACCACATTGTGAACAGATTAAAAGCAATAAAAATGCTTTATAATTAATTGTAGATTATGTGATTTACAGTGCTATTTCACCTAATTGATCAGGTGACATAGGAAAAACAGAAAAAAAAGGTAAAATATACTATTTTAGTTTAGTTTGGTTTAATATTTCTTTGGGTGACAGTTATGTAGTATAATGGATGCATGTCTGAAATGAGATATCTCACCATTTCTCTCTGAAAATACAAGTTTGGGCTAAGAAAACAGCAGAATATTTCCATGCTAATGGACAACTCCCATTTGTCATAACTATGCATCAGGATACTGCCTGTGGGGTGACTCCATGTATCTAGTACTTGATGACACTAGAAAAGAAATGTGTTTTGATTGACTTGCCTATTCCTAAAAGTGTCAATACCTGTGTTTAAAGATATGACTTTCATGAAATCTCACTGTCTGAGGTTTTTGTCCTCACCATTGGCAGTGTAACATGAACAGAACCAGTAGGAGAAGCTTCACAGACCCTTCCTATTCTAATTGCCTGATGTAACAGCCATGAAGAACATCCTTATAAGACCGAACTAGGGAATTTACAGTTTTTACTGAACTCAGTGTGTTCTCATCTGACATGTAGTGTTGAGTTTGTGCTGTAACTCACAGTCAGATGTTTTTATTGGTCATTGATTTAAGTAACATTTTACATTGATTTATTTCTATTAATAAAGATCATAGTGACTCTCTAAATTTTAGTGTGTTATATGTTATTATATAAAAAACTATAATAGGATAGTATACAATTTATGAATTTTGCAACTAAGGTAATTGATAGTGTGGCAACAAGTATGTTGCAGGAAATTGAAAAGGTTAACAAGCCATTGACAATGTTAGTTTGGATTGATTCTAGTTTTTATCTCACCTAGCAAGAACTTTAAAACCTGGAGTTCATTTTGCATCCTATAATTTATGATATTAAGATTAAGTGGACTTGTTGACTTTATGAGCTAGACAAGTGGAGTACAATGAAATATTGTTACCTGAAGCTTAGCTTCACCTGACACATGCTGATTTGCCAAAGGTCTCCTGTGCTGAACCAGGCACTTACTTTTGTAGTAAATATTTCCTCATGTTGTTTGCTGGTTTTCCAGTACTGAGGGTGTATGTTTTCCTTCTGAAACGTGACATACCTGCAGCATGCTGAGCAAAGTGTGTGCTTACAACTGTTCCAGATGCTTGAGTAAGTGAAGAATAATCTCTCAGCAACATTCTGGGGTTGTGCTAATGAGAAGAATTCTCTGTTATTTCATCTTGGCTTTATGTCTCAGTTTGAAAAGAAGGGTGAAACAGGCACATAAAAAAAGCTTTTTCCTCCTTACTTTAAAAAAGTAAAAGAAAGAAAAGGAATATTGAAACTGTAATACCTTAGGTGGAAATACCTTGTACAAAATATCAAGTCAGAGTTCATGTCTTGAGACTAAGAGAGGCGCAAAATGTTAAAATTTGAAAGTTATATAAAATTTCAGGATTACAGATCAAACTAGGTGGCAACATCTTGAGTGAATCAAAATTCTCACAGTAGACAATTCATCTTTCTGGAGTTTGAGGCACTCCCTGTTGCAGCCAGAGCTAGACGGGATCGCACACACCAATATGATGTCCAGGCAAATCCAAGGTTTATTCAAAATACAGGTGTATATAACCTTAACTGACCCCGCCTCAGTTTACAACATCTGACTCCAATTGGCTGAGGCTGGAAACATTACCTTTTAGGGTTAAAACGAAACTTTGTAGGTGCACCCTTCGGTCTCACCTGAGTCTGGAGGCTGCAGCACTCCCCAAATAGTGTAATGACTGACAATGAAATAAAGGAAAGATAATGAAATTGGAAAATAGAATATAGAAGTGCTATATGCTACAATGACATTCAATTACTCTAACACTTCTTTAGCTGGAAACAAGGAATGGACTAGGGAGGTACATGAAGAACAATTAAGATATAATACACACTTTTTCCTCAATCATTCTCTATGAAGTACAAAAAACTTGTTCTTTGAGTGAAGCAAGGAGTGAGCTAGAAAAAAGGTAAACATCTAATTATGTAAATGTGCTAATACTCTGAGGCTGTTCTATGCAAAAATCTAAATGGAAAAAGCACATATCAAATAAGCAACACAGTAGATGTCTGCTTTGTCTATTTCTGTATCCCACCAGGTGGATTGGTAAAAACCTTTTTTTATTATGCACATGAAAGTGAGGCAAGAAAATAGTCTGCAAAGGCAATGCTTTATTGTAATCTGTAGCAAAGGAGGACTCCATTGACAGTATCATGTGTTTTTCTCTCTAATGTGTATTTCTGCTGTCCTCACCCCCCATACATGTAGAGATTAATTATAAGTGCTTCAGTGTATCAATTATACTTGAGTTTTCGATAAATGTTGATGTACTTCAAAATATTGTTTCATAAATTCATTAAATTCATAAATTTTCTAAAATTTTTGTAGGGTGTTCAATTCTGTTTATCGGAAGAAATCATCGCAGTGAAAGCCTTTTAGGGAGAAGGGAATTAATCTTCATTTGTTTTAATGTGGTCATAAAGCAGGGGAGTGTAGAAGGAGGTCTTGGAGGGAAGCAGACTATATAAGCCCTATCATCTATGTTGATACTGGAAGAAATATTTTTGCTGTCACTTTATTTTGTTCTGAAGTTCAGTGTGGAGCATGACCTGGTATGTGTTCTGGATTGAAATGAAAGAAGTCCCACTGTCGAATGATTAAAGACTTACCAAATTTAAGTGCACATGTATTGGAGGGAAGAAAAGCCAGAGGACTAACAGGGGAAATATAAAATCAGTCTCTTCTGAAATCTGTATGTCATGTTATACAATAATAATACTAATACTAAATTGGCAAAATGTTAGTAGCATTTAGCAAACCATTATGTGGAAAATGTGGAGTGGTTGTTAAAGGGGGGAGGTCTGCTGTGTGTTTATTCCTACCTTTTATGAGAATAGATCTTTGGTGGTCAAAATCTGGTTTTAAAGAAAAAAATTCTGTCGCTTACTGATCCAGTCTAGACATAAAGAGACTTCACAGAGTTGTGAAAGTCTAGAAGAAAAATTAAATGGAAATAATTTATAATAGTATTGCAAAATGAATTTTTATTTGGTACAGTCTTTGTGTGAAAGTGTTTTTGGAAAAGATATTTTAAAAGTAGGCGACCAGAACTACTTACTGTCTGTAATAACACAGACAAACTAAATAATTTTACTTTCTGCAATTTTTGCTTATTCTTATGGAATATTAGAAAAATACAGAGTAGGTATAAATTCTGCTTCATGCTCAAGTTATGTTATTTTACCAAACATTTTATATTGCTTACCACATAGTCCTTCAACTAGGATTTAGAACACACATCTTGATTACTGTAAGTGTTTCGCTAGGTCTCGCATTCCTATATTTCTCTGGTAATGGCTTGTCATTCTGGCTCAGATCAATGGAAAGAGGAATGACCAAGACATTATGTGATTCAATACCACATTGTGTCCTTTCCAGGACTTTCTCACTTCCAGAAGCACAGACATCCCCTTCTGGTGAAGCAAGCGTGGCAAACAGGCTGGTCATGACAGGAGGAAGCAGTTTGAGAGGTGTGCTGGTTTAAAGGTAAACCAGCAGGAGAAATGAACTCAACACGAGAGAGATTATAAGCCAGAGCTACAATTTAATAATAATATTATCATAAATACAAGGGCACCAGGAGAAATTGGTTTTAACTCACAAACCCCAGCAGTATAATCCAGTGTCCTGGGGCACGAACTCAAAGGGGTTTGTTTGCCCTTGTGCTGAGACCCGCGTGGTTCCCCCAAGTTCAAAGCAAAAGGAAGTGAAAAAAAAACAAACAAAAAACCAAAAAACTGTTGGTGCAGGTGGTGGTTGTAGTCTGGTTGAGAGTGGTGGTCTCCTCCTGCTGAGGTCCTGCTGCTCCTCTGGATCTGACAAGTGGTTCCCAAAGTCTTCTTACCCACCACTTATGTACCCTCAGGGAGCACCCGGTCCCTCCCCCAGGGCAGGGACTCACACAATGGGTGATTAACTCTGGGATTCATGGGGTATCCCTGAACTGTTGATGGCCCATTAGCAACCACGCCCCCCCAGACTTGGTGTGAAGGTGCTAATGACCCCCTGGGCAGCTGCTGCTAATGGTCCATTGTCTTAGGGAAATGAATAGAGGGGGTAGAATACACAGCTTTAATCACCCACACACAGTGATAACTGGTCCCACCTGCTGAACTAGGACTTTTGTTATTAATTTTTTTGCTGTTTCTGTTAATTTTCTCATCTCATTTCTTTTTCCAGTAAATCCTTCTTATGTCAGTCATTTATCTTTTCCCTTTATGCCTCCAATCCTTTCCAGCCACCCACGAGTGGAAGAGAGGGGGAGAGGAAGCAAGTGAGCAGCATATGATTTTGGAGTCTCAGGTGGTGGTGGGCACTAAATTGGGGAATAATATTCCTAAACCACAATATGGCTAAATAAAGTTATTTTATTTTGTAGAATATAAAACTCAACAACACTTAAAGGTTGATCCTTTAGTATATCCTATAGCCTGGGTTTGAGGCATTCAGATGGACCGAAACATCTTAGACAAAGAAAAGTTGTTAAATCCATTTTTCAGATGTATTTTGCAAACTCTGTTGTTAGCATGATATACAGAAGGAGTAGCACTACTCTTCAGCTTTGTGAACCTAAATGAAAATTGCCACCATACCTGTGTGGTGTTCATTCTCTAAATGTGAGTGCAACTGGTCATCTCAAGGAGTCTTCAGAAGAAGGCAGACTCTAAGTCATCCAGAGAATTACAGGCAATTCCAAATAAGTGCAGAGGTCATCAGGAAACATTCTTGCTGGTTTTGGGTATTTATGGGCTTATGCTTGCATTTGAGGATAAGCCTGCTTAAACTGAGAATTCTTTCTAATTTTGGTTTGGTTGGTTTCATTTGTTTTTTGTTGGTTGTTCTTTTGTTTTGTTTTTAAATCTTATTGTTAGTTCTGTATTTCCACAAGGGAGAGGGTAACATTATTCACATTGCTGCAATGCATCTATGTTGTAAAGGTTCATAGCAGTGATGTTTGTAAAGGGAAATCAAAACTTTCATACGTGGCTGTCAGAAGCACCTTTATTAACTTTGTCAGTCACTTCACATGGGGTTTAGTTTAGCATCTGCCACTGACACATCCTGTATTTTACTTTTTTCTTATTCAATTCCAAGATCATTTAGCTTACTGGAAGGATTTTCAGCTGCTTATTTGTTGGCTAGTATACTGTAATCAGTCAAATATAAATTTAAGCTGTTCTTGGAGCTCACTTTCTATCTTGCTATAGGGGCACATGTATTGGAGTGACACCATTTTTTTGTCTGTTGTGAGTGGTTTTTATCATTGCCTCAAAGAAGTACGCATAAATTGTATTAGGTAAAGAAGAAAAGAAAGCAAAGTAGAACAGACGTAAGGGAAGTGTCAGCAGCAAAGAGGGACATGAAGAAAAAGTTGGAATAAGCAGTCAAAGCATGAGATTTATTTGGGATGCACAGATGCACACGAGGAGAGTTCACAGAGGAAGGAAGATACACTGTTACCAAACACTTGCTAAAGCATTTTGACTTTCATGATGGAAACATTCTGCTCAAATATCCTCCATCATGAAATCACACCTTAATAAATGCTGTAAATAGTTGTAATAATCATCCTATCGTAATATGTGACTCAAACAGGGACTTTTAATTATTGGTTAGGAGATTTTTTTTTCCCCATGAATTGATACCATGAAGTTGCTATCCCAGGAAAAAAAAATCCTCAAATTAGTATAGATGAAATTCATCTCTCCTTCCTTTATTTGTAGGTGTCTGAATAAGATGACCTTGACTTTATGGATAGGAATAGGGCTGGGTATGAGTGTTTTTCATTTGGCTTCAGTAGCAAGTAGGTTCTTTAAGTTTACTATATTAGAGCTCTCTTTTGGTGTAGAAAACATGAGAGATCTTATTTGCTGATTTTTGTTGGTTTGGTTTTCGGTTTTGTTTTGTTTGGAGATTTGGGGTTTTTGGGGGGTTTTGTTGTTGTTTGGTTGGGGTTTTGGTTGTTTGGGTGTTTTGTTTAATTTTTTTTGCTTTTTGGGTTTGTTTTGTTTAAAAAAAAAAGACTGTATACTGAAAGATTTAAAAAGGTAGATTACCTGGTTCTTGCATGATGATGTTGACATTTTCAATTTCTAATTGTTACATTAGAGAAAATACACTGAAGAGCACACACAAAAAAAAAATCAGTGTATCTTTTTAGATATATTTCTGCTGGGTTTTTTGCAATTACTAAAGCTACTTCCTTCCTAAGCCACTGCCTTCCTCTAGAAAACGTACAGTACTATTGTGATTTGCTGCTGTATTTTTGTGATTTGCTGCAGTTGTGAAGTCACAGAACCTATACTGAGGCATCTGATCAGAAAACAAATATATTCAAATAACAATTGATGAACATATACACTGGATTTATACACCAGACTATGAATCGGATCTGATTCCACCTTCTGGTCCATAAATGATCATCAAAGAAACAATTTTTTGCTCATATTTTTAATGATTTCACCATATATGAAAACAGAGTTGCATTAGTCTATTTCTTTTAATTCTAGTAAACATAATATATTCCTTATCTCTGTCATGGTAACTTTTTAGAAACATTTAGTCATCATTTTATTATTTCTATCTCTGGTTTATATCTGCCACTAAATAATTATTTAGAAACAAAGAATATCAACCACAAAACCCAAAAATTGGTGCAAAAGTGTAATTTCCATTCCCTTGTCATTGTGTTAGTATGAGGAGAGATGTGAAGCAGGAGTGGAGACTTTCAACATATTATAATTGCAAGAAAAATCCATTTACTTTTTTATCAGATAAATTATAATAATTCTGTTTGTAGTCAAATATTGTTCATATTCAAAATATGCTGTTTAGATTTGTATTCCTCTTTGCTATGACTTTTCATATACTTACTTTATTTGAATTTCCATAGTATACGACAAAATATATTCAGCATTGCATTTTTTGAACTGTGCTCAAGGGAGCATTGTCCTACTACAGAGAGCTGTAAGCCTGTAGTTTCCTGAAAAGCCTGGGGGAAATGGACCAAAAACATCCAAAATTAAATTCTTTTCTCAAAAACCTTAAATAAAAATTTATGCACAAATACAATTTGATAATGATCAAAACATGCAATATAAAAGGATGAAAGCTTTATAATCTCTGCCATTAACCAGCAGAATTATATTAGCATGCAATTCAGGGTTTTGTCACATAGTTGAAAGTCCTTTCTAGAGATCGGCATTTCTTCAGCCTGAGGGAACTTGAACTGAGGAAATTAATTTCCAGCTCCAACTACAAAATTCAGATGCATCCAGAGATTTTTCAAACTGTCCTTATCCCTTGAGGAAACATTTTTGAATGAAAATAATGTCACCCACACCTTCTCTGGAAAACAACACAGAGGTACATCCACATTATGCGCTTCTTGTTACAGGCCTGTAATGAAAAAGCAGCATTTTTTCTCTTAGCAATTTTCATTTTCTCTCTAGATCCAAGACATACTAAGCATATAATGATTAGTGATTGCAAGCTATTGATCAATTTTTGCCTATTAATAGCAACAAGAAATCAAACTTTTTCTTATTAGATTATATATTAGATGCCATGTGTAGTTAATAAAATGGAAAAACCAAAGCCTGCCTGGAGCTGAATTTGTCAACAAATGTAGGGGGAAACAGCAGATTTTATAAGTACAGAAACAGCAAAAGGTTCTCTAGGGAAAGGGTGGGTCTGCTGCTGAATGTATCTGAAAAGCTGCTGGCAAAGAATGCTTCAAAGGCAAAAAATACTTAATGCTTTTTCCTCCTCAGTGTTTTACTGGTAAGATCAGCCTTCAGGAGCTATAATAAACTAAGCATAATGGAAGTCCATGGAGCTTGATGAGTCACACTCACAAGTGTTGAGGGAGCTGATTGATGTCATTGTGGGGCCACTCGGTTATCTTTGAAATGTTATGGCGATCAGGAGAGATTCCGGAGACAGTAAGAGAGCAAATTCACTATTATCTTCAAGAAAGCAAAGAATAAAAATCTGGGAACTACTAAAGGTCAGCCTCACTTTGGTGCCTGGGAGGGCAATGAAGCAACTAATCCTGGAAACCATTTCTAAACATGAATAAGAAACAGGTGCTCAGAAGTAGTGAGCATTTACTTATGAAAGAGAAACCATGCTTAACCACCATGATAGTCTTCTACAATAAGATGACTGGCTTGCTAGACAAAGGGAGAGCAGTAAATGTTTTTCTTTTTACCTTGATTTTAGTAAATTCTTTGGCACTGTTTGCCATAGCATCCTTAGATAAAACTGAACAGGTATGGATTAGATAAGTAGTGAGGTGGACTGAAAATTGACTGAATGACTGGTCCTAGAGGATGATGATCAGTGACACAAAATCCAGTTAGAGACAAGTCACTAGTAAAATTTCCCAGGGATCAAAAATTGAGTAAATATTGTTTAAAATCTTCATTAATGAGCTAGATGATTAGGCACAATGTGTGTTCAGCCAGTTTGCAGACGAAAAATTATGAGAAGCCGCTGATATACCAGTTGGGCGTGTTGCTATTCAGAGGGACTTTGATGGGCTGGAGAAAAGCAAAGAGCAGTATCACATGAAATTCAAAAATGGAAAATTCCATGTTCCTCCTTTGGAGAGGAATAACTCCAGGCACACAGTATCCACTACCTAACTTGAAAGCAACTCTGCAGAGAAGAACCTTGGGATCTTGAAGACATCAATGAACTATGAGCCAGCTAGTGTGCCCATGTGGCAAAGATCACCAACAGCTTCTCAGATTGCATGTGGAAGAGTGTTGTTGTCAGTAGGTAAAGAAAGGTGGTCTTTTTTCTCTGCTTGGCCTTGATCAGACCAACTCTGGAAGTGCTGGGTCCCCCTGTACAAGAAAGATATGGACTTAAATGAAATGAGTCTACTGAAAGGCCACAAAGGTGTATAAGCACCTAGAGCATCTGCCATAGAAGGAGATGCTCAGGAAGCTGGTGTTGCTCTGCATGAAGCAAGAAAGGCTCAAGGGGACCTTATCAATTTGTAAAAACACTTGATAGAGTGGAATAAAGTAGAGCTCTTGTCAGGGATATTTCATGACAGGACAAGAAGCAATGGATACAAATTTAAAAATCCATCTGAACAAAAGAAATTCCATGATTCTGTGGAAACAATAGTATAGACTTAGGAAAGGAACAGAAAATGCAGGTGCTTCCTCATCATACCCATTTTATTTCATTTCAATACAAAACAAAAGTCTTCTATAGAGTCCAGTTGCGGCACACAGTAAAAACTCAGTGACCTCTGATATAGCATAAGACTAAAAGTCATTGACATGAAGAAGAACCACAGTCTATGTTTCATCATTTATTGCTGTAATAAATGGATTGTTTTATGACAACAATAAAATATGGAGCCATTTCTCTCTCTACACATTGACAGAAGAGGAAACGCTGAAATATGAATAATCCTCTTTATGCATAGAAGTGTTCTTGCCACAGAAACCAGGTCAAAGCTTCAATCAGTCCTGTATAACAGATCAACCAAAGCTTTATCCCTCTAGTCTTTTTAGGGTAAAGATACTGTTGTCAGGAGCCACCTAAAAATGAAGGATGGCAAGGGCAGTTCATGTGCATCCAACTGAATTATAAGTGACACATTGGTGTAGCACATGGATATCATTAAATTTTTTGCCATGCTGTTCTGCTTTGTTCATCATTGTTGCATACAAATCTAAAAACTTCAGTTTTAGGTACATAATATGGGATTTATATTTTTCCTTGTCTTTTTCATAAAATATACATACAGTCAGGAATGAGATTAGGCTTTTCATATAGCAAATAACAGTACAGAATTCCTCTGTAATATTGTTCTTGCCACAGCTTTTAATGAAAATTCTAACTTGATCTTCACTGAAGTAAAACATAAGAACAAAAATATTATCACTTCTAATGTTCATTGTGTAGGATGTTGACAATTTTTAAAGGATTTGAAAATCTGATGTAATCTTCAATAAATCAGAAGCAAAGAATTAAAAACTGAAGGGACTGCAATATGAGAGCTTGAGAATAAATCAGAATTAATTATGTGAACAAATGAATGAATTGACTAAATTTAAAGACAATTATATGACAAATTATGCTGAAAATTACATTGCTCACTGAAACAGAAGCAGCTCCCTGGAGAATGCTTATGTAGTGCAACAGTATCCTGAAATGCACCAATGTAAAGTGTCTTTGCCTTACACAATAGTTTTATGTATACGGAGAACCAGTTTGATTACTTTGCTGACTGAACTTCTAGTAATTTCTGTGGATTGTCTCTTAGCACTGAAGTGTCAACACACAGCTTTGGGAAAATAGGATGGATCTTTAGCAGGATTCTTGACTGAATTCAGGCTAATGTGGTGAAACTCACTGTTTAAGGTCATCAGCGTAGATGCCCATGATGTCCTTACTGTTACTTTCTGTGGCTCTGCTAAGCCTAGTGCTTTTAAGAAATCAAAATATACCAATGAAACTGCCAAATATTTGGGAACATAAAATACTATTTGTCAACTCTGTTAGATTTAGTAATATAGTCCTAATGCTATTTTGGAATAGCTTGGCATTCTTACAAATGTAAAGAGACACAGAAACTTTCTGATGAAACATATTTATATAAAAAAGTAGTTGAAGAACAAATGCATCATAAGCTGTGTAACTAATTATTTTTTCTCCTTAATATATGGTCATATGTATAAATATGTAGTACTCATCTGTATGCATATATTCATCTGTGTATCTTTGTTGCATAAAAATTAAAGAAGGCAGTATTTAAGGCCACAAGATAGTTTTGATCTCTTAGTATAACATATACATTGAAAACAGAAGTGAAGCCTGTAATTAGTGATTTTGAAATGGTAATAAGAGTCTGACACAAAGTCTTCTTGATTGCCATTATAAGAAATAGGTAAAGAAAAATCAATAACAGTGAAATAGCATGTAGGTTAAACCTCTAGGAAAGAGAAATGTTTTGAGTTTTTGAGGGAGTATACTGTAGTAGCCATGAACAACAAAATCTGAAGCTGTTAAGCAGTAGCTGAATTTTCCACTATCACTTAGTTCCCCAGTTATTTTGAGATATATTATACCTTATGATAACATTGTTTCTCAGAGATTGGGTAACAGCAGAATAAAGTAAGACCGATACATGTTCTAAAAGACAGAGTTCAGCTTTCCACAGAATAGGAGTCATCCCTTCAGCTTTTTCTGAATGGTTTTCCTCTTCCAGCATAACATTTCTTCTTCTCTGTATATCAGATTGTAGCTGTTCTCTGAGATGAGATAACAGAAAAGAAAGAAAAAAGCATGAGAAGGGCAGGAGGAAGACCTACAGGAGGAGTGTGCTGCTGTTGTAAGGACTGTCTAATGCTATAATGAAGGATAGAAGGAGAGGGTGCCAAACTGTCTTTTGGTACTTTTAGACTTGGCAGAGGAGTCAAGATGACAGAGCTCTTCCATCCCTATAAAAAAGTTCTCTTTTTCTCATGTCAAGGCTCTAGAGGAAAAAAGTTCATGACAGATTAACTAAGAATCATCAAAAAATAAAATAATATAGAAAATTTTATGATAGGCAAGGATCTTAGTGTTTGGGGAACCATTGTTTGGTTTGTAATTATTAACGAATATGGACACTTGTATAGCTCAGTTGTAGTTATATCACTTGTCCTGTGTTTGAAGACTAATAGAATTACCACAGTAAGAGATAACAAGTTTTGTTCCAAGTCTTGTGTAATTGGCTAAAGGGAGCTACTGTGATCTCTAATGTCCTTTAAAAAATTCTGTAACTGAGCTACCTCTACCAGAGGAACTAATGTAGGCATTTTTAGTCAAGAGTGTTGTGTAGTCCTACTGATTGGCAGTTTTTCTGCTCTGGTGTCTAGTTCTTCTTACCTGACATGACCAAGATGGGATAGGCTGTAAGCCACTTTGAAAAATGAATCAGAATTCAGAGTCAAAATACCTGGAGTCAGTTGCAGGATTGAGTAAGAAATCTCTGTCTGAATATTCACAATAAGGCCTTTATGGCACTTAGGTAGGACAACTCTGACCTTTCTCAGAAGCTGGAGTTTAGATGCATCTAATTATACCTGAGGAGTAATAAATTGACATAAGAATGGTGAGGAAGGAAAGTACTGAGAAGGAAAGTATGAGTCCCTATTAAAATACCTCATTCTATCATAACTTAATAGCTTGAAATAACCAAGATTTGCCAGTTTTAGTTCACCGACATAAGTGTGAGAAAAAACTTTCTTAGTCCTGGCTAATAATCTTTCATAGCTCCTTATCCTTTTCAGTAAAACATGGTTGAGCCACCCCCAAAAAACAATTTAATAAAATAAATTCCATGAACACATTTTTTCTTGTTTTGTTTTTTGAACAGTTGCAGATGACACTGGAAATAAGGCTTCTCTCTGTCATAGGAAATTGTTTGGTCTTTACAATTACTAGTGTGACCTATATGAAAAAATATTGTGTGATGGTTCCCTCAGTTCAGGAAAGATATTGAGGCGCTCGAGTGGGTCCAGAGAAGAGCAACAAGGCTGGTGAAGGGACTGGAGCACAAGTCCTATGGGGAGAGGCTGAGGGAGCTGGGGTTGTTTAGCCTGGAGAAGAGGAGGCTCAGAGGTGGCCTCATCACTATCTAGAACTACTTGAAAGGAAGTTCTTGCCAGGTGGGGGTTGGTGTCTTCTCCCAGGCACTCAGCAATAGGACAAGGGGGCACGGGCTTAAGCTCTGCCAGGGGAAATTTAAGTTGGATATCAGAAAAAAATTATTTCCAGAGAGAGTAATCAGGCATTGGAATGGGCTGTCCAGAGAAGTGGTGGATTCACCATCCCTGGAGGTTTTTAAACTGATATTGGATGTGGCACTGAGTGCCATGATCTAGTAAATGGACTGGAGTTGGATGAAGGGTTGGACTTGATGATCTCAGAGGTCTTTTCCAGCCAAATCAATTCTATGATTCTATGATTCTATGTGTAGTGACAGAAGCCACGGTTTTGAAATGAGTCAGTCATTTAATAATGGTATTTCTGTCTGAATTAAATGCTTTGCAATTATGAGAAAATTATGCTAATGCAAGCAAACACATCAGTTTCCTTCCTGGATCATAATCAAAGGAATTATAAGTAAGAAGAACACCTAATGCAACTTAAAGCTGAGCACGGATTTGTCATCTGAGTTCCTTCCTACTAGAATGTAATATATAAAAAGGCAGTCATAGCAAAAATTATGATCTTGCTCAATTTTCTCTTTAATCAACATATGTAGCTGTTCAGCTGTACTTGTGAAATCAAGCTATCCCCTTAAAATTATATTGTAGCAAACAGGGTGTTACCTTTACATGAAATACCTCCTAGGAGGATTCTGTTGTTTGGCACTTGATTTTGTAGCAAACTTTTCCCTAGGATGTTGTAGAGTGCTTTAATGTCACAGTTTGGGCTTTCATTCAAAATATTCACCTTTAAGTTTGTGGTCTGACTCTTTCAAAAGGTTGAATGCCCATGTTGATTTTTCCCTCAATACTTAGTTGGATATAATGAATATTAGAGAAAATGTTAAGTAGTATATCCTATATCAGAAATTGTTCTGAAACTGAAAATGAAGCCCTGTAATGGAAAGCAAACTTATACAAATGCAAGGTGGTTGGTGTTTTTTGTTGTGTCTTTGTTGTTTTTTGGGTTTTTTTTGTAGGTTTGGGTTTTTTGTTTGTTTGTTTATTTTCTTGTTTTTGTTTGGTTTTGGCTTTGGTTTTTCTTTTGAAACTGAATACATAGAGCACAGCTACTCTGAATGTTGATTTGTACAGATCTCTTTCAGGTCAACTACCAAAAAACTCATTAAATTATTCATGTCTTCCTCTACTGGATTGATTTGTGGGTGTAGAACAAGAAGGAACCTTTAAGGTCATATATTCTAACATATGAAGAGAATCAAGCTTGGGTTTCTGGTTTTAATTATGGATACTTTAACTCAGGTAAATATTTATCAAGAATAATGTCCAGAATACCCATGTGATGCTTGACTCAGAAGTAGTCTAAAACAGTCTGAGAGTATAATTGTTTTACCCTGTGTGCTGGTTTAAAGGTAAACCGGCAGGAGAAATGAACCCAACACAAAAGAGATTATAAGTCAGGGTCACAATTTAATAACAATATTACAGTAAATGCAATGATACAAAGAGAAATTGGTTTTAACCCACAAAACTCAGAAGTGTAACCCAGCACCCTGGGGCACAAACACAAAGGGGTTTGTAGCCCCTGTGGTGAACCCCATATGGTTCCCCCAAGTCCAAAGTAAAAGGAAGTGAGAAACCTGTTGGTGTAGATGGCGGTTGCAGTCTGGTCAAGAGTGGTGCTCTCTTCCTGTCGATTTTCTGGTCGTCCTCTGGATTCAATGAGTGGTTCCTCAAGTCCCCAAACCCCCAAGATTATATCCTCTCAGGTCCAGATGGAACCGCCCAGTACCTCCCTCAGGGCGGGGAATCACAAAATGGGTGATCTCACTCTGTGAGTCATAGGGTATTTTGGAATCATTGATGTGCCATTAGCAGACATGACACCTCAGGCTGGGCGTAGAGGTGCTAATGACTTCCTGGAAG
This sequence comes from Willisornis vidua nigrigula, assembly GCA_021164005.1. NCBI lineage: Eukaryota > Metazoa > Chordata > Aves > Passeriformes > Thamnophilidae > Willisornis > Willisornis vidua. The sequence goes on from JAJPCS010000060.1 coordinate 10,441,214, forward strand.
GGAGTTATCACAGCTCTTATCTCACAGGTGTCTTTCACACCCAGATCAAATCCTGAGGGGTTGGTGTGCCCTGGGCAACTACTGCAAATGGTCCATTGTTAATAGTTCTTGGGAAGTGATATAGAGGGTTTATAATACACAGCCTTTGGTCACACCCACAATGTGATAAACTGGTTCCAGCTTGCTGAACTTGGAGACCTTTTACTAAAATTGGATTAGTATCTATGCAAACAAGTTAATGGCCATCACAAGAATGAAAGTATTTTTAGGAAAAGTAAAGAAATAATGTAATCTTTTGACAATATATTAAAAGATACAAGCTATGTGGCTTAATAAACAATGATTTTTTTTGAGTAAGTTAGGTATGTCTTTGAAACATCCGATTAAAGTGTAGGCTTTTGTAAAACCAAAACATTCTGGAATCTTTCACACCTATGGTATTCAAACACTGACTAGAGAAATTGTTTTATTCTGTACTGGATGACTTCAGAAACTGCATTAACTCGTTAGTTTTGGGGAACTACTGGATTCCTTATTTCAGTTAATGGATAAGACAATATAATCTATCATCTTGTCTCTGAAGAAGATCAAAATCAAGTAATGAAAATCAGGCTTTCTTGTAAACCATCTTGGAATTACACTGCACATTCTTACGCCAGTCAAAGCTATGCATATATGATGGTTAAAAAATAGAATTAATCATGTCTATTGCACGCTATAATTTTCCCTGTGTTTCACAAACAAAAGCTAGAGTAAAGTCACAGCATACCTTTCTGTGTCTTCTGCATTTATTCCTGGGATAAAAATTTTCTCCACATGGTTTAACTTGAACTGTATATATGTCCAACAGCCATCATTACTAGCTTTTTCACTGAATTGTCTACATAATTTCTGACTGTCACCTTAATGTTGTATATACAGGTTCAGCTATTTAGGCATAAATATAATAATTGTCTTTATGCCTTCTAAAACTTGGAAATAGCAAGAGGAGAGCTTTTTGAAACTGTGGTCTATTAGTCACTGTTAACTAGCATATCTTTTCTGATTTCACTCATATACTGCCTGTGTCCATATAGCATTTCTTGGAAAAAAATAAAGGAATGTGTATTATGCTAAAGTTATGAGAAATACAGGTGTAAGCAGCATGCTTAGGAAAGGTTTGTTTATTTTTTTCCCTTTTTTTTTTCTATTTTTTAAAAAGAGCTGTATGAAGATCATTGGAAAATCTGGAGGAGGTTTTTATTTTTTAAAAAACCACCAAACCATTTGTATTTCATTATCACAGTCTCAATGTATTTTTGCTTTAATAAGTCACCTGGTGTATTCTATTCTGATAATATGATGGTCATCAAACAATGAGCAACACTAATGTAAGGCTAATCCTCAAGAGAATCCCAATACAGCAAGGGCAAATACAGCAAAGGCAACATCATGTTTATTGTTTCAGACTCCCATCTCAAATTTTCCTAAATCACTTCTGCCCTTGGATAATGGAGTGGCATACTGGTTGCTGGTAAAAGCCTGCTTGGTGTAGACGGGGAAAGATGACTTGTATGAAGTTTCCCAGTACCTTTTCTAAATGGCATAATCCCATTAAAAAGTGATTTTACACTATTGAGAAAAGTCAGCAAAAGAAACTGAATTACAGGGAGCACTTCAGCCTTTGGTGAGATAACTATTTTCCATTGGAGACCTTCTACTTTCTCAGATGCAGTACCTGGAACAGATAAGAATTTAATTCTACTGCTAAGGTTGCAGTTAATAATACAGGTAATAATTACAGCAGTGAAGTTAATGACCTCATTTTGTACAGGCCTAGATGCTGTAAAATGCTGCTGACTATTACCTGGACACATCAGATACTTGGTAATAGAATTTCCTTAAGCTTGTCTCTGGTAGAGAGAAAGAAACACTGAAAATAAACTTAGATTTTTAGTTCAAGAATTATATTTAGACTATAAAAGCAAAGTCCCATGGAAAATCCTGGGTTTTACCTGTAATTTCAGGTCAAGTATCTTCACAAATATGTGTCTCAGTCTTATTTTGGGAAAAAAACATTAGAATTGAGATGAGTCATTACAGTTTTTTAAAAAACAGTGTCTTAATTTGTCTTCATGTTTTATCCAAGAGGGTAAATTTTGGCAATATTCATACCTTTGTATTTTTTTTTTTAGTTTTTATTGTTTAATCTGATTCTTATAATCAGGAAGTCCCAGAGGTTCTCTAGCAATGTTCAAGGATCAATACTGGTTAATGTAAACATATATAATACTGCATTACTTAGTTGTTTTATTATTAAAAAAAAAAAAACAACAAACAAAAAAACCCACAAAAAGTTGTTGAGTTCATGAGGAATATCTGTCCTAAAACACACCAAAACTTTTGGATGTGACTCTTTGAGAAAAAAAAAAAAGTCTTTTAGAATACTGCAATCTCTATATAGATAAAGAAGATCAGAATCTTACCTATCTCAATATGCTACTGCCAAAGTCAAACTCTCAGAACTGTGAATCTGGCTTAGAAAAACATGAGATAAATTAAAAGTCAGAAGGGAGAACGTAGAATAATTAAGTAGACATTGTACATGCATATATGTATATATATTATAGGTATACATTATTAAACATTACACATTCTCTAAAGTACATTTTAGAGTTTGTTACAATTTGTCTTTAGTTTTGAAAATGAAATGTAAACTTTTAAATTTTTTTCCAATTGATTCTACAGGAACTATTCAAGAAAAGCGAACAAAATTTTGTTGCCATAAGAAATCAGATGTCTTAATATTCTTTCTCAAGTAATATTCTTATGCACTGTAGAAAGTAGAGAAATATATTCTGCATTTCATGAGAGAGAAAATAAAAATAAAGAATTGTCATTGTAACCTCACACATTTACAATATGTATGGTGTAAAATTTTGTTTCCAAATGAGTTTATGCTATACGCTCTCAGTTGAGTAAAGCAATTTTTTACAGATAAAATATCACCCTTATTTAAGTCCTACTAAAATAAATACATATTCTGTCTGTTAGACTGTTCCTTCTGATGCCTGAAGAAAGGCATCAGGAGAAGCAGCAGAAGCAGCAGAAGGTTGAAGTGAACTGGTCAAGGGTAAACAGCTGGGCAGAAGTGGAAAAAAATTTCCCTATAATCTTAAAATTTTATTCTGCATTGTGATTTGAACTATGTGCCTATTCTCTGTAAAGTGGAAGGTCAAGGAGTAGATCAGTGCCTTCACCTGCAAACAGCAAGATGAAAAAATAAAATCAAATAAAAAAAAAGACAATCTTAAAAACTGAAGAAGTGGGAAAAAAATATTTTTAGTATTGTTAGCAGAGCCAGGCCTAGATTTCTATTGCAAATTCTTTTTTTTTTCTTTTTTTCCTTTAAATATTTTTAAATTTTATTCTCCATTGTAGTAAGACAAGCATTAACACAATAACTGTAAATGCCAGACACAAACATTCTATGTGGTCTCAGTCCAAAGAGTAATGCTTTTGTTTCTAATGGTGATTATGTGAGACAGTTGAGGCAAAAGGAGTAAATCTGAGGTTAATTGGGTGTATGGGGCTCAAGGGAATTTTTCACTTTCTCTACAAAATTCTAAAGATTATAATTTTTAGTGCTAAATATTAGTTTAAATTTTTAAAGGATTATTATGGCATAGACATTAATTTCAGAACATTTGCTTATCAGAAATATCTTTCTGAGACAGAGAAAGCATTTTTTGACAAAGATTTGATAAACCATTTTACATACTTGCATATATTTTCATTAGCTATACATAAGTCTATATATAGGAGAGATATGGTCTGTGTATATATATGTATAGGATATAATATCCTATAGGTGCAGGTCCCAGGTGCTACAAACAGAAGAATCAGAGAAGAACATGAGGAGGAAGGAGCAACAGAGAGGAATTGTTATGGACTAACAGCAGCCCCTAATTCCTCATGCTTCTGAGACACCTGGGGAGGAGGTAGAGGAGCTGGGAGTGAAGTGATGGGATGCAAGTGAGTCTGTGGAGAAGCTGGAGAAGAGGAAGATATTTTAGGTTTTGTCTTTGTTTTTCACCATTCATCTGTGTAATATGGACAATAAAATAAATTAATTTTCCCCACATCAGGACTGTTTTGCATATGGTACTAATTGGTGATCTCCACGTCTTTATCTCAACCTATAAGCTCTTCTATTTTATTTTCTTTCCCTGTCCTGTTGAAGGGCAAGAGAGATTGGTTGCTGGGCACTTAGTAGCCACAATAGGATGAAACTAAAATATCACAATTTTCACTTACAACACATTCCAATCTTCTGGTTGTTTCTGTGTGCAAGGAGCTACAACAGAACTTGCCATTTTGTGGAAACCAGAAGTGTCGCAGCAGAATGAGGATCCATCTGGAAGCATTGTGTTAGAGCAACCGGTGTCTTTGGATAGTGCTTTTCATGGTGATACCGGAGTTATTTGAGTTGAAGGCAGTCTCTTTCAGAAAGGCTGTGTTGTTGTTGAGGTACCTTCAAATTAAATACACATTTTGTCTTCCATCAGCCCTGTTGTTGAATATATTGTTGAATAAGTAATAAGTTGCATATACAGTTCCAACAAGGCTATAGGTGATGGGGGAATAGAAACCACAAAATTATGGAAAGAACAGAGAAACTATAAAAGCACTTGTTCATACTGGATACATTTGTCCTGTTTCCTAACAGTATTTAACCAAAACCACTGCAAAAAATCTTCCAAATTGTTACTGATGAGCTCTTAAATATTTAAATACTGTGTATCTATTAAAGTCTTTAACTATTTTTTTCTGAAGAAATAAACCAGTTAAGTTATTCAATAAAATATTCCATTTTTTTAATAATTATTAAAAATATAATGCATTAATGAGTTATATGGCATTTTAACCAAAATTAGTGCTATATCAAGTGACAGCTAAATGCACATACATTTTAACAAAAAAAAAAGTCCCGGGCAGTAAAGTCAGAGCTACACTAAGAAACTAATACAGTCCTTTTGACCTGCTGATCTTTTGAAAATTATTGTTTTCTTTTTTACAAATCAAGAGACTAATCTGTAAAGCTGCACATTACAGATATGACAAATGTTTCCTTTTGTGTTTTTCATTCATGAGTATGCTTGGCTGCAGACACCTAAGACCCACTCCTACCCACTGTTAATTGGATAAATTCTCACAGCTAGAAATAGTTACACTGATGCCATGGTTTAGGAAATGTGCTCCCTGATTTAGTTCGACCACTGAGACTCTCCAAACCACACTGCTGGTCACTTGCTCCCCTTGCTCCTCCCCCTGCAGTTGGCTGTAGAGGAGAGTTAGGGCACAAAACGTAAACATTATGTATTGAGATAACAACAATTCACTGGAGACAGCAATGAGATAGAAAACAAACAGTAACAATAATGTTAATTAAAAAAATGTACAAAAGAAAGAGAGAATGATGCATATGCAAAATGCTCACCAAGCAGAGCCTGACCCGACAGCCCCCATGCCACCCTGACCACTCCCTCCAGCTTGGAGCCAGTGACAGCCAACTTCTCTCTGGTTCAGGACCAGCACCATCCAACTGGTCCCTCTACCATACTTACTTGACTGGCAGGAACTCTTTCTCCCTGGAAGAGGGTCCCTTTCCCCTTGCTCCCACAATGACATGAGGGGGTATAGAATAACCTCCATGTCCTAGCCATGCATCCTCCTGGCTACTTCAAAAATTAACCCTGTACTGGGTGGAATCAGGATAACTGAAAATAAGGAACAAGTCATAACTTAGCCTTGCCTGCAGTGACTTGCAACCAGAACAAAGACCACATTCAATTATTTAGAAGAAGAACATGTTAAAAGATGTTATAACAGTTTCCTGTGTTTGTTCAACATCTAAATGGCAACTGATATGGAGACAGCTGAAGTACTCAATGCCTACTTTGCCTCAGTCATCACTGGTAGTCAGGCTTTCCACTTCTTTCAAGTCCCAGAACCTCCAGCTGGGGGTTAGGGGGAGTGAAGTCACTCTCACTGTGAGCAAAGAGCAGATTTAGGACCACTTGATGAATCTGGATATCAAGTCTATGAGGCCTGATAACTTGCATCCCATGGTCTTGAGGGAGCTAGCTGATCCTGTTGCCAAGCCACATTCCATTATATTTGAAAAGTCATGGTGGTCATGCAAAGTCCTCAGTGACTACAAAAAGAGAAATATTATTCCCATTTTTAAAAAGGGGAGAAAGGAAAATCCAGTGACCTATAGGACAAAAAGCCTCACCTCTGTGTCTGGGAAAATCATGGAACAGATCCACCTAGAAGATATGATAAGACACACTAAAGACAAGGACATGACCTGAGACAGTCAGCACAACTTTACCATGGGCAAATCAGAACTGACCAGTCTGGTGTCTTTCCACGTTGGAATGACAGCAATGCGCGACAAGGGAAGACTAACTAATGGCATCTATCTAGACATCTGTAAGGCCTTTGATGTGGTCTCACATGACATCATTGTCTCCAAATTGGAGAGACATGGATTGGAAGGACAGACTATTTAGTGGATAAGGAATTGGCTGGATAGACACAGCCAGCCAGTTGTAAATTGTTCTGTGTCCAGTTGAAGGCCAGTGATGAGTGGTGTCCCTCAGGGCTCTCTTCGGACCAGTGCTCTTTAATATCTTAATCCATGACATAGACAGTGAGGTTGAGTTCACCCAGAAAGTTTGCAATTGACCCCAAACTGAGTGGCGCAGTTGACATAGCTGAAGAACGTGGTGCAATACAGAGGGAAACTTGGGAAGTGAGCCCACAAGAACCTCATGAAATTCAACAAGGTCAAGTACAAGGCACTGCACCTGATTCAGGGCAATCACAAACATGAGCACAATTATTAAGAGCAGCCCTGTGGACAAGGATTTGAGGATGGTGGTGAATAAGAGGCTGGACATGCGCAATCAGTGTGCGCTCTTAGCCCAGAAAGCCAATTGTATCCTGGGCTGCTTCAAAAGGAGTGTGGCCAGCAGGTTGAGGGAGGTGATTCTCCCTCTCCACTCTTCTGTGTTGAGACCCCACCTGGAGTGCTGCATCCAGCTGTGGGGTCCTCAATACAAGAAGTACATGAACCTGTTGGAGCGAGACAAGAGAAGGGCTATGAAAACTGTTGCAGTGTTGGAGCCCTTCTCCTAGATAGACAGCCTCTGAGACCGGCCGGTTGCTCAACATGGAGAAGGGTTTGGGAAGACGTTATGACAGTCTTTGCAAACCTTAAGGAAGCTTATAAAGAGGAGGAAGAGGGAAATTTTATACAGGTAGATAGTGACAGAATAAGGCACAATGGTTTTAAACTGAAAGATGACAGATTTATATAAGAAGTTAGGAAGACATTCTTTACTCAGAGGGTGGTAAAGCACTGGAATGGGTTGCTCACAGGAGTTGTGGCAGCCCCATCCCTGGAAGTGTTGAAGATCAGGTTGGATGGGGCCTTGAGCAACCTAATCGAGTGAAAGACATCCGTACCCATGGCAAGATCTGGAACTAGATGATCCTTAAAGTCCCTTTCAACACAAATCATTCTATGATTCTATGATAAACAAAATGGTGTTGATTTTTACTTATAGGACACTTAAGAAATACAGTAATAATAATAGTGATGATGATGGCCAGAACAGGAAATGTAAGGACCTCAGAAATGGTAAATTAATGAGTGCAAAGCTTAGTAGAAAAATTGTCTGTAGGGAACAGTAATTCAGCATTTTCATCCCAACAGGAACCTTATATATATCTATATGTGTATGTATGTATGAGTATATGTAGGCTTGCTGGATTTAATTATTTTTTTATTTTAGACCACCAGGTACTGTTTCATTAATCTTTTGACTCTGAAACTTCTTGCTGCTTATGGAAGTATATCAGAAAATGTTTTGTTATCACAGAAAAAAAAAGAAAAAAGAAAAGAAAAAAGAAACTAGGAATTGTTTTATTTCATTTTAATAAAAATCAAATAATATCTCACAAATACTAATATTTAAATAACTGTGGAGGAAAAACAATCTAGAAATGATTTATCAGAAACTGTCACCATTGTTAGATACAAGTTAAACAGTTATTTTTCAAGTTTGATAAATCAAAGTGAGTTGTGCAAAGCAATTTAATATCTTATTATTATTTCGTTTTAATGTTTAACATTTATGATTAAGCAATATATTAAGGTAAAATATTGTTGTTCTTTTTTTCAAATAATTGCCATAATTTTGGTAGGAATTCTGTGAGCCTACTTTTATACCAGGTGGTACTGTCAAAGAATTTGTAATACAGCAACACAAAGACATTTTTGCTTTGAAACATAGCTTGTAGCCAAGCTTGAAAGTATAATCAATAAAATATCAGACACAGAGGAAAAGGTGATTATTCATAATTAATTTTATTTAATTTATAATAATGCTATATATATGCTTAGTGTTGTGGGGGTTTTCTTTCTTTACATTGCTAAAAATCCCAAGCACTAATTAACACCAGTGCAACAAATGTCAAATTTATGCTTTCTTTTGTTTGAGGAGCCCCGATATTAGAATAAAGATGTCAGATAGGATAAGTTATTGTCTCTGCATTATGTTCAAGCTTATGCACCACCTGGTGGTTTTGAGAGGTGGTTCTGTGCCACATGAATTACATCTGAACAGCTGGTTTCTCAGGTCAGAGACAATCCAGCTCCAAACAGCTACAATAGTACTGTATAATGTGTCTATGTGTCTGGCATTGGTTGATGGAGAGGAAAGAGTATAAGATGAGCTCTGAATTCACACTGAGGTCTTATGTCTAGTGCTTTTGCAAATAACTTGATTTTTTTTTTCTGGAGTTGCTGTTATTTACAGAGTACATAATCATTCACTGACCTTTTCTCCTCCTCCTTGGTCTCCTCTCTGCAATTGCACATGTTCAAAATAGATTAGATTAGTCATCTCAACCAGACTTATTCCACTAGTTTCTTATCTGTGAACCATTGTGTGGAACTATATTTTTTACCCCAAAGGCTACTATTTATTCTCATTAATTATTCTCTTTGCTTATCAATTCAGTATCTGGTTATATATATTTCTAAGATATGCCCTCTCTCCTTTAATAATTATCTGTTAAATGAGTAAGAGGGCATGGATAACAGTCTTACCATGTAACATGGTCACCTAAAGCCAGCACCTTAACATGTGCTAAGCAATCAGCAGAAGGCAACGTGCAATATCATCCTCAGTCAAATATGTACTGTTGTTTTCCATTCTCTAAAACTACAGTGGAAATGTCTTATTGTGCTGGCAACATCATGCTATATATTACTCACAGTAAAGCTCATTTTTCTCCCTCTTGTTAATTTCCAGCCCCACTTTCAGTATTCCTTGATAGAATCCTCTTACCCAATTTTCCTTTCACAACTCCAGACATTGGAAATTTTCGAAAGCCTCTTTTTGTTTTTTTTTAATTTAATTTTTTTTTAACTGAAGCAAAGAATTTTTAAAAATCATTTCACAAAAATAGCTATTTTTTTCTTCCCTAAACATACATATATTCTAAACAAAAAAAGGAAAAAATATAGGATGAAATCTTTAAAAATATTTCTCCATCTCTAGACTATGTGAAGATACCGAATTAGAAGCAAAAAGGTAAAGAGATATAAAGTATGTTTGAAATCAGCCTGTATGTAATTCAGAAGTTACCAGAATATATTTGCAGACTAGCTATATGGCAGATGCTAAAGCAAGAAACAAACTCAAAATATCCTGCACATAGTCCTCAGGAAAACCCATTGAAAATTAATTCAGAGAGGTGTAGAACAGAATCAGTAACGACTCAATAATTTCAAAGCCTTTATTTTATTTTATTTTTATTCTCTTGTTCTGGATTCTAATGTTTTTTAAGGGCTCTTCACTGAGAGACTTGTATTTCAGCTTACTTGTGCTTTGCATTCAGAATTGAAACAGTATTTCTTTTGCTTTCAGCAACAATTTTTTTTCTGGAATGGAAAAAGTGAACTCAGAACTAGTTTCACTGCAAAGTATTCAGTTATTTCCTTCATATGTTTTATGCATAGTTTGCTGACTATTAAAATCTCAAGAAACATAGAAATGTATGAAAGATAATCTTCTAAGCCAAATCATAAGGCCATATATTATTCTAACAGTTTCTTTTTAGTGCCACAAACCATTTCAAAATAAGGCTATTAAATTGTTTTATAACTTCCTTGCAATTTATTTCAAGATTGAAAGAAGATATATGATGAATTGTCATGCTGGTTTTATATATTCCATATTTCAGTAAAAAAAGGTAACTTTTGTAATGTGGGCAGGTATACGCCAAATCTATTGTTCTACAGTTTTTGTTTTAGTTGTTATTTCTTTGTTTGTTTTACATTACAAATCAAACCTATGCTAGTGAAAAAGAACTTCTGTTTCCTCTCAGCATTTTCATTGTTTGTGTGATTTTTACTTTCCTGCATGATGTCCTGGATACCACAAGTCTAAACATGGGAAAACGGCAGAGGGTAAATATAGAAGCAATGCTCAGATCATGTAATTTGCATGAACTGCAGAGCCTCAGTTAAGGGTCTAACTATACTATGTTTTTAAGAGTGGATCTAAGCAGATAGAAAGTATCAGGGAGAAGAAGAAAAGTGGATACTTGTCCATTTCCCCCATTTTTTTGGACATCAGGAGATGTTGATAAGTGATTTGCCCTCCTAGTAATGTTTGAATATATATATAATATACCATTTTACATTCACAGTTGTCTTTAGCAAGCTACCTTTTCTGAGAGTAAAAAACAGCCCCTTTTTTTTTCCTTCACATTTTTCCCTCTACTTTTTTGCTCTGCATTCCTATCAGTGATATACTTTTTTGTTACTAAATACCTATACATCTTCTGATGGAACACTCCTAACACCAAACTGATCCTCCTGGTGGTAAACTTGAGTTCATTGTTTTATTTGTGGAAGTAGACTTATTTTTTCCCCACGTGCATCTTTATATTAATAATGTTTTTCATGTCTCATTTTTTCATTTCATTGTTTGGGCCCCCAAGAGCCCTCAACAATTCGTTGCAGTTGTCCTTACTCTTAAATAGCTTCATCACAAATCAGCTTGCCTCACTGCTTGCCTCTTAGCCAGGTTATTGATGAGTATTTCAGAAAACACAGGGGCCAGAACAAGTTTCAGCACAGCCTCTGGAGGAATTCTGTTGGTGACACCCCTCCCACACCCCTACAGCTTTATGCAAAATAGCTCTTTACTCCTATAGTCTGAATGAATACCTTTAAATGCAGTGGCTGCTTAATTTTGTTAAAAGCCTGAGGTAAGGAACTTTATCAAAAGCTTTATGGAAATCTAAGGAAGACACAAGAACATGGTCACTGTTATCCAAATGCGATGAAAAGTCAGGTGACTCTAAAAGTTTTGCAACATCAGCGTCTAGAAAAGAAAGGACTGTTGCCCCTTCCCAAGTACAGCATTCACCCCGATGTCCACAATTCTTTTTTTTTTTAACTCTTTTTCCTTTATCCTTTTTAATCTCTATTAAGAAGTCTGAAGCTTTTTAAATCCTTTTGAAACCCTTTTGTAAAACTAATACATTTGCCTCTCTTAAGTCCACAGATACCAAGCAATTTTCATTGAAAGATTATACATCATCATTAGGATTCATTTTTTGATTTCCTTGAGCTCTTGTTAAACCCTTACTTGAATAACATCTGATTCCAATCATAGCTATTGTGTGAATAGTGTATGTTATTAGAAGTTAGTATTACATTCCCTTAAAAGGCCAGCATATATATGTTGCATCCATTTATCTATAGGTCAAGAACACAAATCCTTTCTAGCTTATACAGCCTTGCATATGACTTCATTCAGTAAAAGCAGAGAATGGCATTTGGAAGGAGTAGACTCCCCCTTATGCACACAGACATCCAACACTAGACAGAAAAAAAAAAAAAGGTGATGCAATGCTCTGGTCACTCATGTTATTGCTGTAGCTTTTTAATATTTGCACTAGATAATGTCAATTATATTTAATTACATAAAAATTGACACAATAGAAAACCAATTTGAGAGTCTAGCTATAGCTAAGAGAACCTATGTTGATGTGTGGGGATAAGATCACTTTCTATGTGCTATAGCTTTCTTAGATGGAATTATTTATTGTGCTCTGGGTAATTTTCTGCCTTCAGGTGCAATTGAAGCAGTAAACATATTCCTTTATACACACACCCACACAGAAAGAAATATATAAATTTTTTTTGTAGTTAACGAAATAAGAAGTAGAGAATTAATGGTAGTATTGGATCTAACACATTCTACATTTGAATGTAAAAGAGAAATGAAATTGCTCTATCTTATTGTAAGCCGATTTTCTTCACAGTTTCATAAAGATGAATTCACTGTTTTATTTCTACTTTGTGAAACAAAGCATGAAAAGCTTCAAGTGATTTCCAGGTCACAAAGAAAAAAGAAAAGACTAAAAAAACCCTCTAGTTTTTTCAATATTTATCTAAAGCCTTTATTTGCAAAATACAGGAATAGAAAATATCTTGCCTTTATTAATTGAAATGATTGTGGGAAGGAGAGGAAAAAGAAATTTTTGATGTTTTGATGTACGGTAATTGAAGACAAGTTTACAAAACTGACTAGCCAACCATATGCTTCCTACTTTGCCTCACTAACAACTTAGAAAATGAGTTTTCTCTTTTTTTTTTTTTTTTTAAATCCCAAACTGTTTAAAAATAACAACATTTTATAGGGTGCTGGATGATTTGTAATCACATATATTTGTTCGGAGTTACAATTTTTATTCCATTTATTTCAAGACTTTAAGATTCAGCTTTCTAGGATTTATTTCATAGGTAGCTTTTCACTCATTAAGCACAGACTGCTTAAATCTGGTAGCTCATTACAGGTTCAAAGTACTCCATTTTTTGAAGTAAGTAAGAGTGAATAGGTAAGTCTCAGTAGTCCTGAAGGCCATGTTTGACATGTTAATGATATAACAATTGATGTAAAACTGCTGCAGGTGACAGTTCTGAAAGAAACAGCATAGTGGGTGTAACTAACATAAAGGCAAAATTGGAGCTGTAAATCCCCTGAAGTAATATTTTTTTCATGAGAAACCTTTTTTCAATATGAAACAGCTGTAACTTTTACCTTGTATGTCCTTGTATTTCTACATATATGTATATACATAGGTTTTGATTTTTAAAATTGAATACTTAGTAATTCCAAAGCTAAAGAGTAAGGTAGGGAGGTACAAAAAATATTTTGTCAGTACCTAATCACATTCATACTCCATTAAGCACATGTATGTTTCTGAAGTTATGTGGGGGTGAGTGCAAGTGCATCCCTTAAGGAAAGCTGTTTGGAAGTTCTACCTTAAAGAGAACAGAGCTACCTGGAGTATGTGTGGTGACTTGTAACCAATGAGAAGCTGTGGTGTATGCAAGGTGAATTGGTTAACCAATTATGTGGTGGCTTGTTAGATGTGAGAGTGCATAAAAGGTGTGGATATTACTGCATGAGAGAGAGATTTACTAGGATGTGAGAGTGAGTCAGATCTAGATCTACTGATGTAATAGGAACTAACTTCTTCTACTGTGAGCTATGAGAACTGTCTGTTAACCTATCTTGAATAAACTCCCCAAGTTGTGAGCCTTCTGATCAAGCCTTCTGATGTCTGCTGTGCCGGAGCTTTTCTGACCGCCAGTCCACAACCCAGCTCTGTGTAGGGGGCTCCCCCTATAAAGTTATACCAGATGAGTATCATATCCAAAGAAAGAAGCTGGACAGTGAGTCTACTATTATTGCATGAATCTATCATAACTTATTATCATAACAAGACTAAATAATGTTTCTAATAAAAATTAAGTAAAATTAAAAATTAAGTTCCATGGGAATCCAGAGATTGATAGCTTCTTTTAAAAGATTTATAAATCTTAACCTATAATTCTGAATTTGTAACTATTAAGTTTTTGTGTTGGGAGATGTCATTTTTTTCATATTTCTACAGTACCAAGCAAAATGAAATTTCACTGGAATATCATTATTAAGAAATATCATTAGTGACATAGATATTCTTCTTGATGAACTGAGAAACTTATCCATGTACTTTTTGTGTGCATGTCGTTGTTTAAAATCTATACTTTAAACTTGTTCATTCTTTGGGAAAAAAATTTGCACAATAAAATGGCTTCTATTTCAAATCCATTTATTAGATTAAAAAGAAAAAATTTGTACCAGAATAGTTTATGATTTTTTATGTTTTTTCATATTCAGTGACAGGATAACAAAAAAGACTGGTTTGGTTGTTGTTGTTTTTTTTTTTTTTTTACAATTTTCTTAAGTAAAATTCTTAAATATGCATAGGGATTTTTCAAAGAAATTGAATAGATAATCCAGACCCAATACAGTGCTTTGGACTTGACAAAATCCTAAGGAAAACTAAATATGGGCAGGACTAACACAAAAAATAGTGGTTCAGATTCAGAAATGTTGTCCTCTACATCAAAGTTTAGGACATTTGGGCCTATATGTACCTACTGAAAATGTAGCCTAGAGTTTTATAAATAAATAAAAGAAGAGAGAGAAAAATCATCTTGCAATTTGCAGCTTCTGAAAAGAGACAAAAATAGCTGACCACTCATACTTTGGTCTCAAACATTCTCCTGTATACAGAAGTAAGACAAAGATCAATACAAAGAATGTTAAAAAGCTGATTCTTTGTCTCTCTATGTTCTATGTCCCTAAATGCAAGATTATCTTTAAAGCTATGAGTTTTTTACATGCACTAGAGGATAGAAAATAAAATATCCTTTTAAGTTGTCCAGGTACCTCTTTTTCCCTTTGAAATGTTTTCTCTTCTCCACCATCTATCAGGGCACTCATAAAACAAATTGGATTTTAGGATTAAAGGGAAATGAAGGGTCAGAAATAATGCTGTGTGCATAATCTGACTACTTATGTAGCACAAGCTGTGTAAACAAATCAGCACATTTGAAGTCTTTGAAGAAAGAACTCAACAAACACAGCCTGAATATAGACTGTATCTACTAAGCCAACTCAATTATAAAAACCATTGTGTGTCCAGCAAACACATAAGAACAAAAATGAAAATTAAATTCACTGGGGTTTTGTGTAGGTTTGTTTGTTTATGAGCAGGACAGTTTATGGGGAGACTATTGTTGAAGAAAGACCACTGACTTGGGATTCAGTCAGGTAAGTCTTTCTAGCAGGACACAGCAATGCCAATGCTAGCATAAAAGAGAGCAAATTGATAGAAAACACCATTTTCAAACTGATGGGAAAAGACAGTTTCACTCCTCAAACCCAGGACACAAGTGCAGGGGCACCAGGCGATTGTAAATGTGGCAGGGGTGCAAGGAAGAGGTGAGGGTGGTAACAGTGAATTAATTAAAAGACAACACTCATCAAAGCAACACTTTGTCTCACATGGAGAGATTTAGCTGAAAAAGAGTACCATAGCACAGAAATGAAACACTTAGTCTGGAGAATTATTTGGGACTGCTGCTTAGTAGCTACTGTTCAAATTTAGTGCTTTCACAATACAATTACTGATAAGCTAGACTCTCTGCCAAATCAGTGTGTGACAAATATGTCATTAGAGGTTTGAAACAACCCAGTCACTTTGATCCTAGAAAAAGATGATTCATCTTCAAATGGTTGACATTCTTGTTTAGCTATTATAAGAGTGGTGAAAACTCATGCACTGCAGCCTTTTTCAATGCAGAGACAAATTGATGTTAGTTTCTTTAAAAACAATAAATGTGATTGATCTTTTTCTTCTTCTCACCAATGTATCACATTTGTTTCCTTTATCTACTTTATTATTTTTTGCTATCAGTTTTTTT
Organism: Willisornis vidua nigrigula; assembly: GCA_021164005.1. Lineage (NCBI taxonomy): Eukaryota > Metazoa > Chordata > Aves > Passeriformes > Thamnophilidae > Willisornis > Willisornis vidua. Next base: position 10,457,106 of record JAJPCS010000060.1, read on the forward strand.
CTTTTGTTTCCACAAAATATAGAAAGTGGTTATTTTTCGTGATCCATGCTATCATCCCATAATTCATTTCTAGCTGTGTTCTCAGTTAGTGAGTTGTTGGTTTATTTTCTGTTTAAAATTCAGAGGAGACTGAGGTCTAACGAAAATTTTGGTACTCAATCACTGGTTTATGTATTCAGGCTGTCTTTTTTTAAAGATAAATTCTTTAGGCACCATATTCTGTATAACTCATGTACCAGGTTTTCAGCTATTCTACATGCTGTGTAACATGAGGGTTTTTTTCTATAGGACGAACCTGTTTTCCCCTTTGCAGTTTCATAGTGGTTCTGTGGCAGCTTTTACAGTATCTGTCATGGGAAAAGAAAGTGTACTTACATAGTTGAAGCAGGTTGATTTGGGGTTTGGGTTTGATTTCTTTTTCTTCTAGTTAGTTGGGTTTTGTTTGTGTTTAGAGTTTTGGGGATTGTTTGTTTATTTGTGATCTATGACAGAAATTAGGAAATCTTTAATCCTTTTCTGCATATACTACAGCAAATCACCTAAAAACTACAGTCCGACACCTGCCTAATTCATCCTTTTAAAGGCATTGCCCACAACAGAATGTCAGAGTTCATACTGATGTGAAAGGCTGATCTGTCTGTACCATATCGAGTTTTATTTCCAAGTTGCTTAAAGGTAAACATGTCTCAAAACTAGTTGTACCTCCAGTACTGGTTTCCTCACACATCTCTCCTGTCTTTCTTAAAGCCTTCCCTGCAGTTTTTCAAGAAATATGCACAAGAGACACTTTCAAATCTCTGATGTGTAATGAAAGAACTCGGTATAAGAACAAATGAATTCTTCTTTCAATAAGCTCTTCTTTTTCACAGATGTTACCAGTTATTAACAAAAATCAAAACCAAAATTAGCAAACCTAAAGTAACAGTATATTATCACATGTGAATTAACCTTTCAATAACTCCTAAAACAACTTCTGCACTAATAAATGAATGAGGGCTAAGTCGTCCAATAGGGAGTATTTTGACATGCTGTTATGTTATAAATTACACTGGTGAACCTATTTACCATGAGAGAAAGGATTTTCAGAATTCACACTTGAACAGGAAAGCAGCTGTGAGCCATGTGCTGTCATAATGCACTGTAAAATGGGAAAGTTGTAGCAACCATAAAATAATACTAATGAAAACAGATAATGTGAAATATCTATTTAGGGTACACTGCTGCACAGTTTTCAATCTTTAAAACATGTTGCCGTAAACAACATGATAGAACTTCTAAAAAAGGACTTCTTTTTTTTTTTTCCTGAGTAGAATAGTGCAAAACATGGACGCTTCAAGTAAAACTTAAATAACAAATAAAATATCAGCAAAATAATTTAGGAAAACCATTTTTTATTGGGTTTTGGCACATGTGAACAAAAAAGTAAGGAAAAAAATCCCTCACAAATGCATAATCTCTTATTAGCCTGTCCTAGTTCAGCAGGAGGGACCAGCTAACACTGTGTAGGGTGATTAAAGCTGTGTATTCTACCCCCTCTATTCATTCCCCAAGGACAATGGGCCATTAGCAGCAGCTGCCCAGGGAGTCATTAGCACCTTCACACCCAGCCTGAGGGGGCGTGGCTGCTAATGGGCCATCAACAGTTCAATACCCCCTGGCTCCCAGAGTTAATCACCCATTGTGTGAGTCCCCGCCCAGGGGGAGGGACTGGGTGCTCCCTGGGGGTACATAAGTGGGGGCAAGAAGACCTCAGGAACTTCTTGTCAGATCCAGAGGAGCAGCAGGACCTCGACAGGAGGAGATCACCGCTCTCAACCAGACCACAGCCCTCGCCTGCACCAACAGGTTTTTTCACTCCTTTTGCTTGGGACTTAGGGGAGCCACATGGGTCTCAGCACAAGGGCAAACAAACCCCCTTGCGTTTGTGCCCCAGGACACTGGGTTATACTGCTGGGTTTTGTGAATTGGAAGCAATTTCCTTTTGTGTCAGTGTATTTATTGTAATATTATTATTAAATTTTAACCTTGACTTATAATCTCTCTCATGGTGAGTTTATTTTCCCTGCTGGTTCGCCTTTAAACCAGCACATAGCCAAATTAGGAAATAGCAATGAGTTAGTCACATCTGTAGTTCTTTAGTACTGAGACTAGTCTAATTCGTCCTTTTAAAGGCATTACCCACAACAGAATGTCAGAGTTCATACTGATGTGAAAGGCTTATCTGTCTGTACCATATCAAGAAGAAAAGATTTTATCGTCATGTTTTCAAGGCACAGCTCATGATCTGCAAAAATTTTATTTCTGAGTTTTCAAGTCTGGAGATGGCAGTACTTAAATCAGAAATGGTATGAGATTTAGACTACACCATAAAAAGGGGTTATTTTGTTTCTCCTAGAGGCAATAGCAAGAAGAGTGTTAGATAACTAAACCCAGCATTGTTCTCCCATTTTTCTTTGTCTCAAGTAGTATACCCATTACTGAAATTTACTGTCAGTTCTAGAGACAGATAGCGATGGAGTAACATAAGCAAATATCACAGTGTTACAGGTGGAGATAGGTCAAAGGCTTTCTGCCCAAACCTCGTTCCTTTATTTTTACATCCAAATCTTTAAAATAGTTGTGTTAAGCAGATAGGTAATCTTACTCAAAGTTATTATAAAAAAAAAATTACAATTTATGCAATAGAGCTACATTACAGCACTGCATGGTCTACTGTACTGCAGACAACTGTTTTCTCTTTCAAACAAAGAACTCATTTACTTTTCTTACTTCCCCAGGAAGTTGTACTTTTTAGTTGGTTTCTTTTTAATTTTTTGAAACCTTTTTTTTTATATATTTCAAGGGAAATTACTTAGGAAAGAATATTTAGGTGGAGCACTTTATTGCTTTATTTCAAACTTAAATATTACATTCTTTCTTCAAGGTATGCATGGTCAGACAAAAGTCATTCCAGGCCTTTGCAAATCTTACTAGAAAAATGACTGATTTTTCAAAATTTAATGTTGAATTAGTGAACAGCCTACTGATGTTCATGTTTGTGTTGTTCATCCTGTGAACATATTAGTAATGCCCATCCTACTGTCATCACTGTGTGGTAAGAAATCAATTAATTCAACAGATCACATCAGAAGCCAATCCTGATAATCAGAGAGAAAGTCAAACATGGCCATCACTTTTTGGAACAAAAAGTAGTTAGATTTAAAGATGCTGTTTCATATTCTATCCAGTTGTGTGTTTCAATGGGAGCAACTCTATGTCTGTGATTGTTGCCAACCTGTGGAGTTTAACAAAATGATAAGACATTTAAAATTTCAAATCCTTTCTGATTAGGAATCAGTGTTTTGTTTAGGCATATGTTACATGCTTGACAGACACACTGGAGAGTATTTAATATCAACCATTTCATAAATGATCCATTAGGGTCAGATTTCATGATGACTCCTGGGAGAACTATGCATTTATATCTTTGCCATTTACTCACTCTGCTTTCTATCCTGTTGAGAATTAAGAGCTGTAAATTCTCCAGACAGCTGTGTGTAGTAAATGAGAACCTGAGTTGACTGTGATAGGATGTTGGCTGTGCTGCTCTCCAACTTGTACAGTGCAGAAGGCCCCACTCTCTCTGAATCTCTCAGTTTCAGTTGAGGGCTGTTTTGGGGAGACCAGGCGGAAGTGTACTAAACCATGTTTATCATCACTTTGACACCAGATCCTTCCTAAAATTTGTCATTTTGTATATAAATAGCTTTTTGCCTCTTCCAGACTACCTTATGTCCCATACCACAGCCATCTTCCATAAACTTTATTGATAATTTGCTGGTTTCAGAATGATATTTTTGCTAATGATGAATTAAACCACATCATCTTCGAAACAATTCTGAGCTGCAAAATAGTTCCCACTGAGAGACAAATTTGAAGTGTGACATTTGGGGCTGTTTCTTGAAGGGCCTGGCATTTTCTGCAGGACAAGGTGCTCTTTAGAGCCTAGGTGATAAATGTGATATTAGTCAATTGAAGGAAAAATAAGAGAAATGTGTAATTAGAGAAATTACAATGTAATGATGCAATCCAAAGTATTCTAGAAGAAAAATAAATATTGATTATTAAAACTGAATCTACATTCTGAGACAGAAACAATCCAGTATGTTATCAGATGCATAACTGTGTAAGTAAATACAATATTTTCAGGTAAGTAACAAATAATTAACAGGAAAGAAGCAAAGATAAACTTGTTAACACTTTTCAGATGTTTTGGAAAAAACCAGTTAGATGGAGATCAAAGCCCACTGATGCTGATGTCAAAAAGGGCTGAAATTATTTATGTCAAAATAAGGATGACATCTTTATCTCCAGTGCTTATCACCTAGTTTAAAGGAATCTTTTCTGAGTTTTTGGGGGGGGTTTTTGGGTGGTTTTTTTTTTAATTAATACTTGTGCCAAATCATACACCTATAAACCAAAATATCCCTGACTTTCTCACTAGAGAAACTAGCATGAGTTTTCTTAGTATTTCACTATGTAACAATTTTCTCATACCTCAGATCATCCCTATGGGCCTTTCTTGGGCTATTTTTAGTGCTTCAACATCTTATAAGGTGCAGCTGTATAACTTGCCACACTGTTGTATAAATGATTTTTCAAATAGCTTTATAGACGTCATATTTCCCCTGAGGTTTTAGCAGATCTCCCCTTTACTCAGGTACACCTGTGACAAGTTCGGTTTTCAATTGCTTTATTATGCCATATGCAAGAATAATCTGGTTATCCTCTCTTAAACCCTTCCCAGACAGTTTAGAGCACTCACTCTTTTTCTCCACTGGCTTGACAAGTATTCTTGATACATACATGCAGGATATGGCAAGTGATATAAATATATATGTGTCTGAAGTGTACCTAGTTTATGAAACGGTTTCTTTATAAAATGGCATCCACTTAGAATTAACACCCCTGTGACTTTCTGTCATCTGCAATTATAAAAAATTCTTTTTTTTTTCAGGTAGCTGATGTAAATATGCATAAATATGTGAAGAATATTGATTTTCATTCCTCCTGCAAGACCATATTAAAATATTTCAAGTCAATTACTCCCCTTTGAAAACACATTTTGAGGTCTATTATTGAGAACATATCAATTTTGTCATAGGTTGAAATAGTGCAGAGGCAGTAAATACTCCCAGTGATATTATTTTGTTTTGATAGTTAACATAAATGGCTCTAAATACTGCAGAGAAGCTAAAAAGAAGAAAAATCGGTTTATATTTTCCTGTCCATTAGAAAATGAAGACATCAGCAATCTACATATCCTCCAAGCAGGAAATTTAAGAGACAACAATGTTATAGACAGGCTGTTGTTGCTTTTATCAGAATTACTTTATTATTCATATGAATTCTTCCTTAACAATTAAAATAAATTAAGTACTCCTGCCTTTTTTCATCAGAGGATTGAGAAGAGCTATCAAGTGTCTTTATTTTTACAATAAAATAATGGTTGATGAAGATCAGCAAAGAAACTTGGATAATTATTGATCCAGATGTATAGGTCAGCTGATGTGGATGTTGTTTTCAGACTAGAGCTATGACAATGTCTCTGTTTTAAAGGTCTTATAGACTGCATTAGAATGCAAGTTTCTAGCCTGGTGTGGACTCAGCCGCAGAAATTTCATTGATTGCATTTTAAATGCAGTCCTAAGATATAAAAGTAATGATTTCTTTTGTCTTTACAAACGCTTGTAAGGCCAGGAAAAAAAAAATCTCTAGTCAGTTTATGCCACTTTTAGATGTGTGTGTTTTGCTGCTTCCCCTCCAGAACTAGAACTGTAAGATTGCTTTGCTACACCTTTATCAATTGATATATGCAGGTCAAACATAATCATTTTAATTATTGATTTCCATGACAACATTCCATTACCTATGTAAGCCTAAAATAGATTATAAAACTGAGTAATCTCAGTAGAGTTTTTTGACTACATGATCCAATAACTGAGCTACATAGTGAGAGGGAATATAGCAATTCTATTATTTACTTACTGAGAGACAAACCAGTGTATAGCTGAATGCATTTACCACAGATCAGAAAGCCATATTATTTGCCAGTGTGTCTAATCAACCATGATTGATTACATAAAATAAAAAAAGAAAAAGAATTCCTAACTCATTTAAAGAAAGATAAAAAAGAAATTAGGTAGAAAGTCTTTATGCTGATCTCCTTCTATAACATGAGGTGGTTTTAGTCAACTGTGTAGATGGTGCAACATTGATTTATTTTTCAAATGCAGCTCACTCTCAACAAGATATTCTTTCAATGGACATATAGGAAGATTTTTAAGGAAGTGTAAACATTTGACCATTTCCTTAAGTATTTTTTGTTTGGTTGGTTGTTTTTTTGGTATTTCAGTGAATAAAAAATTTTAAATTACATATTATATTACGGTAAACAGTTGATTCAATCCAAAAATAGGATATTTCCCCCTAGGTTTTTGGAATTATATTGTTTTCCTGAATTGACTTTACTAATGATGTACCCAAAATAAAATAAGCAACACTATGTTTAAGCTGACATTTGATGAAAAGGTGCTGTGCTAATACAGCAACGTTGAAAAGAAATGTATTCTGTGGGGATCGTAGCCAAATAGGTAACAGTTTGTATTTTGCAATGTGACATTGCATGACAGTTTCTACTTTGTTAGATGCTGATATAATTAATTTAGTTTAACTCAGATACAGTTTGATCCAGTGACTTTGCTTAGTTTGAGAGTATCAGACAAAGCTACGAAACTTGTTTTGTAATACTTTTACTGTACCTCTTCTTTCCCTGAAGAATCCAGGACATTTCATTATGCTTTTCACTGTACTAGTAGCCTTAGTGAACTGGACTAGCCAATGCATATTACAAATAAGAGTATCTTAAATGTTTTGCTTTACCATTAAAGTTTACAAACTGTGCCCAAAAGGTGCACCAAGGTGGCACTGATTGCTTGTTCCAAAAATGAATACAGTAGAAATTGTTCACTATCACTAGTTTGGGAAAAAAAAAAAAAAAAGGTAAAAAAGAAGTTAAAAAAAAAACAACAAATGAAGCCACTCAGATCTGTAGATAATGGAATGAAGAAGCCTAGGAGGTGTTATTGATCATAATATTGCTTACATCAAATTGTTTTGGCTCAGCATGCCTCTAAAAGCAGTTGTCACACTGAGATCTCATCTGTCTCTGTCAGTTTTCTTCATTTCACTATGGTACTGCCTGAAAGCTAAGGAGAGGAGAAGAATACTGCACTGCAGTTTGATTCCTTTACAACCAGCATCACTAGGTCTTTGATGGTGGGATCCTACTGACTGTCATTCCTTTATGTTAGCAGTGAACCTTTCATCTTGGAGGTATGGATCACAGAAAGGATCAAAATGCACTGTGAAAGTTCCAAGTTCCAATAATGAATACAAGTTTAAAAACAAATTGTAATTTGCTGTCTTCTATGTGCAACAACTATGTATTGAAAAATATGTGCGAACTGAGGGAGTTTATGTACTTGGAATAGACAGGTATTTAGAAATAGCAGGTTTTCAGTAAGTCAGATATTCCTTCACAAGTAATAATGACTGGGGAATTTTCAATTAATGCTCATCTGTCGTCATAGTTTGACAAAATTTGGCCTCTTGCCCCTTATCTATTCCCAAATGTAGCTTTTCATTCCGGAATAAGTCTGGTGAGGCATGCAATTGTGCAACTGAGGCAAAAGGTTGAATGGAAAATATAGCAGTCATTTCCTAACAAAGTATCTTCAATGTTTAGTTTAGCAAATGAAGACTGGGAATACTTATTTAATACTGGTCATCCAATCCTTTCAGACTGCAGGCTTGTTATTTGGACCAGACTAACCATTTTGCTCCACTTCTTTACATAAAGAATACACTTTTAATGTAATTATGCAAATAAGACTTACATTAGATGTTAGGCAGATATAAAGAACTTCTGGTAAGTATGATGCATATCAATAAATACACTGAAACATTACTTCTACAAAGACAGCTAACATCAATATCCGATTCTGATACATGTAAAGAGGTAGGGATAGACATATTTTTTTTCCCATTTCTGCATTGAATACTGCTGCAAAGTTCAATCTCCATATTTGTTTATTCATTGTGGTAAAATACAGAACTGATTTGCTGCCAATGTGCCATTTTCCCCCCCCTCTCCTGTTCTGAACTTTGTCATACCCCTTATATGAACTGTTGGTCACCTTTGATTCTGCTCCAGTTCACTTCTTTCCTTTGACTCACTTCCACTGAGCATAATGCATGACAAAGAGAATGAGGAATTAAACCATACAAATGGCCATATAAACCACCTACTAGTGCTTGCTAAGGCTGCCATGATTTCATCAATTGGAGCTGTGTCTGTGATATAAAAAAAAAAAAAGAAAAAACCCCAAGCCTAGTTATTTATAATCTGACGAATATAAACAAAAAGCAATCACTTTACTACCTTTCTATGAAATTTCAATTGATCTTTAAGCATGTAAAACTCTCTCTGAGTCAACTAACATGAAAGACTGCAAATTTAAATAATTTGGAGTTAATAATGAAGAAGAATATAAATAATATTATTAATGAATATTCTGATTTTTAGCTGTAATAACTCAATTGCTTTAAAATCATGAGTAAATATTACCTCCACCACTGAAACATTGAGTGATACGTAACTGTTACAATAATATCTACATGTAAAGGTATTGGCATATCTGAGTCAAAGAGAAGGAAGAAATAGGAACACTTTGTGGGGAATACTTAGGGTGTGAAAGTATAATATTTTGTCATTAAATTTGAGCCAGATCATTGGTACAGTCATATTCATATTTTCCTTCATGTGAGAATAGCAACATCTGATCTGTTTCCTTTGTGTGGCATCTCTTTAAAAATCAGATAGATCTGGAATAAGGTCCATTTTCTTAGTCCAAATAAGCTATTTTTAAAAACTAAGCATAGATTCTGTTTTCCGATACTAAATAAGCCACAATGAAAAGATGACTTGTATTGCAGGAGTTTCTAAGAGTGATCTTATCTTTATCGACAGTTTTCTGCCCACTTCAGCCTGTTTCCTGAATTTCCTGACAAAAGAATCATGACCATGGTTTCCTGTTGTATAACAGTGTTAAAAAATTGAGAGAAGAAATAATTCCTTCTTTTCTCCACCTCCATATTCCACTTGCAATTTTATTTTATTTTATTTTTTAAGGAGAGTGGTTGGCTTTTGAGTTTTTTTGTTTGTTTGGGATGTTTTGTTTTCTAAGAACAAAGTCAAGGTGGAAAAGTTCATGATAAAAAAAGTCATCCAAACTCCAAATCTGGTAATTTGTATTTGATGTCCAGTTAATGGAAAAGTCAGGTTTAATTTTAGTTTGTATTTCTAATATTAGACAAGAAGATATAAACAACTAATTTTACAGTGGATTTCATAAGGTGGTGCTATATGCAAATTGTTCAGGAATAAATCTTTGCACAAGAGATGTCAAAAGCAAATTACTCATTGAAGACTTTTAATGATTTATGCTATAGATAGCCTGTCTGAGTGAACTCAAGCACTGAGTAGAAATCATCCTTGTGTGGCCTGCAAATATGGCCTTGCATGCTCTCCATGCAGTGCAGGCATACTCCCATATTCCCTATCCACAGCTGGCCTCTCCATTCTGTTTGTCTTAATTAGTGAAGCACATGGATCAAGATGCTCTTGCAGGAGTTGGAACCTCTGGTTTTAGTGAGGGAGAAAAGCAAGACACTTTTGAAGGGTGGTTCTTGGCTGAGGAACTTATTGTTTTATTTTTTTCTCAGCTCAAGGTTATTTTAGTCTGTTGATTTTCAGAACCAAACCAAACCCTCTCTTTTCATCTGTGAGACAGGGCTGGGCTAGAAGGAATAAGGTCAACAACACAAGGACTCATCATCCCCTTGGGTCAATTTGTCAATTAAAAATATAGCCACTGATGCCTCAGATAATTAACATGAGCCCAAAAATTTTTTTAGACAGATACGTTTTAGCAAATATTTTCTTAAAAAAAAAAAAAGTGGTTTTCAAATGAGTTTAAAAGAATTTTTCAGCTGTTTATCTATCAAAAGAGTTTTTCAAATGATATATCAATGGAAAAATGTTATGGTCTTTTAAATATCCTAGTAATATTTTGGTTAGACATAAAAACTGTTTCTAACACTGGTTTGTTTTTTGATTTCGGTTTTGGGGTTTAGAGGTTCTTTAGAGGTTTGGGTTTTTTTGGTAATCTGTTTGTCTTGGGTTTGTCTTGTGGGGTTTTTTGTGTTTTGGGTTTTTTTTTTGTTTGCTTGTTTTTGTTTTTATTTCCCCCTAATTATTCAGATAAATGAGATTTTAGAGAGAATGTCAAGGAGAGCCTAACCCTACAAAGTCTTAGTGGGAAGGAGTTCCACTGTTCCTGTGATTTCTTAAACTGGGCAACATAACTTAATCATACATTATTTATATTGTAATGTAATCGAAATGCATCTATCAGTTAATTGTGTTTTCTAAATCTGATGTATATCTAAGAATATAACATTTATTTGCTATGTATGCCTTTCTACCATATTTAAACAAAGGTGAGCTAAGAAAAAAGTTATTTTTCTGCCCAAACTATACCCTTTTATAAATTACCTTCTTCATCTCAACTGCATTAGAAACAGAAGAAAAAAATACACTGGAAAAGGCTTAACATCTGCATTTCTTTTATCCATGTGCTCAGCCCCTAATGCTGCTTCTGGCAACTCAGAGTTCAGAGAATATGTAAGTTCCTTCAAATTACAGCATTATAAACATTTTCTGCCTTACTGATTACTACAAGTATAAAATTCCTGTTCATCATGGAGACGATTCTGAAAGTAATCAAAATCCTGTCTTTGTCAAGGTCCATGACTAGAGGACAGAGACTGTGGTATGGAAATATGTAATGCAGCATTTTCCAGTGTAAACAGGAATTAATCTTTGATGTATTGAACATATTAATCATGATCCAAATAGCAATTCCACAGTAATGTAACTGGAAGAGGCCTGAAGAAGGGAGTCCATCTACCATTAAAGTGGTTATTGATTGAAGGTTAATGTTGTGTGTCTGGGAGATCACTCTGCATCCTTCTTCTAATCAAATAAGTGCAGAACTGAATGACGGACTAAACTGCTTGGCTAGCTGTTCATCTTACTCAATATGGAATATAGGCATTGATTATTTAAAGTAATCCAGTGCCTAAAATTCCACAGCTCTATGTCAGCTGGAAATAGTCATATAGTCACATGTATCTACCAGAAGAAAATTGATACTTTTTTTCCCTTGTTCGCATTCAAGCTGTGAACCTCTATTGCTTATTGCACTTTAAAAAAGGTTTCACCCCCCTTTTTTTTCTTTTCCTCTGAACAGAATAATTTATATACTACTGTATGGTAATGTACATATCTGTATGATATTTATAGAGAATAGAATGACAAAGTTGGATAAAAGCTCCTGAGGGATGGAGAGATGGAAGTAGCCTAGGGAGCATGCTCAAAGATAGGAAAGTTCAAGGTGTCTTGGGCTGCAGGCAGCAGCTAGGGAGAGCCTTGGGAAAAGAGCCATGCCAAGCAGTGAGCACAGAAGGTACAGGATGGCTGCTAAAAACAGACAGCAAAAATAGAGGCAGGTTCCCAGAGTGACAAAACAAACAAAAAAATTTCTTAGGGACACAGACAGACTGTGCATAGATAGCTGCAGTCCAGGAAACCCACCGAGCTGCTGTAATGAAGCTGGGTTGAGGCTGGGGGCAGAAATTACACTGCTATGGAACAGGGGGAAAGGTATCCATTATATTTCCCTTCTGTCTTACTATCCAGTCAGAGTTTTCTATACGTTCAAAGTAGAAAGGGGAGATGAAAAGCTATAATCTAAGTACATAAATTCAATGGCTTAGTCCCTAAATGCACAAGGATAATACAGGAGTTAACACAGCATTTCAGAGCACGTAAATGAAAAACCCAATTAAAGTCTGCATAAAGTAGGTTGTGTAAATATCATACCAGTCAAGGAGCTGACAGTGTCAACTTGTCAGTTGATAATTCCTCTTCTCTGATACATTCTCAGAGGAGTGACAATTCATTTCTCTGTTTTTTCTAGCTTGAGCCTGACCTTTAGTCCTCAAGGGCCAAAATGAATTGTGATGCAATCTTCTAGAAACATCAGTAGTGAATGCCTTGTGCGTTACTGCTAACACAGAAAGAAATGCATGCAAAAAAGCCATTCCAAATGAGTATTTTGGTGCTTTTTGTTGTGAGACTTGAATTTAAGCTTTTAAACTATATTATACTGAAGTCAGTGACAGTTTAGAAATTACAACACACATATTTTTATCCCCTTACCCTTTGTGAAAGTAATAACCAGTCTTTATAATTCCATTTAATTTCATTTACTGTGTACCATTTGATGAGTTTAATTGTTGCATGACATAATTCATAAAACACTAAACATTAGTCTGACTGAGTAAAGAACCTATTTCTATTTGCATGGTAATGAAACCTTCTCTCAAATAATCAACAAACTAATGGGACTTTCTGAATGACTCAGGCTTATATGTCAGTTATTGTAATTTAGATCAAGCACTGGTGATAAATAAAGTAGGAAGTCCTTAATTGAATGTAAATATTCAAAAAAGAAAAGAGAAGAAATTAGTCTAAACCAGAAATTAAAGGAAAATGTGAAAGAAGTTCTGAATGGAAGTTACTCCAGTCAAGATGATTGTATAGGAGGCAAAAATGCACTGCATTAATGTCTATTGATTCAGGCACAATAAACTTTCTCCCTGATTGCTTACTGAGCTATAAAAAGGCTTTCCCATGGACAAAGTATCCAGATTTTCCCCCTTAAGAAGTGTTTGCATTCAACATCATCTCTTCTTTTGAGTACTTGCTTGGTCAAATATCTGGTGTCAGATACCAATTTATACAAACAGCCTCAGAGATTCCTTTCAGATCTGTAAAACAGTCTTTACAATTTTCTTCATAAAGGAACAGCATTATAAAGACCAGAAGAGACTTCAAGGAACATGCGTGATATCTAAGATAGATGCAAAGATATATGCTTATATTATACTTCTTTTTTATTTATATGCATTTATAATGTAGCATGAGTATGGTTCTTAAAAGAAAAAAAAAGGAAAAAAGGCAAAAAAAAAAAAAAAACACTGCAAATCGCTGGTTGGTTCTGCAGCTGAACATATGTAAGAACAGAGAACAGCAGAAACTGAAGAGAAAGTGTTTATGATGATACACTAGACATTCCGGAAAAAGAACATTCTCATATAGATAATATTAATGTATAAATCTTCATTTAGAGAAATTCTCAACCTCTTTAGCAATGTGATGACTTTGGTATAGGAATACTTCATAAGCAAATTAAAATGTTAATTTTTAGAAACAAAAGGGAAAAAAAGTCTATTGGTTGCTTTTTGTTTAGTTTTTTTTTTTAATTTTAAAGGAAGCAATAACTAGTTACTAACATATGTTTGTCAGTGTATTAACATACATTTGTCAGTGTTTTCTTTTCTGGAGAAAATTTCCCACATATAGAGCTGTAAAACTAAGTTTCTTTTATTTTATGCATGCAAGCTCCTTCCTGCTATAAGTATATATTTTGCACAGCGATGTTGCTCATTTCTCAAGAAACTGTAGCATACTATATATCAACCTAAGGGTTTGGCCATTACCTTGATACATGAGATTCATTTTGCTGGTTGTGAGCTAGTATGGTTGTTACGGCCATGAGAATCATGAGTGGATTTTAAACAAGACAAAAGTTCATTTTTTTAATGCATTAATGTTATCCTGTGGCCATTTGTCTGTGTTCTTGAGCAGTCTCTTTAAATGTGTGGTGCATGACAGTCAGATGAACAGAAATGTGATTAGTTTTCCTCAGCAAGGATAGAAGTATCTGTTAGGGCAGATTCAGCACAAGAAAGATGTGGACTTGTTGCAGAGGGTCCAGAGGAGAGCCATGATAAAGATTAGAGTGATGGAACACCACTCCTATGAGGAAAGGCTGAGACTTAGAGCTGTTCAGCCTGGAAAAGAGAAGACTCTGGGGAGACTATATAGTGGCCTTTCAGTACCTAAAGACAACTTATAAAAAAGATGAGGACAAAACAGCAGTGGCTGTTGTGACAGGAGAAGGGGTGATGGCTCTAAACTGAAGGAGGGCTATTCAGATTAGCTGTAGGGAAGATTTTTTTATAGCGAAGGTGACGAAACACTGGAACATGCAGCCCTGAGAAGCTGTGGGTGCCCCATTCCTGGAAGTGTTCAAGACCAGGTCGGACAGGACTCTAAGGCACATTATCCAGTTGAAAGTGTCCCTGCTCATTGCAGGAGGAGTTGGAGTAGATGACATTTAAAGGTCCCTTCCAACTCAAAATACTCTATGATTCTATGATATAACAACAGCTTTTCATCAGATTAAATTCTTTCCTCTGAGTAGCACTTTTCTTGCGTATGCCTTGGGCAGGAACAGAGCTCTGGGCTGAGGGAAGTGCAATTTTCAGACACAGGATGGAGAATAAACCCTGCAAGACCCCAGGTAAAGACAAGAGAGTGTTTTTGGCCTGTAAACACTACTGCCAAATTTGAAATTGACAAATTTAACCTCTCTTACTATGAGAATAAACTCATCCTGCTTCAAAGACAGTTTTGAAAATATCAATTATATGGAAATAGCTTTCTGATCCATGGTACCCCTTCTACATCTCCTGTATGATACAGAGACATTGCGAACTATCTTAATAGAGGAGTTGTTGCCAAGAGGAAAATTATGAGTAGATAATGACTCAGTACATCCTAAGCTCACACTGACTCTACTGCCTTACAAAAAAGTGGCAGTGAGATGACTAAAGAAAAACTTAATACTATTTTTCTTCTGGCTTTTCTTAATGGAAGATGTCCTATTAGTAAGATCAGAAGTGTTACAGAAATAACCATAGTTCTTATTTCTTTATATATTGCAAAAGAATCATTAGGTAGGAAAATAGAAGGGGAACAAAATAAGCAGAATACCAACAAAAATCAAAAGCAACTGTTTTTTTAATGGGCTTCATTATCATTATTTGTTGGTTTTATTTCTTCATTTTAAATTTTTCACAGTTAAAACATTACTTCTGATTCTCTATCACCTACGTTATTGCTAAATTTATTGTTGCTATGGTCTTCTTTGTATTTGTTTTTACAAAGGAAAGGTTTTAGTGGCTCACACAAGGAAAGACCATGTACTGCATTATGAAAGAATTTTGTCTGAAATGAAAAAGAGGTGTGTTGCATTACTGGGTTTTTTATCAAGAAAATTGGTAGAACACATAAGAGCTCGAACAACTTTATTTCTCTTCAAAATTAGCTGTGCTTCAGCAGGAGTTTGGACAGATGACTTTTCTTCCAACAAATATTTGTCTATGGAAAAGGCTAAATGATACGTATGGAAATCTTATTTATGTATTTATGAGGGTTTATGCCAGGAAGTAATAAGTTCCTTTTGCTACATCTTCCTTCATCTTTTAATACATGCATTCTGTCCTTAAGAAATATTAATAACCTTCCTACTGTAAATTCCCTAATGGATAGTATGATATTTAGCTCTTGGAATG
Source organism: Willisornis vidua nigrigula (assembly GCA_021164005.1). Lineage (NCBI taxonomy): Eukaryota > Metazoa > Chordata > Aves > Passeriformes > Thamnophilidae > Willisornis > Willisornis vidua. The sequence continues at coordinate 10,472,754 of JAJPCS010000060.1, forward strand.
CTCAAGTGAATAGTCTCTTACAAAACCTAAAACTACAAGACTTCTGAAGACACAAATGAGTAAATATGTAGGTCTTGATAAAGTTGCTAATTTTGCATAAAGTAAAAGTATATTAAGAGGCAGCATTTGAAATCCATTGAAGTTGGTGGGAGTCATCCAGCTAATTTGGACTGAGTAAATATTTTGCTGGAATTTTAATATGTTGTCTACGTTCTCATGAATTCCTTAAAGAGTGTTATGGTTCTAGCTGTGTGCTCTCCTCAGCTGGTTAGAAAGGAAAAGAAAACCTGTAATCCTGTGGCTGGTGTTCAATTCCTTAAAACTAGCTGCTCAGTTGACTAACTGTTTCACAAATCAATCCTGTTCTTTCTACATGACTTTACAGCAGTGAGATGCCTAATGAAACAGGGAAATGTACTGACAATTGCTTGCAGGAGGAAAAGAATGTGAACCATACTTTGTTTTGAAAATACTTAAAGAAGCTTTTGAAAAGTTTCTGTAGGACCAGGTAGAAGAGAATAATAGCACTATATGAAAGGGAGTAGCTGGAAAGCTACTTGTAAGTGTTAACACTAAACCTCTTCATGCGTTAGTTGGACTTTTCTTCTTTGCTACTCTGTTTGGAATTGCCCTCACTGCTCAACATTAGTTTGTCTGTATTATATTTTTTTATATATTTCTACTAAGAGTATCGCAGAATTAATGGTACAGAGACTTTTAGTGAAACTGCCTGTTATAATCCTAAAACGGGTACAACATCTCACAGCCCATCACTTACCATTTCTGTCTTGCCATATTAATGACTCTCAGACAACGTTAGTGCACCTGGAGGACGTGGGTCTCTAAAGCCCAAGTGCAGAATAAAGGAAATTGACATTCATTTGTCTTAAAGCCCATGGGACCTTTACAGGTATAAAGTTGGCTGTAAATTCATAAGAAACCTGGTTTGCCCTCAAGCTGTCTGAAATCTACAAGAACAGAAGTTTTAGTGTTTGCAGGGGGAAAGCACTTTAATGGATTGCCATTTATTTAAAATCCAGCTGTGACAGTGTTTTCTGTGTACATACTCTGTCTTGTTGTGGTATGCAAAGGGAATTTAAGCCCACTGGTACAGATTTTCATAGCAAGTCAACCATGTTTTTACATTGCTGAATACTGACCAATATTCACTAAACTGTTGCCAGTGTGGCTTTTTTTTTTTTTTAAAGGAAGGTTAATAAATAACTGTGCAAAACCTTTGCCAGAATAAGCTTGAATTAAGATGTTCTAACTGTTTTGTTTAACTGCAGAATACAAAGAGTATCAAATGGTCTATCATCGTCTCTTTTGGAAAAGAGGGGGGAAAGCATCTTACAATGCAGACTAAAGGATTTGTCTTGAGTGCTCAGATAAGTACTGTCGTATAACCCTGAAGTAGCCTGCAAATGTTGACAGTCTTCTTCCTCAGTATTATACCATTATTTAGTAGTCAGGTAGGACTGAATTAACAAGAATCATCCAAAAAGGAACGTCTTTTCAATGCTGATGCTTTCATGTATTAGTTTCCTTTTTTTTTCCCTTGCCTCCTCTGACAACTTCCTGCACTTTTGTCCTATGCCAGAAGCAAGTCAGAAGTGATTTCAATGCAGTAAGTCTGATGGCATATCAATAAAGAAGAACAAAAGCACTAGAGGTTTCAGGTAAAAGTAGAGTGTTCCTATTCAGATAATTATCCCTTGTCCATAAAGACAAAAAATTATTTTTATGTTTCTGGAGTAGAGTATGAGAGTGGGATACTGTTTCATTGACTTTTTCTTGGGATTTGGGCAAGTCACTTCCTCATTATCATGAGTTACAGATATAATTGCACTTAACTTCCTTTTTTTTTTGAGATTGGTAAATAGAAAGTGCTATGTCAGTGTTCAGTTTTATTTTTAGATTTTAACCTTAAGCCTCCTTTAAAATAGTTTCATATAGTATATAACTTATTACAAAGCATGGATTTTTTTTTGAAGACCTTCACTGTATTTTACATAGAATCTTAATAAATTTGATAGATAGAATGATTGCATGTATAAGTAGACGATTGGTTTGATTTTTCTGTCTGTTTTGCCTGGAAATATCTACTTGAATTCGTAAATCAACATTTATAAAACAGAGATCCTGTAAATTGCAGCTTGACCTCTAACACTGAGACTTTTGAAAGTTCTCTTTTTTATTATATTTAAGACACTGACTTGTAACTTGTAATAGGTTTGGCTCTGCCAGAGACATTTTTTAAGTTTTGACAGGTTGTTTGACTAAACTTTGCATGTGTAACATGGTTTAAATCTACAAAACCATGATAAAAATTACTTTTTTTTCTATTTGGTTTGCAAACCTTGCACTGCAGCGCACAGTGCTTGTAAATAAAAGACATGCTTTTGAAGCACACTCTTCTGAACCAAAATAGTGTAAGTAAATATAATCATCAGATTATAAGATCATGGCATATCATAAGGCAGGGGTTATTATCAAGTACTTCTCCCTGAAGAGAGTAATCATAACAACAATAAACCACAAAATCTATGTTTTAGATTTCATAAAACTTTTCATTTTTAGAGAGATTTTTGTGGAAGTCTTTTATTTCATCTATACAACTTAACTGTCACTAATTGAGATGTAGAAAAGTACAATATCAGGCTGTTCTGTAACTGCTTCTAAGTTTCTGTGCATCTTGCTCAAGGAACCATGAATTCTTGGAAAATGTACATGGATATCCAAGAATTGTATGTAGAACAAACATAAGTAATTTCTGTTGTAAACATTTTGTAGGCTGCTCTACAGACGTTTGAAAGCAAGTGGACTGGAGTATTTGCTGCTGCTCCTAATGTATTCATAGGAGATCGGTATAAGGGAGCATTATGAACATTTTCTAGGCCAGGATGAAAAAAAACAATACAAAATTAGTCTAAACTGCTGTCCATTCCCTCAAAATGCTCTAATAGATAGAAAAAAACCAAACCAAACCAAAGCAAAACCACCAAAAAACAAAACCAGAATTGTTCACTCTGATGTGCTGGTTGCCTGGGAAAGACATGTTGAAGAGTAACAATGAAGAAAAAGTATAGATGCAGATTAATATCCATGTCTCCACACTAACAGTCAGTCATATGGCTGAGTAAGTAATGACAAGTGAGGTTCATTTGCAGTATCTAACAGAGCGCTCATTCAAATGAACATGTACAATATTCAATATGCACCCCACAGTATAAAATGCAAAAGAGGTTCTGTATTGTTCCTTTTGTATTCATCATCTTTATAGGTTCTTTGACCTTAGTACACAAATTCCCCTTTAAATGGTTGTCATTTGCCTTCTAATATAGACTAAGGCTGTGATTTCATGTTGTATTACAAGGTTTTAAGTTGGTGTAACACCCGTGAAACTAAAGGTGGTGGTGCCTCTGAGAAAGGCTCCTAGTCTTATAATTTTTACTTCAAAATTTTGTCCATCTTGAACTGTGCATAGTAAGAGTATGAGGGAATAACAGACCATCAAAAAAGTGCCCCAAAGACAGGTGTGGTAGGAGCCACCTCCTACATTTTGCATTCTAATAGTGAGATTGATGGCTTTTTTCCAATTCAAATGAGCACAGTCACAATTAGTCTTTATTATCCACAGAAAAAACAAATGGTGAATCATAGCTTCATATCCTAGAGTGTTTGTTATGTAATACCTACTGAATTTCATTTGCATGCCATATGCATATATTTATTATGCTGAAAGCTGATTACCCAATTTCCTCTAAAGTCTTTGAAGGCACTGTGCCAGCCCTTCCTAAAGTTTGCAAGCATATTGTTTTTGACAGTCAGGAGAGTTTGAGATTTTGGTATTAATTACTCTGTTTACATAAAAATGAGCTTTATATCATTTGTGTATTGCTATTGTACGTATTTTAGAAATTACAGAGTAATTACAGCAATTGCTTAAGCTGCATGGGGTATCTAATTTAATTTAATAAGATGCAGCTACATCATTTTTCACATCTCATAAAACTAGATGTGTGAGACAGTGAAGTCATAATGAAGTGTTTTAACAGTATATAACACATAGAGTTCTAAAAATATTATTCATTTACCTAATGATAATTATTTATATAGTCAAGAAATACAGCTATATTTGTCCCCATGTATAATGTGTGAAGTATGTGAATGATTGCTACTTCTTACTTTGTTATTTTAGACGAAGGAATGCATGTTATGTTTTAATTTCACGTAGGGCATAGCCTTTACCAGTTTCAATCTGGTAATATTAGCTATAGTCTGTGGCAATGCATTTTAGTAAGCCAAAAGGAATGGCCATTTATCAGACTTGGCAAGTGGTGGCTGAATAATAACTTTCCTGTAATGCAGACGCTTTCCTGAATGTTTAAGTGCTGATGGTTTGGACATTACAGCTCACCAAATTTTAATTGATTTGAGGTTCACTGATTCACTGACCTCTAAGTAAGTGCCAGAACACACTGGGGGTTCATTTTCTTTGAGTTGTCTATCCAGGTGGATTTACAGTCAAGTATTCGATCCTCTAATGTCCTATAGGTACCCCAGAAATCTACATCCTGCTCAAATACATATGTGCTAGGGACACATAATGTACACATCAAAGAATACTGGTTTTAGACCTGTGTGAAGTACAGAAAGTGTAAATATTGCTTAGGGAGGGAGGTACATCAACAATGAGACGTAACATTTCTCAAGGCTTGATTGCAAAGGTTAGGAGTGTAGGCTTTACAGGTAGACAGTTGCAGAATAAGGATGAGATTATAGACTCAGGCACATGGTAGAGCTAATTCTGTCTAATTATTGCCAGAGTCTGACTGGCAGCTTAAGCAATGTTTCTGTTTTCCACTAATGCTTCATAGCCGTAACTAAAGAGTTTGTGAAAGGGTCATGGCAACTTGCAGCTCTGTCCTATAGATTTTGAACTAGGAAGTTTGATTTCTGGTTCTTTTTCTTGAAAACTTTCCAGATTTCATACACATAAATCCTCCAAATATTTTATTTTTTTTCAAATTCTTGGCTTTTGTTTCATATTGACTTCAAGACATGTTGACATTCCTTCCTTTTTCTTAACTTCAAGAAGAAATGTTTCTTGCTCTGACTAAATAGGAAGCTTTGTAGTAGACAAATACTTCCTGGTGATCAAAAATATGAGCAAAAAACCACATTTTATTTTCTATTTCAGAGGAATCAGTAAAAAATGCTATATTTTCTTTAATGACATCAGTGAAGGATGGAAAAATTCATAGAGGATAAATTAATTACTTTTTGGGGTGTAAAATCTCAGTTATTTCCTTGTATGCCATCACTTATGATTGGAAAATTTATTTTATGTAACACTTGGTTTAAACTGGAGTAATCTGTAAGGCTTTTTCTGGAAGTTTCTAGAACTTTTTCCCCCATGAGACACCTGAAATTCAATAAGTATGTGGGCAATAAGTGAGGGGAATAAAGATCACCATTTCTTTAATTTAGATGATCGGAACACTTTGGCATAAAAGGAACCAGTTAATGGAAGTATGCATAAATAATTTTAATTTTGCTTTGTATCCCTATAGAAGAGATGATATAATAGTTTTAGAATTTGTTAGAAGAAACAGATTCAAATAGTAATAGATAAGAAGGCATTATATTACGGCTTTTCATAGTTACATTTTGAAAAACAGTGCAGTCTTGTCTTCCTTTCCAGATATTCAAAGGATGACATATTCATAAAGATCAGGCACTTACAGAAAATTCCTAAACTGATAAAAAAGAAATGGCTACAATGGCGAGTACCCAATATAGAACAAAACTGTAATTTAGACATTTAATTATTCCCCAGCGTATGAAATTTCCCTAGCTGCATAAAAACATTGCTTTACTTAACAAAACTGCTTTAGCTATTTCTGTCTGCAATAAGTTTGCTACCTCTCTGCATTTCAGGTATGACTAAAAGCCCTTCGTATTCTTCTACACCTGTGTATTAATGTACTTTGTCCTAAATTTTAGTGGGGTTTGGCTTTTTTTTTTTTTTTTGAGAGCAACCCAATGCTGTGTGTGCTGACTTAAACATTGTGTACAAAGGTTCACACAGGACTGGAGTAGGTAAATAGTGAACTTAATGATACAGTAAGAGATAATTAAAGTGTATTTGATATTTACCTACCATTGGAGAAGGGATCAGTTTCAGCATTCCTTGTCATTCAGCAAGGGGCTCTGGTGTGAGTTGAACCTCTGCAATATGGAGCTGGCTCACAACTGGAAGGTCAGATAGTAGAATTGTTAACATGATATTCATTCTTATTAAATTGCTGTACACTATGGGTTTCACATTTTTTATATGCAAAATATACCAAAGAGAAGAAGAAATATATTATGGAAAAAAACCCATATTTTATTACAGCTAAAGATTTTGCTGATATTCCAAACTGTTAGTATGTTGTATAAATAAAGTGAAAAAAAATGACTATATAAACAAATACATTTTTTAAAGATCTGTTTCCATTTCTCTCCTTTTTTTAGCTGCCTGATCTGGTCCAATCCTAAAGAACATTCTTTTTAGGTCAGTAAGTAAAATACATTCAGAAATAGACTTAGATCCAGTAATGTAAACATGAGTATTTTATAATTACTCACTTTCAGGAAGAAAAAAAATCTTGTAGCAATAACTATTGCCTCTCTATGTCATATGGAATCTAAACTCCAGTGGGGAGAAGTTTCTGATAAATTCTTCTTTGTCTTTATACTCACTTCTTGCTCTATGCTGTAAAATGGTATAGAGTTTAGCTGTGCTGCAAAATTATTTCACATCTATGGTTTGTGCTGTTACATACTGTGTTTTAAGTTTATGCAAGACAGTCGCCAAAATAACGCAGGTGGGTGTTGGTAATGGGCTTAAATGTGTTTTTCTTACTTACCTATGGTTTGCTATTACATATATCGGCAATATATTAACTTGTATATATGTGCCTATACACATTCATAGACATAAAACAGTTTCCATTATTAGCATAGAGATGTACTTTTATTCATACTGGGATAAATCATCAGTTCCTTAATCAAGCAAATTTTTACAGTGAAGTCTGTCTTACTGAGGCTTTACTCTGAAGATTGGCCCCTGTATTTAGACAAATCTTATTACTTTCTTAAGACTCTTGAAAACATGTAAAAGTCAACAACTAAATGATGGAGTGGGAAAAATGTCAAGGTTGCTGTCTTAGTTTTATGCCTTTTAATATATTTGAAATAATTTTCTTCAGTTCTTGAGAAAACAGATTGTCTAAATTCATTTCATATGCTGGAAGTTCATAAGAGGAATCATTAACACTTTATTTTGAGAAAGATGATGACACTGAATTCAATTTTTCCAACAGAGATGCTATCCTGCTATATTATTCAAGCTGATTTAATGAGCTCCCGCACTATTTTTCATGCCAGGCTTTGAGTTCAGATTCAGTTTCATCTCTGAAAGCTCGTAATGTAACAAATAAAGCCGTAAATGAATTCCATATCCCAGCTTTTCTTTTTGGTGATAACAATATCAAATATTTCACTAAGAGGAATGTCTAGACAAGTCTTAGCAGCCTGGATGGAAACTACCCAACAAGCTCCTTTTTTGCCTGACCTTTCAGAAGCTGGTAGATTTCTTACAGTTTTTAATATACTTGTATTCTGTAAGTCAAACTGTTAAGATGTTGGAAAAAAATCAAGACAGAATTTAGTCTACTCTTGGAAAATGAAGCTGGAAGGCTATGATTTCTTTTCTTCCAAACTGCAACTAGTCCAAAAATATTTCACCTTACTCTTAGGAAACTAAAAAAAACCAAATCAAAACAAAAACCACAAGAACCAACCAACCAAAAAAACAACAACACCCCCCCCCCAAAAAAAAAACCAACACCCATAACATCCTCCCCCCGCCCCCCAACCCAAAAAAAACTACAGTGTCATGCAAATAGAATTTGCTGAAGTTTTATGTGTGATGATAACTCCTAGCATTTCTTCCTCCAAAACGAAATCTTACTCCTTGGTGAATTATGCATCATATGGGCTTCAAAAGGAAGAGCAGTGAGGTCTCCTCTCTCATTGGACTGTGAAAATGCCTCAGGAAGTCGATGCACATTCTTATATGTACTTCCTTCTCTTCCTCTGACGTGCCCTCACAGCAGGATGAGGAGATTCTTACTGAACAATGTTTTGATTAACCACTTAATTCTGAAACCCTTTTGAGGATGTCTTTATTCATTTGCAGATCTTATAAGCACAGCCTGGGCCCTTCTTCTGTGCTATTCCTCCCTCACATTGTCTCTTAGGTGTCAGACTGTTCCTTTCCATGACACTTGTAGAAGATTTGTTACAGAAAAACTGGTTGTGTTGGCTCTGCAGTGTTGTCAAGGATTAGGAAAAAAGGGTGTGATTTGTGCTTGATGGTTTCAGCTCTGTCTTGAGAGCTCACTGATTTGTTTAGATGCTGTTCAGTTTGCTGAGATACCCTTTTTGAGTTCCTGTTTGGAAAGTAGATAATTCCACACAACCATGCATCTGATAACGGTTATGCTGCTTATATAGTAAACTCCAGCTGCTTGATAATGCAGGCAGAAAGCCGTGAATTGACTTCCTTGAACACAGAGCTGATGTTCCAAAAAAACAGTCACTGGGTACAAAACCTCTTTGATTAGATAATTATGTCCCCTCTTGGAGCCAGATTTATCCCATGTTGTTTCCCATGTGGAAAAGAAAGACCTCAGGGAGGCTGGCAAAATTCCCCTCAGAGCTCTTTCATTTCATTTACAGCCTGATTCCATGACACAAATCAGAATTCTCTGTGTATCCATAGACACTTTGATTCTTACTACAGGAATTATGTCAGCCATGACATACATTTAATTTCCACTGATACCACCCTGAGCTTGGTGCTAGCATCGAACTTGCATTTTATCTTTGACACACAATAAGCACCTACAGCATGCTACCAGGAAGAGGAATAATTTTTGAAGATTTAATTAACTAAAAGTTTTGGTAGACTTTCCATTAGAAATAAGTGACAGAGTCAAATTCGATCTCTGCATGAATTCAGTAATTTCTTCTCTCAAGCAATCAACAATGCAGAGGAAGGCTTGGACAGTCTGGGGAGTTTCCTGAAATTAGCTCATGTTAGGTCTTATTCTCTGTTAAGAAAATAACATGTTTAGCAAACTTAACTCAAGTAGGCTTCTTTGCCATTTTTCATTTTTAAGTGGAAAGACCAGGGACTGTAAACCTCAAACAGATCCCTCCCTAGTCCCTGATTTTATAAATAATACTTGCAGTGTTAGGATTTAAAATCCTGCTTAAAAAGCTGGGAATTAACAGAGACAAAAATGAAGAAACATTTGGAAACACCTTTAATGGACCAAAAAAAAAAATTCAAGAATTGACTAAGAAAGGTATGTTTAGGCAATAGTCTGGAAAGAGTCAAAATCTTATTTTCATCATAAGAAGAGTAGTAATCCCCAGGTCTGGGGTGAAACTGTTCCACTGATGACAGTCCTATTAGGCAGCAATCTCACTCATTCTATGGTTAACTGAATATAACATTGGGTAGACACTATATGTTTTTTATAATAATTTTTTCTTAGTTCAACTACACCCCCAGAGATAAATTTTTGAAGAGCAAAGAACAAAACATAAGGATTTTCAACTGTAGAGGTTAGGTTTGTTTTTATACTCGAAAAATGCTAGAAAGATGTGTATGTTTTCAAAAATAATTACTGGTTGGAAGAAAACATGTTCTTTTAATCTCTTTGTGTGAGCTACCTTTTTTTGGTCTGAGGTGTAGAAGTATGAGACTAATGGAGAGCAGGCCAAGGTCAGGCATGGACATGAAAGGCCACTATTCTCACAAGTTAGTTGATCAGAAGAGCTAAAATTATAACCACAGAGGAATAACAGTAAAAACTTTGCTACCTGCTCTCCCCTTTACCTAAACTAATCACAGAATTCTAATCTGTTTATAAGGATCAGTATAGACAGTAAAAGCTTAGGTCTTAGCTTGTCAATATAACAATTTTCAGCTGTAGATGTACATGAAAACTTGATCTATAACTACCACAAAAAAAATCATCTGTATTAATTGACAGTAGTTTCAAGAGACTATATACAAGGTTGGTTCTGTGGGGAATACCAGATAGGTACATTGATCAATCTTGGGTGTTTGTTGTCATGGGGTTTTCATTTCATGCATTTGTATTATTATTTCTATTTGTATAACTTCTCTATGTTCATATCTTTCTTATTTTTATGGGACAAGAGCTGATAGCATTTTAAAAGTGTGACAAAGGAGTAATAAAAAGAAATATAATTTCTTGCAGATAATTTGGTTTTCATTGTGTTTTCGTTGTTTATCTAGAGAGACAAGAAGAAAAACATTATTATGCATAAATATAATGGATCTGATAAGTATATACCATTTAATAGAGCAATTATTGGTTTAGGACAAACAGTTATGAAGTCGATGCATATCTAATGCAGCATCATTTCAGAATTAGATTAGGAGATTGGAAGTCAGAGTTTCTATGCTTGTCTTTCTAGGAAATATTGGACATGCCACTCAAAGTTGCTTAATTATGTTAGTTATCAGAATGTTAATTTGTTATAAAAAAACCCCAAAACAAAACAACTTTGTCGCTTTACTGACTATTGAGAGAGCTATACAATTATTTCAAATAAAAATTATTTCACAGGAAAGTCTTCCCTTCCTCCTCTTCCTCCCCTGTTCTCCCCTGCCCACAAGTTTGGGAAGACAACCATTCTGTCTCTGAAAAATTGATAGTGATTATTATTTTTTTTTTCATGCCTTAAAGAAGTCTGATTTTCATGAAAACTTGCTCCTTCTATTAACCTTAATTTGTATAAATTCAGCACATATTCCTGATTTAACAAGAGTGCTTTGATACAGTTATGGGAAACAAAGGTATTTGTCCCCTACACTTCTACTTTTCACACATTATAAAACTAAGGTTGTCATGCTTACACTTCTGCACACCGATGGATGGGTGAACTGACCTTGTGTGGATTAGACCTTTAGGATGGCATACATAATTTTGGAAGCTGAAAGAGTTAACATTTAATAAATAAGCTATTAAATGCATGAAATCTGGCTTGAAAGTAGATGTTGCTATTGAAAGACAGTGGGGAAGACATTTCTATGTCTCAGTGTGGTTCTTCTGTCTAAATTGCATTGCTCGATATGCTCTTTGATCTCTTCTGTTACTTCACTTGGGTATAATGGCCTTCTCTTTATTACATTCAACAATAATGTAATCTCTCAAGGGCAGCAAGATGGATATTATATATTCCATTCCTAGCACTGGACTTGGATGACTGAAAATGGTACCAACTTTGCAGCTTTTGGCAAGGAACTCTCCGTTGTCTTGGCCAGTAATTAGGCAAAAGGCTACTTTGACTGTTGTTTGGTTTGTTTGTTTGTTTGTTTTATCCCTTGGTTAAAAATAATGAAAATATTTTGTAGTGATAGTTTACATTCTTGGTCTTATTTTTTCATAAGTGGGAATTGTGAAAAGTTGTAGCTTTTGAAGGAATAAGTTTAACTTGAGAATTGAGAGCAGCTCTGAAAAAGTGTATCTGCAAGATACATCCTCTTAAAGATCCAGTTGCATCACAAGTCATGCTCATGTTGGATACGTTCAAAAAAGTGAAAGAAACTTCTACTGTATCTGGGACTTTAGGAAAACATATAAACATTTTAAAATTTGATATTAGGTAAAATCTTGCAGTCTTTATTTAGTGGTTTACAATTTCCTTAAAGTTTACTTGGAATTTTTCCCAAATGAAAACAAGAGGCATGAACCTCACCTGAAATAAACTGGCATGGCTCCACTGAAGTCAAATAACACAGTGTTGGAAGCATCTGTTTAACTGACTGCTGCTTTCAGATGGAGGTTGGTCTCTATTTTGCCACTTTACAATATTTTTAATTTTTTTTTTATTATTTGTTAATCTATGCAGACCTATCACCCTGTATATTGGAACTAGAATGTCTAACGCATTTATTACCTAAAGTATTTTGTGGTCAGGGAGAGAAAGGGTTGCAGTTTTCTGTGGAGATACCTGACATACTGTACAGTGAAGTGTAGTATATCTATTAATCTCATCTAAAGAAGCAGACAGTGAACAGGTTCAATTCTGGGACAACCTAACCATTAACAGCATCCCAAACTTGATTTTATTACTTCACTTTTTTGAACTGAAAACACTGGGGCTAAGATTTATTATGTCATTTTTGTCCCTGCCTTTCCTCTGTCTCATCTGTATTCTTTACAGAGCCTATAAACATGGGCTGTCAGCAAGCTAAACCTGTCAGATTTTCACGTCCCCCTCCTCTGTTTGCTACTATGCTGCCCGAGAAACAACCCTGCATGCTCACCCTCGCTATGATTCTCATGATCACATCTCATTCATCACTGTGACTCCAAACCCAGCTCAACACATTAGGAAAAAGGTCAGGGATATGAAAGGAAATGAGAAATAAACAACTACCCAGCGGAAGCGGTTGAGCTACAGGAGATGTGGGAGGTAAGATCGGAGCCAATTTCTCTGTCAGCAGCTGCACTGGGCATAAAGTACTTGCTATACAAGTTCTAAGTGTTTTAAACTGGAGGGTTGTGTAGGGGTTTTCTGCAGCTCCAGGTTTATTTCCCAGCACAGAAGCATAGTGAAAGGATAGAAAACCTTAGTTAAAGATGGGAAGGTTATAAAGCTTTTTATAACTGTAGTAAAGATGACAGATTGGTTGCTGAGTGACTAGAAACCTGATAGCTTGCAGGATTTGGACTCGAGAGTTCAATAAACATCCTTTCAATGATGAAAGGACAAGTCCTGTGTTGACTTTCTGAGACAAACTTTAAGAAGCTTTTATTTTGGCATGGGGGGAATTTTGTATGAAGGAAAAAGAAATTATTTTATACAAAGAAGTAATCTTCCCTTAAGTGAGATCTCTACTTCCTATGTGCTCTATTGCCAATGTAGTTAGGTAGAATTTATTTTAAAATTATTCTGAATTAGTGATGTACCTTCGCCATTCTCCTCACTACTACTTTGGTGATTTGTCCTAGATCAGGTTTTTTTTCTTGATCAGGAATTCTGGGGTTTTTTGCTTTTATGCAATTTTGTACCCAACTTCTTGGCACTTTTCATCATAAAGAGAAATAACTGTTAACTCTTCTGTTATTTGCATTTTGTGAATCTATATTTAAAATATTGATGTAGTATCATGCCAGTAATTACTTCTTCTCAGCATATAAGGGGGAAAAAAGTAGAAACTGCTGAGCCTAAAATAGATAGCTGATAGCTTTTAAAACTCGGTTCAGAAGACTTTGATATCAAGAATTAGCTTGTGCAAATAAAATGCTTTTTCTCACAGATAGTAATAAGCTTATTGGGATTTTAGTTTACAGGGTTTTTTATGTATGAAGTGATTGGTTAAGAATTTGACATGTCCCCTGATAATAACACATTGAACAGCAAGTGTGATGACTTTGGTCAAATAATCAAGAATATAAATATTTCATTAACAATAATATTTTTAAAAAGTAGTTCTGATTGTGCTTTATTTGAACAGAGATTATTTATGTTCTAGCCTTTTTTTGGCATGCTTCTGTCTAGCTTATGTTAAGCACTTGTTTTAAGCTCTATGTGTTGTTTAAGTTAAATAAAGAAAAATAAACTGATTATTTGATAATTTTCTTTTAACAAGAGAAAGATGCAAGCCCTCTGGTGAAATTATCAGGCAAATGATAAAACCAAAAGCATTCCATGATTTAGCAGGGAAAGCACAATTTCATGAAGAACAGTTCCCAGGATGTCCATTAAATACAATACTTTGAATGCAACCTTTAAATCTGTTAATCCTTGTGTCACTGGCTGTGGAAAGGTGAGAAGGAATACTACCCTACATGTTTGCTTTATTTTGCATTCTTTTTGAAGCACTTGCTATCATGCTAAAGCTAAAGACAAAATACTTGAGTTTGTGGCCCAAACCACTATATACATCTTACCGAGTCATCCATGGGAAGAAACTTGCAGAATTTGGGAAGAAACGACTTACAATTCAGGAAAGGAACTTTTGCATGTAAAAATAAAGTAGAGGACTGCTATGTCCCCTACTTCTGTGCAAGCATTTGTGTTTTCTTCAGTAAATGTCACTGCTCCCAGTGCCATCAGGAAGCTCTTTTCTCTATGTTCATCATACTCCTTGGATTGATAGTATGGAAATTCAATAATTTTGAACATATTGAATATCCTAGTTTTAGTGGATAGAAGTTAAGATCCCCAAATCAAGTAACTGTGTAAACACACTGCACACATAACAATGGAACAGCTGAAAAAGGCCAAAAGTTCAGCACAGGGAGTTAGGATTTTCAACCAAAAGACAGATCAAAGTCAAACTGAAAATAGATACATTCTAGATTAATGTGAATTGTGGGGAATAAAATAAATTCCAGAGAATAAGAACCAGGGATGAAAACATATTAGAAAAGAGAAGTACATTTGTGTTCCTACAACTTACTGTATGCTATCAAGTATAAATGCAGCTTTGTGATACAGAAGAGCTCTGTGCTGACAGGACTTATACTCCAAATCAGGGACACAAAGCGTGCTAGAAATTTTAAACTTGTGAAGAAAGTGGTTTGAAAGACACATGACAGTATACTCATAAAGAGACTATAACTGTAAAACAATTAAGAAATAAATGTGAGTAGCTCTTCATGAAATACATTGAACTGAAATAGTGTCAGCAGAGGCACCATGAAAAAGATGATCCTTCTAAAGGAAAACACAATAGAGGGTAAAATCATCAGAATAATAAAGCAAACTGTGGTGAGAAAGAAAAAGAAATGAGAAATAGTAATCAATTTTAGAGTTTAACTTAATATAGATGGTATTTTTATCTACCACATCACTGCAAATCAAATACAGAATGAATGGAGGATGAAAGGAGAAGTAAGAAAATTCCAAAATCCAGTACTTCCCTCTTTATTGATATAGTAGGAAGAATCCAACTCCTAGCCAGTTTACATCCTGGCATTGAACAAGATTGCCTTATTCAACTTGATCAATACCAGATAAAAATGAGGTACAAGCTGGAGATTACTTTGCACTGAGATATCAAATGCTATTCTGTAGTTCTCTAATAGGGTAAACTAGTAAATATTGAACTTGGCAGGCTGAATCTGATAAGTACTTGAAATTTGAAGTAACATATTAGAAAAAAAAAATGGGTATCTTACTTTTCTCTCTTGCATATATAATAAAGTTTGCATTACCTAATGCTGTCCAGATAGATACTGCAGGGCTAAGTTAAGCTATGAAAACAGCGTGAAAGGCAGCCATTTTAAAATAAAGCTAAAATGGCTAAGTCATCTCACCCAGCAAAAATTTGTGTTAGCATTCACCATCTAGTAAATATCATTAATGGTATATGACAGAATTTACCTACTCTTATTTGCTCACAATCACCAAATCTAGACTTGATTTGCCAGGTTGTACATCAGATTCCTGTAATGCAGATAGGTAGGGTTGGGTTTTCTACTCCCATACTTCTCGAGGAGCATTGTTTCAGTTGCACAGACTCCACTATCCACACTTTGCAGATCAGATGAATGCAATTAATAGTGAGTGACAAAAGCAGATTTACAAAACAAACAAAATCATTCCTTTGTGAAAGACCAATGAAATAAACCCACACTGTTAAGATAGCTGAATACAGAATTTTATTTTATACTTGGAGAACTCTTGTATTTGTGTAAAAAGAGGCACAATGACTTCCTTAAGACTGGCAGAGTTCTAGTTTGTATATTGAATATGACAGCTCTAATGCTTGCAATGCACTTAAGTCAATGTTTGCAACATAAAAGTATTGACATGACTATTGACTCCTTTTATTATTTTCTGGCAACATTTACTTCCCGTTTGACAAGATCTTAAAAAACATTACTTACTATATGGAATTAGGGAAAATAAAATTGAAACACATTCAGATTTCCCCTCAGAAACATCTAGTATTCGTATTTCTCAGATAGGAGCCACTTTCTGGGCGTTCTGACTAGTTTCTTCTATTTCAGACTCTGTGGGTTTTATTAAGACTCCTTCATGCTTAAGAAATTCTTAGTTTTGATTAGTGGTGCATAGGACATCAAGTAGGGCTTTATATTTGCCATAATTTATTCATTTGATGCTATCTATAAGGTTATTTATTTAAGAGGTAAGGTGCTAGTCCAACCACAGAGTATATTTGGATGTTGACTTTTATTTTTGCTTTTCCTTTTCCCTATAAGATTTTCATGATTCAAAAAGACTTCTCAGTTCACTTCCTTGTCTCTGTAATGAAAATCACTTAGTAATACCATGTGTGCATACGTTCTCCAGTTGTGCTGCTTCACTTTTATTTTTCTTGGCCTATCTCCAGCAGAGGCAAAACAAATTTTCAAACAAGATTAGGCCATTTTGAACATTTTGAACCAATATGAACCAAGTTATAATTTAGGAAATAATAGGGGTTTTTATAGTTATATTACTTTGCTTTTAAATGTCAGTGTTTGAAATTGTTTAAAGTTATTAAAGAGTGGCTAAAATACAGTATTAAAAGTACTTTTTTTCCATTTTCTTTAATATGCTGCCATATGAGAATGTATAGCTGTGCTTGCCATTGTATTTCTTCAGGTCATAGACGCTAATATTTTTTCCCCAAAATACTATATTAAAAAAAAAAATCCAACAAAAAACAACAACCAAAAAACCAAAACAAATCCCCACTATTTCCTATGAAAGTCTGGAATTAATTAGAATTTCAAAATTATAGAAAAATTGTAAGCGAGAGAGAATAAGTAAAGCAATTCTTTAAAAGCACAGTCAGGTAGTTTTATGGTTAATCTTAGGAGAATTACGCAAAACAGTTGGAATTTAAACTACCCACTAGAATATGCATTATATTCATTATTAGTACTGTAGTTGAAATGTCCTTGGCATTCTGTTGCCCATTACAGTATTGGGAAATAATGATATCTTTTTTTTTAGTGCACCGGGTATAAAAGGTGTTTTATTCAGGATTTCTTAGGCAACCCCTGCAATCTAGTCAGCACTGAGATATGCTTGCTAATAACTGGAGATAATCTTCACTGTGGTGTATGATGGTTGTGGTTTAACCCCAGCCAGCAACTAAACTCCACACAACACCTTGCTCACTGTCTCCTGTGTAGGGCCAGGGGAGAGAATCACAAGGGTAAAAGAGAGAAAACTCATGGATTGAGATAATGACAGTTTAACAGAGAAAGCAAAAGTTGTGCACACAAACATTACAAAACCAGGATTTCACTCACCCTTTCCCATAGGCAGGCAGAGGTTCAGCCTTCCCCAGGAAAGCAAGGCTCCATCACACCTAATGGTGGCTCAGGAAGACAAATACCATCACTCTGAATGTACTCCTTCCTTCTTGTTCCCTCAGCATGATATCCTGAGCATGATACTGTGTGGTATGTAATATCCCTTTGATCTGTTTGTGTCAGCAGTCCTGACTCTGTCCCCTCCCCGTTTCTTCTGCACCCCCAGCCTCCTTGATGTTGGGGTAGTGTGAGAAGCAGAAAAGGCCTTGATACTGTGCAAGCACTGATCAGTGATAACTAAACATACCTGTGTTATGAATAGTGTTTTCAGCACAAATCCAAGTCATAATCCCGTACTAGCTACCGTGAGGAAAATTAACTCTAGCCCAGCCCAAACCAGCACAGTAATTTACAGCAGTCTTACACCACATTGGAAACCTTGTATCACATGCCCAGGAGAAAATATGCAAGGTGAACATTGAGAGAACAAAATAAAGATCCCACCTACTGTATGTCTTGGCTTGGAGATTTTAGTTGCAAATATCTTGACAGGCAACATGGGAACAAACTTTGGAGGGAATTAATAGCCTTCTATTTCCCTTCATAAGGACTTTATATGTACAGACGATGATATTTGTATGACAAGGAGAGGAAAAAATGTTCTTGTTAGCTTTCTGTGGTCAAATATAGCTGAATGTAAATATTAACTCTCCTTCTGCTATTTCATAGGTGAGATGAGGAAGAGAGAGATCTAATTCAATACAGTGGTATACTGTCAGTTGTGATTTGGACAAGAAAGACTGTATTTTAATTAGAAAAAAAAACAACAAAAAAAGAAACCCCCAAAAACCCACCACCTGTCAGATCTGAAGTAATACAGGGTTTGTTTAAACTGTGCAGAGCAGGAATCTATTCTTGATGTACCAATTTGATAAGGCACTGGTTAATAGGACATTTCAAGAAGTATTACACCGACCTTACTACTATCATCTCGAGTGCATGTGCAGTGACAAAACAACTTGACTAACATATAAATAGTTTCATTTACAAAGCCTTTTTTTACTCAATAAATTCTTTGACAAGCAACTTCTTTGTTTAAGATACTTTTATTCCATCAAAGTTTAAAAGTCATGCCATTATTATTTATGACATAAGGACTGTAAATGCAACAATTTGGATACATCAGTTCAATCTTTTGGTTTAAAAATTTTCCCTCTTTTCTAAGCATTATTTTAATTTTACCAGACAATGTATTTTTATTTTTTCTTTGTGATACTGTTGTAACCCTGCATTAGTATGTAAAATACAAGGAATAGTACTAAAAACATTAACACTCCCCTAATAGTATCTTGGACTATTGGTTCTCCAAAGACATTTTGAAATAAAATAAAATTCACCATTGTCCAGTCTGTTTCTTTGTATATATCCAAATTGTTTCATGAGTGACAATTTGTTTCTAAAATTGCCTCACACTATCTTTATCTGCTCTGGATATCAAAGTAAATTCAACAAAAATAAGCTGAACTCAAATATTGCAGTATCAGTGGAAGTATTTTCTGATTTTAGATTAATTTTATTTTTACTTATAGTATTTTAAGCAGTTAAATGCCACCCTGACACCCGATCCCGTCAGATCTCAGAAGCTCAGCAGGGTCAGTCCAGGTTAGTACTTGGATGGGAGACCTCCTGGGAAATGCCGGGTGCTGTAGGTTCTAGTCCTGAGGACTTCACTGGCACTGTCCAAGCTCACTTGGCTGTGGCAGATGAACCTTAGGAGTTAAAGGGTGGGGCCAGTTCCGTGCAAGCTGTGCCTCATCTAAAAAATCCACTGCACAGGCTGGAAGGGCACACCCACATGAGGAGACCCCTTCCCAAATCTTCATTCATGAAGCCTAGCCATCATCATCAGAGTAGTTTATGACTTAGTGAGGGAAATTTCCTTCGAGAAATTTCTCCAAATTTACTTTCTTTAGTTGTCAGATGTTAACGAAAAGAAAGTCTAAAACAAGAAGCATGAAAAATATATAATATCTAAAATTTAAGATTCTGTAACATGTAACTGCCTAAACAATAGTGGTATGAGAAGCTGAAAAAAATAATAAACTTCCCAAAGTGATGCATATTAGCATGCTTTGAAGAAGTTCAGGATGGGGATATAATTTGATGAATTCCTTTGAAATATTTGAGTAGTACAAAATCCATTGCATTTTTGATGGGGGTGAAAATGAAAAGAAGAAAAAGCTGACACCATTGTTTTATTTTAAACTGTTTCTCTGTATGGAACAGGTATTAACAGTGTTTTAGACATGTCTACTTCTCTGACATGACTTGTAGAACCTTTTACTAATAAATGCATGTATGGAAGAAATCCAGCTGGATTTCAGACTGAGCTTTCAAAGTTGGAAAAATCACTGTTTTGAAACGTGAAAAAAAAATCTTAAAAATATAAAAATATCAGGATTTATTTTTTATTATTCTAGAAAAAAAAAGCATTAAATCTTTTATTAAGATCTTTTTAATAATAATAATTTTTAAAAATTGCTACCTCTTTATACTTTTAAAATATCATATTTGTATGCACTTGGATTTTAAAAACCATTAGACTGACTTTCATTTTGATTGGGCTACAGAATACTATTAATTTAAATACCTGCTTTTTTTTCCCTATGCTTTTCCAAACATTTCACTTCCTATAAAATCATCTTAATGGATGTTTCTTCACTGAGTAACATAATCTTATTTACGGATTCTCCTTCACTTGTTTGTTTTCTGGTTAACATTCTTTAACAATCTTTACACATCGGGTCTGAATATTCCCCCCATTAGACCAAGACAAGGGCAAATGAAAGTATTAACTATAACCATTTTTACCATCACTGTTCAAATTAAAATTCTGTGAGCCTCAGTCATGCTCTTTTTAATCATTCCTGTTCCCAAACAGAAAAATTTGGGGTTTCTCTTCATCTATATTTTTTTTTATTTCTTCTTTTTGCCTTTGTCATCCCATACCAAACTTATACCACATAACCCCAGCAGTTATAGCAGGGTACATCAGTTTGCCTTTTATTTCTGTTGCAACTGGAAGCCTGCTTTTCATTTTAGAATTTTTGCAGGAAATTACCCTACTTTAAATGTGTTCATAAAATATTGTTGAGTTATTCTCTTGGGTTAAGATGAAAACACACATTTTCCAGCTGTTTTAATAATTGCTTAACTAGAGACAAGGCTTAGTCCGAGATTAAAAATATATAGGTCCAACTCTCTGATCCACCAGAAATACTTAGTTGTTCTATATTCTGTATGTGAAAGGGGAAATTTATTTCTTCCCACACAAAGATACTGAGAGCATTAATTCCCCTTCAGATTACAAGGCATTTAAATGCTATTAGAAAATGAGGGATGGACAGATAAATATCACTTGATAGAACTCCATAATGTCCCTGTGATTCTCAAAAGCAACACAGTGAAATGCCCCATACTCACTGGAAGTCAAAAAAAGTCTACATGTTTTTTCCAAGCAGGATATCTTGAACTTTGATCTCATGCTCTATTGTTATATAATGGAGAAATAATACTATTGTCCTAGTTTAAAAACATCGACACATGTGAAATGCCATAAATGATTGATGAGAAGAGGAGCATATTGAGAAGCATGTTATGGAAGGAGACAGACACATGTACCTACCAGATAGTGCTCTCATGTTTCTACTATCCTGCTGCACTCAAGCCACGCATATAGCAACTCAAGGACCTGCATTGATTGATTTCTACCCCTAGCTACAATACCAGAAAATTATCTTCTTCAGCACACGACAGTGTCTTTATATAAATGAGCATATGGGACTTGAACCTTTACATCATACACTGGAAGGCTTGGTGTCCTCTACCACTGCGGGAACCTACAGCTTTTTAACTATGTCACAAGGAACAAGAAACTGTGAGCAGCAGTTGCTAGGAGACATCCTATGCGTGGTGCTATGTAGGAACTGCTGAGCAAAACTGTTTAACAGACACCTCTCAAGTTTTCACAGGACTAATAAAGCAGAATTCTGGATTAAGGAGTTGCTGATATAAATATTTTGAAATGGATAATACATTTGTTTTCTTTCAGTGAGCTCAAAGCAATAAATAGGAAAAAATATCTTAGGGTTTTGGTCTTCTCAGCCTTTTTAGTCTATAAGCAGTCTGTTAGATATATGAACATATTTTGAAAAATACCTCTGCTAATGCTAATCAAAATTCTTCTAGTTGTGCATTGTAAAAAAGGCAGAGTTTTAATTAAACTAGTTATTAATATTTAATATCACTGGTTCTTCTATGAGAAGCAGAATGTAATGAACTTCATTTTACAGATGAGCTTTCTATTTAGAAATCTCGTTGGTGAAGAAGTGTTCAATGTAACAGTCAAAAACATATCTAAATGTTCCTGATAAATTTGAATATGTTTATCTGAGAAATTGTATGTACAAGGTGTTGTGTATCTTGACGTTGATAAAATAAGTCACTTTTTTGACAAATTGGTAACTTTTCAGCTTATCTCCAAATTTACTAAAAGTTTTACTTAATCAAACATACTATACTCTCTTTAGGGCTAACTCCTAAAGCAGTATTGACAGCAAAGGAAAGCAATTCTTCTCTGTAGTACAGATAATGTGTTCATAAACTCTGCATTATCATCTGCACTTTACCACCCTAACTATACCAAATGAAGAATCTATAAATATATCGGCCTAATGTATTGGTATTGTCAAAATTATAATTATAAAAGAAATAATGATTCATATTTCAAAATCACCACAATTTTCTACTTTTTAACTCTGTGGAAAGCACTTTATGGTGCTTTCATTTAGTCCCATTCTGACCTAAGAGATAAGTAATCATACAGATGTTATTATAAAATGTTTCTGATATTTTTCTCTGAATGTCTCTAATTTCTTTCCATTTTTGCCCTGCCTCTCTCCTTGACGATCATACATGCCTTACTAGAATAAGAGATGTATATGAAAGGTGAAATCTCTGTAATTTGAAATTTAATCCGTCTCCATATATTTATAGTTTTCTACAAATATATGTAGTGCAGTATAGATATCAGTTATATAATAAATCATTATGTTTTGGCTAATCCATTCTAAATGGTCTCTGGATTGCTACAAACATTGCCTGCTACACCGAACTGATGAGACTAACACTGTCTGACAAGTTGCACTACAATTTCTGAAGAGACTAGAGCAGCAAACATATAATGTGAGTTGTGTTAATGCTCTTGAAATGATTGATAAGTTTTTAATTATAAATCAAATTTTAATTTAGTTACATTGTTCATCCAAGTATATCTTATGAAATTTAATGTATGAAATATTAATACATCATATAATTGAGTTTCCAGTGCTGGTAGATGTGGTTGCTTTAGAATGTAGAGTAGATCCTTTCAAAATGACTAATTTTATGATCAGGAACTTAGTCCCATGAAAAGGAATGCAGGAAACTACCCCCTTTAATAGTATTTTTTTATACTGGAATGGTGACTTGAAGAAAAGGTATTATGTTTGGGGTCTTGACGCAAAAATTTTTTCCATCAGTGCCCTGGATTTGAAAGCACTGAAATACAGTATTTATTTATAAGTATTGTGATTCTGTGTGCCCTCTAAGGCACTGTGAATCATGCATAACTACATGGAAGGGTACGAGCAGAGGCAGTTCATACCAGCCAACCAAAGCAAAGTCCATGTTGGGTTTTTTTCCTTACTAAATATGGATGGCAAATCATGATTTCTCTGTTGCACCGTTTAGGTTCAAAACACTTTGTATGCATTTAGTTTGATTACTGTAGTCAGTCCTCCCTGGGGTTAACAACATGAATGTGCCTGTATGGTTGGTAGATGGCATTTATTCCTGACTTTCCCTGGAAAAATGGAAACTAGCAAGCCTCTGCCATATATTATTTCTTATATTTAACTTTCTCCTCTTTTTAAATTTTTCTAGTATTTAACTTCAAAAATACCCAGAAAGCTCATGAGACTTCATGTCTCTGGTAGTTTAGCCTATAGTATACGTGCATTTCTAATGGGGTATGTACCCTATTGGTCAAACTAACTGTAGCCAAGTCATTTTACTAAATATATTGAATAGTATATGCTGCATAAGAAATGAACACTTTACTTGGAACAATTCCTTTGTGTTACAAAAAGTTGCAAAATACATATGATTTTTATAAGTTGAGTATGCTGTCTGGGGGATTCAATGCTTAATTAGAAATTAAGATTAAAGGAAACCAAGCAGACAAATAGCGCTGTGACTTTTCTTTGTGGTTTTTTTTTTATTTCACATTGAATTAACATTCTCATTTTTTAAAAGTCTTTTCAAGTTAACCTGCAAAAATTTAGGCCCAAGCTTTGGTGATCATAAATAAACATTTGATATTCTGTACTTTACTAGAAGCAAAAAATTCAGTGTTCAAGAGAGAATAACAGTTTGTCATCTTGGTAATTATATGGTGTTACCTTTGTAGTAGGACAGGCACAGAAAGGAAACTTGTATTGCTTCACTTCAATTTTCACTAGTAAAGAAACTCTCTGCAGAATGGGATATGTTTAATTGGACTAAAAACTTGCTTCTGATCTTCTGTTTACTAGGGATGCATTATCTTTTCTTCCAGGTTTTTCTTATTGCAGCCTAATATTACAAGGATTCCAATGGAGATTTAATATCTGGATTTTTAAAGAGACTAATTCAATGTGTGTTTTTTCTTCATTATATTAAGTAACTTTGAGAATGATTACTTTGGCTCTGTTTGTCTGTGGCTTTATTAAGAACACTTTATGTATTTTAGATTAATATTAATAATATGTTTTTATTATTGATGAACTCCTAGTTATTTCTTGTTTGGCTACTAAAGATGTGATAATTCTCTTTGGGTTTTCTACTTCCATTTGTTTGTAATCATTCAAGATAATGATCAAGAGTCAGACTTTCAGTAACCACTTCTAGTAATATCACACAAATTCCACATGCATATTATTCATTTGAGACTGCATAATGAAACATAAAAATACACATGTATCTGAGTTGGAGGAAAATTATGGTTCTTAATGTTGCTTATAGGGATGCTAGTTCGCTAGGAAAAGGAGATTAATAGTATGTCTTCTAACACTCACAATAAACTTAATTTTATATCAAATTAAATTAGCACCATAGAATCCTAATAATCTTAAGTATTTTCTTGGACACTATTATTGGACAAGATGTACAACTCATACCAGTTAATGTACCAGTGACGATAAAAATGTAGCAGAAGCTGTAATTGAAAAAATCCTTCAGTTATCCTTCCTCACACTATCGTCTTCTACTATTTTATTCCCTGATGTTTACCCTTGTAAAAGAAAATGTTATCACCACGACTTTGTAAAGTTCCTAAAAATCCTACTGCTAGAGTAAATGTTCAGAGAGTCAAATCTCAGCTTTCTAAAATGCTAAATACTTTTTAATACTCTTACTTTGGGACTCCTAGTAGGCGTAAATGTATAGGGGAAATGTTAGAAAAGAAAAATTTATTTTCTCATCATTGTTGAACAGAACTTTAAGGAGAAAATATACCGCTCTGCTTTTTAAGGAAAAAAACCCCACATATAAACCCATTCCCAGTTCTTAACTGTTCCTACTTCTACTTACTTTTTAGGTACTGTTTCTATTTACTTTATCAGTCATGCTCAATGCTGAACTGTGACAGACATTTTACGAAAGTGGAAAACAGGTAGCATGAAATACTGAGAGCTAGTAATTTTTTTTAAAGTTGCGTCCAGGAAGGCATAAATCTCTCTTCTTTCCAGAAGAGTCCCCCTTGTCTATATTTTCAGTTTCTTTTTGTGTTATTTATGGTACTAACTGGTAAAATAGAGATTATGAGAGAAAGAATGTTTTCTAGTAGCTGGGAAATTACCACCTGGCAGCCACCTGGCAGAAAGACGCCTGTGTGTGCATTTGTGTGTGTGTGAGAGGGTGTTTAGCAGATTACAACTTCTTTTAAAAAAACAAACAAACAAACAAACAAAAAAACTCCTCTCTTTTAAAATTTTTATTCCTTAAACATTACCTATAGATTTCAAAAGAAAAAAAAAAAAAAGAAATGCAACTTAAACTGGTCAGTACTCTTTCTTTCAACAAAAACACACCAACTGTGCCACAGAAATTTTTTTTCCAGATTCCTCCTCTTTATAAGGTTCTCATTTTAGAGCCTATCTCAGCCATAGCTGAGTCTCACAGGATTTCCAGACTGCCATTTTTAGTGCCAGTTTGAAAGAAAGAGGCTCTGGGTCAGATTTCAAAATATGATTTGGTGTCTGTTTGATGGAACTGGAATAATTATTGAACTTCTCGTTCCCTAAACACAGAATACATTTTTAATATCTAATGCTGATTTTATTTAAAACAGAGACTAGAGCATGAACTTTTAAAAGTGAAGAGCTCAGATAATGACATAAAGCTAAGGGGGTTTGTGAATAGAAATTTCTCTCGGCTTTTTTGTCTTTGCAGAGTTCTCTTGTCTTCCAGACTTGCTATTAGTCCAAGTTCTGAGACTGGATTAGTACAAATGAACTTTGTTGATCCCTCAAAAGTGGCTAACTCCCATTTTGGAAGTGTGCATGTTTGAAAATCCTTCTTTTTTTCCCCACTATATGCTCTCCCAAGGCAGCATTTTTACTGTTCTGTGAGGCCCTTACTTGCCTGCACACCAGAGAACCACTCTGGCAGCTAAACATTCTCACCGCTTCCAGGAAGGACAAGTCTTCCCTCCCTCCCAAGGTTCCTCCTGATCTAAGACAAAAAGCAACATCCCTCTTCCTCCTGCCTGGATCTAGGCTTTTAAAGAAGTGGGACATGGAAGTTCATAGTGACTAAATTAAGCAGATTCCACTCTTGGCAAGTTCTGAAATCAAAGATGAGAGGTGCTCATAAACGGGTTTGCAAGAAATAAGTTTGGTCAGAAGCCTGTTTGTATTGTAACATGAGTGGATAGGGAGAAGGAGGCAAGCTAAATGTTTCTCAATTACAGGTTGGTCATTTAGTGAAGTGACATAATTTATGTTGCTACCTCTGTCTTTCTGATAGGAAAAGTTGTCTGCCTTTGTGATTTCTAGATGGTATTTGATGCCATTCGGACAGTAAATTAGATTCGGTTGATGCTTTAATGCTGAAAATTCATGCAGTGCCTACATGAATATCATAAGTAAAGAATAGTCTCAAGAAGAGGACTTGCAGCAGTTGACTAACATTTGTGCTGCCATTTGACACATATTCACCGGTCTCTGGGAGGCAAGACTGAACAGTTTTCTAGGGAAGACTTTCTAGAGTCTAATCAACTGCATGGATAAAAAGCAGTGTTCACATAGACTGTGCTGCTTCACCCTTCTGACTCCTTGTTTTGATCTCCTGGCCCCTTGCCATGGTGTAGTCTTGGGCATTAATTCCAACTGCAAAGTGCTTGGTCTGACTTTCTTAACATGTTCCAGAATGAACTGCTAATTATATTGAATGTGGGCTGCTGTTGCTGTGCTGCTACTATGTTTCAGTTTCTGTCTCTTGTGTTCTTATTCGCTCCACTTCTTCTTTCCCTGAAATGAAAAAGACTAATTTAGTTGAACATATTTACCTGAAGAATTATAGTTTGGTCCCTTGGCCATAAGGCTGGTTGGAGGCATTTGGCACCGAATCAGTTTCAGTGGATTGCGGCTGCCTGTTCTTACTGTATAAGGTTGCCAGTTGTAGTTTATAGTCTGCGTGGAGCAACTAATCTCTCTCTAGTGTAAAGGACAGAGCTGGGTTGCTGTATACTATACATTACATCTCATGCCAGCTGGAAAGATTGCTAGGCACTCTGGAAGCTTTTTTTTTTTTTCCCAAAGTAAGGACTTTTCATTAGTTTCTATATGTAGTTTTTTCTTCTCTTGATTATCTCTTAGCAACAGGCTTGAAAAGTGTTAAGAAGATTAAATGAAAATATGAAAAAGACCAGTGGGATTTTTTTGTTTTTTTACTTCACTCCAGAGTAAGACAGAACAAATTGAAACAGATGCAGCATTGAGCTACATTGGACTGTCAGTACATTCCACAACTAACCCACAAAGGATGGAACAACTGCAGATGTGTATTATTGACATGTATCACAACTGTGTGGCTGTAGAATTGTTTAGAAAGACATGACGGGGGCGGGGGAGTGGGGCAGGAATGAAAAGTCTTTCTGGGTATTTTTCTTAGGTGATCATATATAAATTCAAAAGAAAAATCTGAGCTGTGTTAAATAAAATTTATAAGAGGACTAAGTGCACTATTGATTTAATCTCTTTGTTCCATTTGAAGCTGAGCATGAAAATGAGGCAGTTAATGCAATGCTTTCTTGATGGATTGAAATTAATCCACAATGAAAAAAAATAAGAAGAGCTAATGAAATAGTGAAAACTTGTCCTTTTTCATGTTTCATCTTTCATCTTCCTATGCAATATTTGGAATAGTTGAAAAGTAGTGAATTTCTACATTTGGTTCATGCACACTTGCAGTAAAGTGTAAGAATGTCTGTACTGAGTCACATCTCTCAAGTCTATCCAGATCCCTCTGCAGAGCCCTCCTGCCTTCCAGCAGGTCGACACTCCCTCCCAACTTGGTGTCATCAGCAAATTTGCTGATGATGGACTCAATCCCCTCATCTAAATCATCAATAAAGATGTTAAACAGGACTGGACCCAACACAGACCCCTGGGGAACACCACTGGTGACCGGCCGCCAGCTGGATGCAGCTCCATTCACCAGCACTCTCTGGGCCCGACCCTCCAGCCAGCTCCTAATCCATGGGAGGATACACTTGTCCATGCCATGGGCTACCAGCTTTTCCAGGAGTATATTATGGGAGACAGTATCAAAGGCCTTGCTGAAGTCCAGATAGACCACATCCACAGCCTTCCCCTCATCCACCAGGTGGGTCACCTGATCGTAGAAAGAGATCAGGTTGGTCAGACAGGACCTGCCCCTCAAGCCATGCTGGCTGAGTCTAATCCCTTGTCCACCCTGAAGGTGCTGTGTGACTGCACTCCGGATGAACTGCTCCATAACCCTGCCAGGCACGGAGGTCAGGCTGACAGGCCTGTAGTTGCCAGGGTCCTGCTTGCAGCCCTTTTTGTGGATTGGGGTGACATTCACCAACCTCCAATCATCTGGGACCTCCCCAGAGAGCCAGGACTGTTGGAAGATGATGGAGAGCAGTTTGGCAAGTTCTTCTGCCAGCTCCTTCATCACCCTGGGATGGATCCCATCTGGTCCCATAGACTTGTTAGGATCCAGCTGGCTCAGTAAGTCAATCACTATTTCCTCCTGGAATACAGGAGGGGTATTCAGCTCCCTCTCCCTGTCCACCAGCTCCAGAGGCCAGTTGTCTTGAGGGCCACCTGTCTTACTGGTGAAAACTGAGGCAAAGTAGGTGTTAAGTACTTCAGCCTTCTCCTCATCTTCCTTAACTGTATTTCCCTCCAAGTCCAACAGAGAATGGAGGGTTTCCTTGCCCCTCCTTTTGTTATTAATGTATTTATAAAAGGACTTTTTGTTATCCCTAACTGAAATAGCCAAATTTACTTCAAATTCCGCTTTTCTTTCCCTAATCTTTTTCCTGCATGACCTAGCCCTATCTGTAAATTCTTCGTAAGTAGCCAGCCCTTTTTTCCATAGTCTGTAAACTTTCTTTTTATCCCTGATTTCTTGCAGAATCTCCCTATTTAACCAAGCTGGCCGTCTTCCCCTCCGGCTGGCCTTTCGGCACACTGGGACAGCCTGTTGCTGTGCATTCACAATCTCCCTCTTAAAACATGTCCATCCCTCCTGGACCCCCTTGCCTTTAAGGGTTGTTTCCCAGGGTATGCTCTGTATCAGTTTTTTGAATAGGCCAAAATCTGCTCTCCGGAAGTCCAAAGTAGAGGTTTTAATGGTGCAGAATTGCTTGATGCATCACACACACACACACACACACACAAAAAAAAAAAACCCAAAAAAACAAAAAAACACAAAAAAACCAAAAAGCCACCCCAATGTCAGATGTCTTATTAGTTATAATAACTGATCTTCAACTACATTTACTATTCAGTGTAGGGATATGGAATTTATGAAGCCAACTGAGATTAAAATGTGAAGTACTTTGCAGGTTATGAAAATGCTGAACTTTAAACCTTCAGCCTAAAATGGTAACTTTTAGTACTGGAAAACAAATAAGAAAACAAATGGGCAATAAAACAGTAATACTCATTATTTTTTATATCATTGTTATTATTCAAAATAATTTTACTATTACTTTTTCTCATTTCCTAAGAGATGATGGATATAGTGCCTGGATTTAAAAATATGTTTAAGAATTCAGTTGGGTCTAGTTTAGTAGATTCCTAAAACACGACAATTAAAGAAAGGAAGATACTCTGAATTAGTCTTTCCAACAAATACTGAAGGTTTTACACCTCTCTAACTTCATTAGAAGACTAGTCTGTTAACTTAGCCAGCTAATACAGGTGTTTGAAATGCAGTGAAATTAATAGTCCTTTTTGTAGGCTCCTGTTTGGGTTGCTTGTGATATATAACTTGGCTGTGAAAAAACCTGGTTTTTCATGCTTTCAGGATTCTTAGAATGTTTCAGGCCTCTAGCTAAGATATAATAGTTGTATAAGAATAATGTACTCCTTATCCACAGAGGAGTGAATGTGACCAAGTTCTTAATTACTGTCATGTGAAAGCCCATAAAGTACCTTAAATGTTTATAGCACATCAGATGTCCTTCTGGTCATTCTTGGTGTTTCAGTTGTAATTCTACTAATCTCTTGTATTCTGTTTTCTTCACTCTTACTATTGCACAAATGTAGTCTAGGACAGCAGAACCCTACACATTTCAGTCATCTTCTGTAATGATAGCGTTTTGACAAAAAAGATTTACTGCTGTTCATCTACTACCCAACATACTTTTAGATAATCTGATGTTATCTGTATTGTGAGATGGCAACATTAGATAAGATACTACTACTTAATGACTGTCTATAAATAAAAATATTGAAATACATCACTATGGTACACTGTTTTTCTTATTGTTACATGTAAAATAAACCTAGATTTAGGCCTTCTAAATTCCTGTGTCTCTGTTAAAATATAGCTGTACATAAGAAAGGTCTGAAATTTTCTTGTCATCCAGAATAAAAAGTCCCACAGTGATAAACTTTCTCTTGAGTGATGTGCATTGTTTACCCTCTTGGTAGCTTGATTTTCTTTTCCAGACTTGTATGTCTTCCCTTAATTTAGAAAAAAGTTTGACAGTGTACAAAGCTGAGTTGATTTCAGGTGTTGCTGAAGGTGAAGAAGGATGACAAAATACTGCTTTCAGCTTTATGCTCCAAAGGACCTAGAATGGCCATTGTTATATTATAACACCAGAAATTATTAATTCCCCTAGTGATCACAATTAATATAATAAAATTTAAGCTGACATCTACAGGGTTTTTCAGGCTGTATCTAAGACCCTTGCTTATGTTGATGCTTTCCCATCATCTTTTTTGGGGAGACTTCACTGTGTACTTTTTCCTCTTTTATTATCTTTGTGTTTTGTCTAGGAAAATATTTATACTTCTGATCAATTTTTATTGTATAATTTATGTGCTCGTATACTCTGAATTTGATATTCAGTAGCAAAAGATTATGATATTTACAGATATGACATCATATATTTTCTAAATTTAAGAAGACTGGAACATTGATATTTTGAAGGGTGGTGGAGGTATATAGGGAGACTGGGCAATGGCTTCCAAGGGAAAATAGGAAAGAGAGTCAGTATTTAATATGAACAGTGAAACTGATGAACTGGTGAATAAAAACTGCATTACTAGATGTGGTAAAACAGTATTTGTTCCAAGTATCAGAAAGCAAGGACTTTTTTTCATCTTCTGAATTGATTTTATTCAGAAGCCAAATGGTAATAGGCTGAACTTAATATTATTCTAGAAGACCTTCTCATTTTTGCTATTCCCCCAAGTGCTCCTGGGCTACAGGTACAGAAAGGGTCAGGGTCAGAGGAAGAAGAGGTGACTGCTCTATCTTAAGACTACCTTCTTTCAGGAAATTCTCAGTAGGTACCTTAGATCATCCATACATTTCTTATATATATTACATTTCTTTCTGAGCCTTTTTGGATAGTTGGGACTGTTAGGATCCCATATTAAATAGACATCAGTAGATCTGACATTCAAACTATGTAGCATTTTGTACTAGTTTTGGCTAGAGCAGAGTTAATTTTCTTCACAATTGCTGGTATTGGCCTGTATTTTGAATTTGTACTGAAAACAAGGTTAATAGTACAGTGACATTTTTGTTACTGCTGTGCAGTGCTTATGTACAGTCAAGACCTTTCCTGCTTTTTGTACTGCCCTGCCAATGAATAGGAACTTTTAAAGGGGACACAGCCAGGGCAGCTGACCTCAACTGAACAGAGGGATATTATAAACCTTATGGCATTATGCTCAGCATATGAAGCTGGAGAAAGAAGAAGGAAAGTAGGGGATATTCAGAGACATGGTGTTTGTCCTCACAAGTAACCATCACACATCAGGGAGCCCTGCTTTTCCTAGAGATGACCTTCTCAGGGAAATGGCAAATTAATTCCTTGTTTTGCTTTGTTTGTGCATGTGGCTTTTGCTTTTCCTATTAAAGTGTCTTTATCTCAATCAATGAGTTCTCTGACATTTCTGATTCTCTTCCCCATACCACCAGAGGGAAGTGATCAAGGGGCTGTATGGTGCTTCGTTGCCAGCTGGGTTTAAACCACATCACATTAGCAACCATTTTAATGTATTAAAAAAAATAAATTGAATAAATAAAAAATAAATAAACTCATGCTCCAACTACAAAGCTACCTTCTCTGCCCTTGGATTTTGACTTGTTCAGTTGCAATGCAAACAACATATTGTTTCTCCTCACAGGGAAGGAAAGGCTGCTAAAAATGAATGCTTCATATCCTGCCTTTTCTATGCTGGTTCTTTGTGGTAATTTCACAATGACCTTGCCTGCCTTACAGAGCACATAGGTATTACATGTCATACTCTGGTGTAATTCCATTTCTCCCTGGATAATAGGTGTGAGTCTGTGCATGGTACTTACCTTCTGGGTGTGCAGTTATTCTTAGAACTGAGGATCTTTTGAGTTCTTTAAAGAAGTAACAGATTTCCTGTAACTGTTCAATCCATATCATAAAATAGATTGTATCTTGTTAGAAGCTGTTAAGATTTCTTTTATTTAGTCCTGGTTTTATGGATTGCAATATGCCTTTTTTATTTTTTTCATACACAATTTTCCAAGTGAATGGACTGAGACAATATAACTGCCCTAGTAGTGGTGGTCATGCTGCCGACTCTGGCCATCCGTCTCCTAAAGAAACGTGCTTTTCAGCTGATGTGTGGAGTTGCTCCTACTGGAGGATGTACTTGGAATAGAAAGGGTGGACGACAGTTACTGCTGAGAGAAAGAATGAGGTTTTTAACTATCCCTAATAAGTAGTAATGAGAGTTACTGCTTTCATAATCTAGAAGCAGCACACTGTCTCCTGCCCAAATTTTCCATCACAAAATTGCCTGTTTCTCTCCTTCTGAAAGGTGTGGTTCCAGTCCCCCCTCCTTGCCTGGATATGACTGTAGACTTGCACAGAACATTGAGTGGGAGGAGAGTTAGCTTCAGAACAACACATCCAGCATAACACAGGTGAACAAACAGTTGGAGAGAAAGCAGACTTGCACTTTCACTTCGGTCTCCAGAAAATATGACTAGAACATTTTCATGGACCAAATGTATCTTCTCATTCTGGCAAATTAGAGCTGACAGCTGTGCAATCAAGCTTTCTGTGGCTGGAGTGATGAATCTCCAAAACCCATGGAATGTCACACTAAACCAGATCATAACACATCTATATCACCACTGTCTTCCTAATTCTTCTCATGTGTCACATAACTGTCACAGTCATACCTTGTGTGAGTTTGGATGAGAGGAGACCAGAGGACACAAACTGTGAACACCTTCATGTTTTTCAGAGGATAGCTTCCCAACTAGTGCATCTTGAAATTAAAATTTGCAAACAAAAGTCTTAATAGCAAGTTGTGTTTATAAATGAATTGTAGGTGTTCTTAGTAAGGCAAACAATTGTAGGACAGTTATTTATATAGTATTTGCTAATTAAATATTCTCATAAATCACAGCAAGAAAATTTTTACAGTACATAGGACACGATGAATTGAAACTTGCAATGTACCATTGATCTACAGCCAAATGAAGATATTTCAAATGTAAAGCCTTCACTTAATTTAGGCAGAATAAAAAATAACATCAATGGAATGGACCTGTTACAATTCTCCTAAGACCTTGTCCGGAAACATAATGCAATTTTCATGCTGTCCGGTGATGGATCCAGTTAATGGAACAACCCTATAAACCTTAGTGTTCTTATTCATATTCAGGGGTAATATAAATATCATTTGTCCTTCCCTTGGGTTGTAGAACATTAAACTAACCTACTTCTTTAAAGCCCAATGTGCTGTGGTTGTTCTAGCTGTCTGATGCATTGATTATTTAAAAATAACTGGTGTTATTTTAGGCATGGAAGACTTTTTTAGTAGATCTGCAATGTATTAGAGACTGAAAATTGCATGGAAACTTAAAAAAAAATGAGTCTGTTCCAGAGATGTATGATTTATTCAAGGAATTGTTTCTAGAGAATTTGTCACCTTTAGTGTTTCTGCATGGAGATGTCTGAATTAAAGTTCAAGTAATCCTACTCTTTATTTTCATTTAATGAGTGTGCTAAGTTTTCCATAAAGATTCCTTGTACTGTAATTCTGCATGAGACTAATCTCTAAAATCTATGAGGAGTGAATATAAAATCTGAATCTGCACAACTTTTGAATTCCTGGACTCTGCTTTCACATGATTCTCATTTTACGTATTTAATAACAGATTAAACTGTAAATTAGATGATCCTCTGGATAGAGATCTCAGGTGTACTTGGCTTTATGGGAAGCCTGAAGGGTTTAGCATTTGTGTCCTGTAGTTCCTAGCTACAGACTGTGAGCAGAAGGGCTACTAAAAATCTGGAGCTTGTCAAGTAAAGGGGATTTAGTTAGGGGTTCTCACTTAAGGATATGGTAAATATGTGAACAAATGAACCCCAGACACATTTTTTTTTTTTTTTTTTAGTAAACAGTTCTCCATCACTATATTATCCTTCTAGAAATGCCAAGACAAATATACCCAACTCAGGTTTAATAGAGGTGAATGGATCTGTCATTCCTTACACACACCTGCCAGTCTGGCTTATGGTACTCCTACAGCTATGAAGAATCAGAAAGAGACAGGCATGGGAATTGGGCAGAATGATAAGCTTGAGTCAAGCCAAGGGGAAACTCATACCCATCATCCCTTGTTTTGGAAGAAGAAAAAATAAGTCAGAAATTACAGTAATTTCAAGAATTTAAAAATAAGAGGGCTGAACTCAAGGAAGAACTGCAGGGAGGAATGAAATGTAGAATATGGGGAATGGAGAGCTGTGAAGGGGGACAAGACACACAGTACACTTTTATGGTGATTAAGTCTTATAGTGATGGTAAGTTGTCCTTGGAATGGTCTATTTTATATGTGCATGAAAGAAAGTGCTGATGGTGGATGGAAAGGTATCAGTGTTTTTTCCTTCACCTAGACTTGTCACACCAACTGATGCATAGCTCAAACCATAAGATTCTAAACACCCTAAGGAAACTGTTGCTACCAAATGGGGAGAAATCAGAGAAAACAGATTAAAAAGGAAGTGGGTAATGTGAAGCTTGCTGATGAAGGGAGGTTTTTTTGGGTACGAGAACAGCTATGCAGATATTTCTTTTCCTAAGATCTGTGAAATTTATGGGCAACCTCCACTTCCTGCAGAAAAAATGTTCACTTATATGTATGCATGTCTGAAGATTCACTTGCATATTTATTTACTGGGATGATGGTTTGTTCCAGTTCACATATAAAACCAGAAGATTTGCAACAAGACTATTTTATGTTTCTTCTTGAACCAGTGAGTATACAGCTGCAAACATCAGATAGCACTGCAGTGATGAGTGCATTCCTAGATATATAATGATCACCACCTTTCAGGAGCATCAATGTTTAGCAGTTGCTGGCGCATGTAGTGTATAAGATAAAATGTACGGCTATGGTTCTGTGCATGTCTCAAATATTTGCCTGCTGCCTTTGTGCACAGTAAAATAAAGAAGAGAAAGGGAAGGTAGCGAACTGGCAAGCTGTATATTCTGTGGCTAACAGAGAGGGCACAATCTAAAAGAAAAAGTTTGGAATTAAATACCAGAATAATCTTCATATTCAGCTGAGTATTGACAGTTGTTATCATCCTGAAAGTGCTTGTTTTTGCATTCCCAGACCTGTAAAATGGCTGTAGTTGTGCTTAAGCTTGTAAACTGAAGTCATTAGTATCACTCATAGTCTTGAATGATTGGACTAGTTATGAGATTTACTGGATTGATAACTAGGCTTCCTTGCTTTGCAGGACATAACTATCCCTTGTTTTTCAGACATGCCATATAAAATCAAATTGCTGTTGATGTCAGCAACAATAATCTTTCTGGCATTGGACAATAACATGTTAACTAGCCTGCTCCAGCTCTAGTGGTAAAGCTGAGATGCTTGGGCTTGTTTACAGTCAGGATTGAATTTGTCTTTCCATAGCTCTCTAAATAGAATTAAAGGGGTATGAGAATTAATGAGCTGATGCCTGTCACATCCTTTGAAGATGAAAAATACTATCTAAGTGCTACTGTGGTCACCATAACAGTCCGTACATTTCCAAATGATTATATGTAATCAAAATGTTAGAATCATGAACAGCACCATGGTAACTGCATTGTATTGGCCAAGAAAATACAAGGTTGTGTGATGACAAGGGTTGCTGAGATGGTTTTTGCCATCTCTTCTCAATTCAGTATCAGCAGAAAATTGTACGAAGCACAGAAGTAGCTATTTTTCCTTCTCCATTCCTAATAAAAATATTAGGTGAGTTCACCATTAGTATAGTCCACATCATAGTCCTCCATGGCCGGTACAGGACAGCCTGCCTTGCCGTGGTTTTCACCACAGGCTGCAAGGGAATCTTTGCTTTCTTTGTTTTAGCATGGGGTCCCATCCACAAGAGACAGTTGTCTTTGAACTTCTCCAATGTGAATCCTTCTTATGGGCTGCAGTTCTTCAAGAATTGCTCCAGTGTGTGCCCCCCCATGAGGCCACAAGTCCTGCCAGCAAACCTGCTCCAGTACAGGTTTCTCACATGGTAACATCCTCCTTCAGACATCCACCTGCTCTGGCATGGGGTCTTCTCTAGTCTGCTAGTGAATCTCTGTTCCATTGCGAACTCATTCGCACAGTCCCTTCAACCCATGCTCACAGTGGAGTTCCAGTGTCCAGTACAGAAGCACAAAAAACAGCAGCAAACACTGGCCACCTGCCAGCCACCCAGGTGCATCACCATGGCTGTTATAAAAAATATTCTCAGACACAATAGAGTGAGGTGATCAGTAGTACAGCACTACAGCAAGCACAAAAGGAAAAGAGGCCACTAATAAGCACTAGATTCTTATGTGGACAGGAAAGTGAGCCCCATGGCAAGCACAGGAGCCTGCTCATTGCTAGCTAAACAGCATTAACAGGTATACATTCAATCTAATACATCCCAATCAAATCTGTCATTATCTTGAACACTTTGTGCCACACGTTGGTCACCAGAAGGGACTGTCATGGTTTAACCCCAGCCAGCAGCCATACACCAGACATCTGCTCATTCCCTGTTAGACATCGTATCAGTCTTTGTTGGACTGGAGCCACCTTGGAGGGGAGAGAGGGGTGTATGTGGATGGATAAGAGATGAGTCAAACCTCATGTAGGTGGGGTCATGTTGTATCCCTTACGGCAGGCCCTTGGAGCCCACACAGGAAAGCCCTTGAGCAGCTGCCAGTCACAAACAGCCTGGGAAAATTATAAGACCTTACAGCTCCTGGAGGCCCTGACCCAGCTCAGATGAGCAGTGACAGAGAGAACACTGCCCCTCACCCTGGCCTGGAACCCCAGAGTGGCTGGTGTGTCAAAGGCCCCACGAGGAGGGTTTGGACATAGGGACCAGAACAGATAAAACCAGAGGTACAGTGGTGGTGTGTGTTATGTCCCTGCCCTCTGAACATGTGAGAGCTGGCAATCCACAATGTTTCAGTGGTAGCTAGATGATATGTCTCTTTCTCTTTGTCCTTCTCTTTTCTTGCTCCCTCTTCTCTTTCTTCGCTCCTTTCTTGATGCTTTGTGTAGTTTGGAGCTGGAGGGTTTGGATTTTGACTTAAGTGTTGTGGGTTAATGTATCCTGGGATGGTATTTTAGTGGAACATTTTTTCTAGTTTGTGTAGTACCCTGTTTGAACTTTTACCAAGTTCCCTTATTTTGTCCCCTAAATTATCCATAAAAATACCTCTTGAGAACAAGTCTGTGGCTTATTCTTTTGACACTATATTGAGGTATTAAAGAACCCTAAATATATGTTTCAAAATACGACTTCTGGCTGACCCCTTGAGCTTGCAGCTCCATTGCTGGAGTGCTACACTCCTTCCCCTACTAGTGGGATCAGGGAGAGGACTGAAAGGGTAAAAGCTAGAAAACTGGTGGATTGATAAAAATAAGATAAAATAAGGAAAGCAAAAGCCATGCACATAAGCAAAGCAAGGCAAGGAATTAATTCATTAATTCATATTAGGAGGCAGGTGTTCAGCCCTCTCCAGGGGAATAGGGACCCATCACATGTAGCAGTAACTTGGAAAGTCAAATACCATCAACCCAAACATCTGCCCCTTTCTCCTTCCCCACACTTTATATAATGAGCATGATGTTATAAGGTATGGAATATCTCTTTGGTCTGTTTGGGACACATGCCCTGGCTGTGTCTCCTCCCAACTCACCTTTTACCCCCAGGCTTCTTGCCAGTGAAGTAGTGTGAAAAGCAGAAAAGGCCTTGGCTTTATGAAAGTTCTGCTCAGCAACAGTAAAAACACTCTATATTATCAACCCTGTGTTCAGCACAAATCCAAATCATAGCCCCACACCAGCCAGTGTGAAGAAAACTAACTCCATCCAGACAAAACCAGCATATCACCTATTGCTGAAACCTTAAAAATGCAATCATTGTACAATGTGAAGCAAAATCTCTTAAGTGAGAGATGGACACAGTTTTGAAGTTCTCTTGTTACCAATTTACAGAGATACCAGAAAGCAAAAGAAAAAATCACACATGTTGAATGCTAGGACACAATTTAAAGTGACTATTGTCATATTCTGAGGGGGGCTGGAATTCAGAAATGTATTTAATTTCTCATCCATTCCTCATTCTACGTATCAGAGACTAAGAACTCAGTGGAAAGAGATTCCAGATTCTTTAAAATATTAATTTAAAAGTATTTCAAGTGAAAAAGGGTGGAGTTTTTTGTCTTCTTATAATACTATGCACCCATGGAAGATCCAGACACAAGGCAATCCTACAGACAAGCTCTGCAGGGCTGTTTGTAATTGTAGCCTAGCTGAACATTGTCTGGGATGGTAAAAATATCAGAGACTTGTTCTGTGCCACTGCCCAATTTGATCTTGCTAGGGCTGCAGAAAACCATTATTCCCACTCCTACTGTGAGATAGAAAAGGGCCAGGGCAGTCAGATGGTCATTCTAGCTAGGAGTCTCCTTCTCTGCAGCTTCACAAGACCTAAAGTGACTCCATAAGATTCTTTTTGTGCCTTTACTGTGACTCTACTGCCTGTTGGTTGAATTTCTTTGCAATTCATGCTGCAAAAATCAGTTTTGCTTAAACTGGTGGAAATTCTTGAAGGATGTCTGAAAGCACCTATTTTTTTCTCTTGCGTTAGTAACCAAAGGAGAACATAAAGGCAAGATTAGCTGATGGCCTTGGTTTTATTTACAAACAAGATATGCTAGACATATATTAGAATTTGATCCCAAGGAGTTTAAGGTTTAGAAAGATCTGCTATTGCAGTGTGTCTTGCTAAGGCACATAGTTGTTGGTTAACTATTACCTTCTTTTCTGCATTGACTTTGTGTTTCTCATGCTTTTTAGACTGGCAAGGTTTTGGCTTTCAAAAATCAGGTGGAGGAAATGATGCTTTATTAGAAAAGATTGATCTGGAAAAGTTTCTCTTTTTAGTCTTCAAACTTTATGGATCTGTTTTGTGAATTTATTAACTGCAGAATAAACATACAACCATACACAGTAGACCATAGTCTCTTTTAAAGCTAATTTGTCAGTGCATTCACTATTCTTTTATTTCTGTGTTTAATCAGTATTATTTTCAAGGCTCTGAAATATAGAATCCATGAAAGAATGATCTTAAGTAATCTACTCTTACAATGTTTTATGGTTTCTGATTGTAGTTACTGTTTCTTTTTGATTGGTTTAGGCAAAGATTAAAACAAATTCATCCAAAGTGAGCTTAATGACCATGTTGCAAAGATTCACATGAGCTGTATCAACCACATATTCTATCAACCCCCCGCCAATTCTAATCCTGAAATTGATTTCACATGTGAAGTTGAAATGAATAACTTTTATTGTCTGCATTACAGATTTTCATACATGACTGATATTTTTAAGGAATGATACTAAAATACCATTCTTAGTTCAGAGAAAATCTGCACTTAGTTTCAGATGCTTTCCATTCAAGTGCTAGGCAAGTCTTGCATTTTCTTTTATGAATATAATGATAATTGATGATGATGAAATACTATACAAGTTGCTGTTCTTAAGTACACAAAACATTGCTTTTTTTAATGATAACATTATGTTAACTGTTATGGAGTAAAACAATTAAAAGATGCTATTCAATCTTCCTTATAACCACGATTGCTATCGTATTCATTTCTGTCCTGCAGCCAGTGTTGTGGTTATGCTATAGTATAAAATTAGATAGAGTTGGTATATTTAAAGAAATTAGCTTGTGCACTGGTTGAACAGAGAAACAGTGGGAGTGTTTCAGGCAGGTCTGATTTCTTGTTTTGATTTCCATGTTGCCTATTTTTCTTACATATTCTGACTAACTAATTTAAAAGTAGCTTAACTATGTTGCTGTACCATAGGCAGTGACTGTAGGAAGCCTGGGTACTCAACATTAAAACAACCGTAGGATCAGAAGTTCCCTAACAATTACATTTATGTACTGAAAAAAAAAAATATAGAACATCCAAAACTTCACAAAGAAATACTTTCGGCAATCTCAAACCTTACAAGAATTTAGGAAAGTATATGAGTTCTTGTACCAGTTCAGGTTCACCAGGGCTCACATCTGCATTGAAGAACAGTAAGTCTTCTTTGCCACTCATGGCATCTTCCTTCCTAAATAAGCTTTAAATGGAAAATGAGTTTGCAGTTGTATGATTATGAGGCCATGGCTGTAATATGTAAGAGCTACCACAGAATCGTGGACCAGCCTAGGTTAGAAAGGACCTTGAAATATCAACCTTTAATGGGAAAGAGAGCCTAGATGAGATTATCTAGTATTCTTTCTAATTACTTCTTGAAAAACTTTGATGATGTGTCTACCATGACCCTGGGGAGGTTGTTCCAGTGAATGAGTGTTCTCACTGTAAAAAAAATGTTACGTCAAGATGAAACCTCTACAGGTGCAGCTTTTAGCTGTTGCTCCTCATCTTCTTCATGTGGCTCCATGTAAAGCAAGAGACTATCTTCTCTGTAGCCATCCTTTAGGCACTGCAATACTATGATGAGGGTCCCTTGAGCTGTCTAGTATTCAATATTCACCTGAGAGAAGAAAGGAAGGTCTTCATAACAATGCATTCAGTTTGAAAGCTAGTGAGTGAAAAAATAGAGGGTAAAGATACACTTCTGTAGTAGTACAAATTCAAGAATTTCAGTCACCATGTCAACAGTTTTACTTTAATTATCTTTAAGCAGAAAAGGACATACTTGCCTTGTACCATACTGTATATCACAAAAATAATCCTGTAGCAGAGTCTAAGTGTAATGTCAAGTATCCTGTGGAGAGAGACACTGCTCATCTTGGTGTGCACTCCTTTTTGGGCCTGGGAAGGACTTGTAGAAATAGTCATTCTCTCCTTTAGCCCAAATGAGTGATTTGTGCTGGCAGTGATTACTGAAACAATATATAAAATAATAGTAAGTAACAGCCAGCCACCAAGGCACAAGCAGCTGCTTGCTTGCTCCTCCACCAGCAGAATCTGGGAGAGAATCAGAGGAGTAAAATCTAGAAAACTTGTGGTTTGAGATAAAGATAGTTTATCAGGTGAAGCAAAAGCCATGCACATAAACAAAGAAAGAAAAGGAATTCTTTCACAACTTCCCATGGGCAGGCAGGTGTTCAACCACCTCAAGGAAAGCTGGGCTCCATCACACACAATAGTTACTTGGGGAAAGAAGCACTATCACTCCAAGCAAGAAGTCTCCATGAGACATTTCACAATTTTTATAAGAAATGAAAGCTTAAAGTGCTACACATTAATGTGCATACCACTAATCATAAGCTGTAGCTATTTTATGTGTTGACTCATGTATAGATAAATCTATTTCTGAGCATGAATAAACTTTCCATCCAGAATTCAAATCTGTGGTCATATATCACCTTTCCATCACATCGAATTAAGAGGTATGTAGATGAAACAATACAGATGTAATGTTCTTAGATGCTTCACAGAACCACACAGGATCACAGAATATGCTGAGTTAGAAGGGACACGCAAGGATCACCGAGTCCAACTTTTAGCCCTGCACAGGACCATCCCCAAAAGTCACACCATATGCCTGAGAGCATTGCCCAAATATTTCTTGAACTCTGGCAGGCTTGGTGTTGTGACCACTTCCCTGGGGAGCCTGTTCCAGTGCCCAACAACCCTCTGGGGAAGAATCTCTTCCTAATATCCAACCTAAACTCCCTTGACACAACTTCAGGCCATTCCCTCAGGTCCTGTCACTGGTGATCACAAAGAAGAGATCAGTGTTAACTTCTCCTCTTCTCTCACAAAGAAGTTCTAACTGCAATGAGGCCTCCCACCAGTCTCCTCTTCTCCAGGTTGAACAGACCAAGTGACCTCAGCCAACTCTCACAGCTTCCCCTCAAGGTCCTTTGATTCTTAATGTTTTCTCAACACTGGAAAAATATGATGAAATTCAGGTAGCATAAAGAAGTCAAAATTTTTCATTATTTAAAATGACAAATGCCTATATGTCAAATAAAATATTTTTGCTTTTTTATTTATTTTTTCTCTGAAAGCCAAATATTTTCTGTAGATTTCAGCTGTTATTTTTAAACATACGTATTTTTGTTTCATTAAAAAATCTCTCAACGATTTGTAATGCAGATCTATGTCACCTCTTGGAAGAACTGCAATGCTACTCTTAGCTTCAAATGGATCAAATTAGTTGGCAAGTTATCTCCAATTTAATTTCCTTTCCCTGTTTTATGATGTCCAGATGGTTACAGAACATGTCATGAATACTGTCAATATTTGGACTTGCTAAAGAACTGCATGGAGATCTGTGACTACTTCACTGTACATGTTTGAGTCTCTGCAGTCAGTGTGACAAAATATATATATATATATATATATGAGGATGCAATAAACATATTATTTAAATGCAGTCTTTTTCCAACAGCTCAAAACAATGCTTCTATATCAGTATACTCT
Source organism: Willisornis vidua nigrigula (assembly GCA_021164005.1). NCBI lineage: Eukaryota > Metazoa > Chordata > Aves > Passeriformes > Thamnophilidae > Willisornis > Willisornis vidua. Next base: position 10,515,928 of record JAJPCS010000060.1, read on the forward strand.
GGTATCTCTTCTCAGATATACTTTGACAATCCTGAACAAATTTCTGAGCTGTTGAGTCACAGGGTAGAAGTGGTCTGGAAATAGTAATCTCTATTAGGTCATGCAATGTTGTATTAATATAGAATTTATAACTCCAGAACTTGGTTTTTTCATATCAAATGCTTCAGTCAGGAAGGAGAGAGACTGTGTACATTTTGTGTAGGCATAGTCTATGATACTATCTGTTTTAGATGATTACTGTGCTACTGTTTCAACTATACTTGATTTTATTAAATCTTACTGAAATCAAAAATAAGTTTAAAGAGGCAATATTTTGTGTTTCTTCTTCCAGGCAGTATTAGATCTGCTTCTTGGATTTGTGTCCCCTGTGTTTATAACCACAGAGCTGTCTGAAAACTATAACAGTATTTTTATCATTTGAATTATTACTCCCTTGCAGTTCTGCCTCAGTAAATATTTCTGGTCACATTACTATATGACTGTGCAATTTTCTTCCATTAAAAAATGCACCAAAACTGTTTGCTTAGAAATCTAACCATAGCTGTGGATAGTCTTCACTGTCAATATTTGGGGACTAGGACATGTAAGCTCTTCCATTTCCCCAAACTGCTTACTTCATTTTATTGGGTTGATGAACAGTTCTACTACACTAGCTTCACTGATTTTACTAAAGTCTGCACACTTCTCATTGTGAAACATAAAACAAAAGTGGGGATCAAAACAGTAATTTTCCTTGTTTTTTTTAATACAGAAACAATTGCTTGTTGGTGACAGCCATAGTTTTCAGAAGATTTATTCCTTTACTGTTCTTCAGATGAAAGCAACTTTCATTCTCAAAGACTTCAAATATTAATCGTTCCCAGGAAGGTCCAGTGTTCCAGAGCACTTCTATGTGCAACATGACTAAGTAAAAACTGAACACAAAGAAATCATGTGATTCACTGTAATAGTGCACATCCGCAGTTTAAAATCTTGGGTAGTCAGGCAAAGAAACAAGAAATTGAATCGGATAAGAGTTCTCTCAAAGTATTTTTTCATGTCAAAATTTTTGTTTATCTCCATAGATAGTAATTTTTGTTTGGCTAATGAAACATAAATTCCTGTGAAATAATCTCATTAGTGCATCACTTTTTATTTTTAAGAGCCCTTTATGTTCTTCCGTGATGTCAATCCTTAACATGGATATAAAATAAAGACAGATTTTTATCTTTGGGACTACTTTAGTTGTGCACTTCCCTGGGCAGCCTTTCTCAAAGCCTGATAACCCTTTAGGTGAAGAATTTTTTTCTAATATCCAAACTAAACCTCCCCTGATGCAACTTGAAGCCATTTCCTTTGGTCCTGTCACTTGTTATTTGGGGAAAGAGACCAAATCCCACCTCACCACACCCTATTTTCAGGTAATTGTAGAGACTGATAAGGTCTCTAGAGTCTCCTTTTCTCTAGGCTGAACAATTCCGTGCTCCTCATAGGACTTGTGCTCTAGACACTTCACCAGATTTGTTGTCCTTCTCTGGATATGCTCCAACACCTCAATCTCTGTCTTACAGTGAGAGGCCCAGAACTGAACAGGGGATATGAGGTGAGGTCTCACTGGTGCCGAGTACAGAGTGGCAATCACTGCCCTGGTCCTGCTGACCACACTATTTCTGATACAGACCAGGATGCCATTGGCCTTCTTGGCCACCTGGGTACATGCTGGCTTGTGTTCAGCTGCTGTTGACCAGCAGTCTCAGGTCCTTTTCTGCTGGGCAGATTTCCAGCCAATCTTCTCCACGCCTGTAGTGCTGCATGGGGTTGTTGTGACACAGCTGTGCAACCCATCAGCTGACCTTGTTGAACCGGATACAATAGACTTTGGCCCATCGATCTAGTCTGTCTAGATCCCTCTGAGGAGCCATCCTACTCCCCCAGCGAGTCAACACTTTCCCCCAGCTTGAAATGATCTGCAAACTGACTGAGGGTGCATGCAATCTCCTTGTCCAGATCATCAATAAAGATATTAAAGAGGGATGGCCCCAATACTGAGCCCTGAGAAATACGATGAGTGACCACGCCCTGGGCTCAGACTTTCAGATATTTTTTACCCAGTGAAGAGTATACCTGTCCAAGACCTAAGCAGCCAGTTCCTCCGGGAGAATACTGTGCTAGACAGTGCCAAAGGCTTTGCTGAGGTCCAGGTAGACAGCAACCATAGCCTTGTCCTCATCCACTAAGTATGTCACCTTGTCATAGGAGGAGATCAGGTTGGTCAAGCAGGACCTTCCTTTCCTAAACCCAAGCTGACTAGGACTGATCCCCTGGTTGTCTTGCACATTCTGTCTTGCAGATGAGTGTCATATTTGGTAACCTCAAATCAACTGGGACCTCCTCAGTTAGCCAGAACTATGGGTAAATGATGGAAAGTGGCTTGGCAAGCACTTCTGCTAGCTCCCTCAGTACTCTTAGAAGAATCTTATCTGGCCCCATGGACCCCTGAGGACCTAAGTGGTGTAGCAGGTTGCTGAACATCTCCCCTTAGGCGTAGAAAATTGCTGACTATTTCCCTTTAGATTACAGCGATTTCCTTCTGTTTTCCATCTCTGTCTTCCAACTTCATGTAGCACCACATCAGTAAAGTCTTAATAAGGCATGCATTTGCATAATGTTGTGGTATATGTATTGACCTCTGTTGATTGCTGACATGTATTTGAACATGGGAGGATTAATAATACAACTCCCTCTGCTCCACTGACATGTCTGTTCTGAACCTCAGAGGACCCTGCTTTCTCTGTAATAAGGATTATTCATAACCCTGTTATATTGAACAGCCATATATTCTCAACCTGAAGTGCAGTTTATTAGTCAGCTATATATTCCAGGAATTTCATCTAAAATATTAATATAGTATGCTATTCACTCAGGACAATTCATGTCACCACAACTGAATAGGTTCAATTGCTGCATCATAAATTCTGATTTTTAATAAAATTGAACACCACATCAAGCTTGCCATTGCCATACAGGATGTTGTCACCTTTTCAATGTTGTTTTTTTTCCCCTGATTAATAGGCTCCAAGTTTCAGAGCACGGTATTTTTGATTGGCTTTCTTTCACACCTTTAAGTTCTGTAGTGTGAAATCTGACATTTCAGAGGAATCTGATTCTTCTGAAGTTTTTACCATCAATTCCTAACTGAAAACATTCTAAGACTGAACAGACTATGATACATAGTTTTAATGTAATGCACATATAATATACAATCACAATGGAATGCCATTTTTATTTAATTGTAGATATAGACAAATAATACTAATTTAATAGATAGTAGTACTGAGCAGTTTTCTATGGATTGTCAAAAGGCAAGTTTCTTTAATGACCCTTGTCATATACAGTGTGTTTCAGGAATCTGGAGTAGAAGTACAGAATATAAAATCAAGAGGTCAGAGATTATGATAATTTCTGTGAGTGTAAGTACAGTTTCTCCTAATGCTAACGAAAAGTCCAAGAAAAATATTGAAATAATTTAATCTGTTGGGTTGTAGACTTATTTTATTGATGTTTCCCCAGTCACAAACAGAGTAGCTACAGAGTGTGACTCGGGTATTCTTTCCCATGGGATATTATAAACAGCGAGAATTCCTGCAGGCTCTGAAAACCTAAAGGTGAACTAAGGGGAGAAAGTGACAGTATAGATATTCCAGTGTATCAGATGATTTAATTTTAACACACTGTTTATTCTGCAGAATTGATTTCTCCTCTCAGTTATTACACTGTCTATGATCTGCATAGCAATATGCTACAGCCTTACTGAGATTTTTTGCTCACCCGAGATCTAAAATTAGGCCTTGAGCACTTGTAGCCATTAAAGACTTCTTGGCACTTCTTAAAGACAGGAAAGGTGTCTTCTGTTGAAAATTGCCTTACTCTACTAGCCACAGCCTAGTCTGGGATTGTTCTTATCTAAAAAAAACCCAAAAACCTGAGTGGTCAGATTGTCTGTCCTGATAATGTCATAAAGTGAGAGGTCAGCTCAGAAACAAACACCATATTTACCTCAAATATAATCAATCACCAGTTAGGATAGGGAAGCTATCTGTCCCTCTAAGCTATTCATTGAAATCTCATATGCTGTAGTGACAGTGGAATTTAAGTTACAAAGTAATACATTTATTTTGACTAATACAAACAGAATGAGGGGAACTGTTTTGGAGTATCCTTTTAACTCTGATTTGGGAATCTGGACCAAAAATTGACACGTAATTTGGAAGGTAAAGTTACGTGTTGCTGTAGGCTGTGATATATTAGAGGTGGGCATAAAGAGAAGGGTTGATTGTCAATTAGTTGCATTAAAACATACTGAAAATATTTCTGAGTTACAGTCTATTCAAAGATTAATGATAAATTGTTAAAATACGTGCTTTGGGGTTTGGTGTTTTTTTGTTTTGTTTTGTTTTGTTTTTTGTTTGGTTTGTTTTTTTGTTTTTGTTTTTTTTTGTTTTGGTTTTTTTGTTTGTTGTTTTTTTTAAATTTTGTTGTGGTTGCTGTTTTTGTCAAAACATAGTCCAATGACTAATTGAGCCTCCACCTTATGGACACAGATGCTGCAGTGATAAGAGGCAACTGTGAGAAAATATGGATTTCTTCAGCATATTTTAGTTTTAATAGGATGAAGAGACTGGGATTTTTAATTGTGTGTTTGGAACAGAAGTGTCTTCATCAGATCAGCATTTTGACTTTCACAAATATTTTGATTTTCATGGTAGCTGAATTTGGCTTCAACATCAAGAGCAAATCAGGGAGGGCATCAGTGTGGTTTGCACTGGTTAAAACAATCAAGACATTTCCTTCCAAAGAGAAAATGTTATGAACTCCTGCCTTTATGACCACTGATGTAGGATTGATTGGTTTCTTTGTACATCCCTTGAGGTCTGCCAGTTCGTGGGAGGAGCAAGTCCTTCTCTAGCAACTTTGCCTCTGACACTCTTTTCTGCTATTTTTGTACTTCAGAATCTTTTTCTTGGGTCAGGGTCTTTAGATCTAGAACCTTGCCCTGAGTACCTTTGGGGAGATGTTGTTTGAATGTTGATTTTTTTCCTGCTATTTTCCTTGCTAAGCAACCTGAAAGGTCTTAGAAGAGGGAAAGAGCTAGAAAATGGTATCGATAGATCCCTGATTTACCTCATCATTTTCTGTAATTCCACAGGGATAGATTGAAACACCGTCTACTATCCTGGAAGCTGCAACATCTTTAGTTGGCAGGCACATGGTCCTTTTTTGTTTGTTTAAAAAGTAGTAATTTAAAAAGTAGTAGCTTCCTTTTCCTTTCATTAATCCTAGCCTGTGCAAACTGACTAGTTCTAGGGAATATACTGCCAGTAGACAAGTCTACTGCTTAGGTATAATTCCCAGCAGTTAAACTGGCATTTGGCCTGCAGATTGCTATGGATTGTTTCCCAGGATTAGTTCTATAAATTATGTCCTTTGGTGTCTGAACAATATCTTTGGGAATACCCTCTTCATGACTTTTAAAATTCAGTTTGGATATTCACTATGGACCTAACTTTCAGCAGAGTGCTTGTAATTCACCCCAAATCATAGTATGTCAGACCCACTTGCTACAGTTGCAAACTTACGTAAAACTGTCAGTCCATGAAGGAACAGTTGGGACCTGTTGTGTGTTTTGGCCTTGGAGCTGAGGGAGTCAGCACAGTAGTTAACACTTTAAGGATTCTTGCTTATTGTCCCTGTCTTCATCTGAAATGACTCTTTGCCTACATCGTGTGTGTGTGTGGCTCAGCTTCGCTGAACGAAGATTTGGGAAGGTCTCTCCCCACGTGGGTGTGCCCCTTCCAGCCTGTGCAGTGGATTTTAGGTGAGGCACAGCGTGTGCAGAACTGGCCCCACCGTTTCAGTCCTGAGGTTCATCTGCCACGGCTGAGCGAGCTCGGACAGTGACAGGGAAGTCCTCAGGACTAGAACCTACAGCACCCGGCATTTCCCAGGAGGTCTCCCATCCAAGTACTAATCCGGGGCTGACCCTGCTTAGCTTCCGAGATCTGACGGGATCGGACGGGATCGGATGTCAGGGAGGCATTTAACTGCCGACATCGTATTATAATATCAATTACACATCTGTGTTTGGCATTTGTAATTAGAGGTTGTTTGAGTTGGGCTTTTTGTTTCTTTTGTTTTGTTTTGTTGTGCTTTGTTTTGTTTTATTTTATTTTTACTCTGTGTTAAGACCTATATGTTACAATTTTGTTAAATGTTGATAGGGAAATACATCATTATGTTTTCAGGTGTGTGAACATTCTGTCAGATTTTGCTGCAATTTAGATATGCATTTGAGCTGTGCCATATTAAGCCCAAACTTTAAGCACATGTTTGAATTTCATTTGTTGAAGAATGCATTAAGGTTAAGGATTTTTCCCAAGTGCTTTAGTAAATTAAAGTTTTAATTTTTAAAATACAGGCTTGGCTTCGTAGTGAACTTCAGTTATTTATAGTAATAATAATAGTTTTTGAAAAATTAAAAGCGACCATGGTTTGATTGGGTTGATTGTTTCTAAACAGAAAAGAGTTTCTGCCCCGCTCTAGCGTATCTAACAGATTGGCCAGATACAAAGCACAGGGAAAAATAGTATTATCTGTACTATATGTTGTGAAATGCCATTCAAAGAATTTTAGCAATCTGTACGAACACCTATGGAAGCGTACATGGCAATAGAATGACTCCTTACCTTTGCAGTCTTCAGCCCTGAACTATCCATTCCTTTTCCCTCACAGCTATCACATTGCTAAAAACCAGTATGTTCCTTTTTCTTTAATTAACAGACAGTTAAAAGACGCAAGTGCTTTTACAGAGAAGAAGCTTGTCTTTGACATACTTTGTCAGATTTCCTGTAATTGGAAAATCTGGAATGAGTGCTTATGGAAACTAAATGTTAAAATACAAATTCAGTCTTTAGCCTATTAAAAAAACCCTCTCATTTTCTGTTCCCTCAAGCAACATTGTCAAAATTCTCTCTGCAGGTGTCTGGATAGATGGAAGTTACAGCTGGTGTCCGTCCTGCTCTTTACATTAATGTTTGTATTTGTCCATCTGACTGAATGCCACCTGCTTCAAGGGCAAGAGGGTGGCATCACCCGTTTCCAAACAATGTCTTTCGGCCAACAGAAGGTTATTCAATTAGGCAATTACTCCTGCTTAATGCTGGGTGGGATGATGTCAGCCACCTGCACTGTCTCTCTCTCACTTCCCTCTTCCTGGGGCTAACAGTCTTTTCTGCCCCTGGGGAGAAGGCAAAGGTTTTCAATCTGTTCCCTTTTTGCATTAGCTTCTGACAATTATTAAAATCTGACATTTGTTTCACTTCCTGACTTGGCCTATATTCAGTGCAGACACTTTGTAGAAATATGAATAAGAATTTGATAATATATAGATATTTTAGAACTCCTCCCTGTTCTAGTGCTGAATTTTTCTCTTGCTTGCCTTGACATGGCACTAATGAATTTCATGTTTTAAAGCATTGCACTAGGATAACTAAGGAAAGAGTCAGAATTCTTAAGTGTAATGGCACTATAAGACTCTCCTTGAAATTGTGTTTGTGTTTATATGTTTTGGGGTTTATGTTGGTTGTTTTTTTTTGTTTGTTTGTTTGTTTGCTTGGTTTTTTTTGGTTTTTCCTAAAGGTCAGTTTATATGGTTGAAAGTTACTCCAGTTTGTGGAAATAAAACCAGTGTTTGTTGCTGTGGTTACTCTATCTTCACAAACAGATAATATTTGTGTTCTCTTTTATTTTTAATTACTGTATGTGTAGCCTTGTGACTTTTCAGGTTGTTCCCTGCACTTTACACAATGGATCTCATTTTGGGGAAAAAATAAAGAAAAACAAAAGGAATGGAGAACACCATTTGGGTCTTAGAAACAAAGGGACATGTTCCTTTATACCTCTTCTAAAAACTTAGTAAATTCATCAATAATAAGTCAAACAACCATCTACTCTGAGGTTTATTTTAATAAATGACAACTCTTATATCCACATCAGATTATATAATAATTTCCTGAAATACATAATATTTATGGCATCTCGAAATATTAACATGAAACTGTAAAATTGTCCTCTAAGCATGGTTATCAGAACAAAATTGAGTTTCATTCAACCCTCATATGTCTCTGAGACCCTATGAAACCAAGCACCATAGTGCTGAATTTGAAGTAATTCCATTTGGTTTTAAGTGCATTGAAGACAAGATTGAGTCTGTCAGATCTTATTTTAGTTGAAGAGCATAACTCAAATTATTTTTCTGCTCTGGTAGTCCTTAACTTTTTATTTTATTTTATTTGCTATTGATGTAGTCTTCCATTCTCTGAAATAGTTGGTTTATGTAGGCCCTGTGTGTCATTCTGTTAAGTAAACTTTGTTAATGTTTTGCTAGTTATAAAAAACTTTTTTTTTCTAGTTGAAATTATTTTACCCTCTAATGACTGTTTGAATAGTTTTACAGACAATATGTATTTTTCTGAAATAACAGGAAATATAGCTCCAGAAAGAAAGAGGTAATTTAAATTTTCTTCCTCCATTTTCAACGGAGAGAGACTGCAAGATTTCAGTTTCCCAATTGCCTTAACGATTTTTAATAAATATGTGCTTATATATTTAATTAATGATTAGTTGTAAAATCTATTAACCTTTCAGGTCTCTCAATAGTCAGTAAATGTTTTACAATCAGTGTGCACCTTCTGCCTAGAATACAATAAAAACAGAGATCATAATGTTTTGGTTTCTTGCAAATATTTAATAACAAACTTTCAGGGTTCTATCCTCATTAATAAAGTATGTTAATTTTTTGGAATAAAATAGCCTGTTGAGCAGTTAATGTGTAATTCCTGCAGCATTTGGGATTCTTATATTTCAAGGGACATACCAGCTTTGAAAGCTGGACAAAGCAAAATTCCTCTTGACTTACTGTTTTTGATGCTCTTGAAAAGGCATCCAAACTGTAAGTAGTTTCCCAGTGGTAATTGGATATGTTGTCTGTCTGCTTGCTTACCATGAAAGTAATAATGCTGCTTCCAACATTGTTACATCCAGTGTACTTAATAAACATCATCAACCCATTATTCATGTGAATAAATTGGGGCAAAAAAGATGATATTCAAACAGGTTATTTGATTAGACAGTTGTAAACTGCAGAGACAGAATTAATAACTCTACATGAGAAGAAGAGGAAAGACCAGGACATTAGAAAGTGTTCTCAACTTTATTTAAATTTTCCTTTGTCTCTCTGAGTGCATCGAAGTTAAAGTATTTTTGTTATTATTGCTTACAATCTTAATAAATGCATAAAAATATACATAAAGTGAAGCACAACCATTTCTCCAAGTGAAGAATGGTGATCTAAAAAGTCTTGGACAAATGAAAAGACAGAAGATGACTGAGATTAATATGAAGACTCAAAAGCTGAAAATCAGTGAATACCTTTGAGTACAAATACATTCACACATCTCATCACTGAAGACTGTCATACACGTAACTTTCCAAACTGATAGAGGCCAAGATTGGTGACAATTCAGCCACCTAATCAGCTAATATTGTTTAGTTTCTTGAGCTGCAATTAGGGGAAATATGCTGTTTCTACTAGATCAGGTCCACTGATCTTTCTTTAACCCAGTGAAATTTGTTTCTAAGCAAGTTTTAAAAGAAGAAATTAAACAAAGATTTTAAAAAATAGGATGAAATAAATCTTCTCCCAAGGAGAAAAAAGGTTCATTAAATTGTATGACATCACAAATACTTTGTCTAAAAATTATGAATGTGCAAACACATTGAAGGAGAAAGCATTTCAGAATCATACAAAAAGTGAAGATGGAGGAGAAATATATTTCCGTATGCATAAATGGAAGGTAACTAGGAGGGGAAAATATATGCAACTATTGAGTTGAAACAGGCCTGAAAAAATATTTTAGTAAAACAGATCAGTTCAATTACTGCAGAATTGGCCACTATAACACTCATCATGCTTACAAGACAGAGCATAACTTGAAAAATGTATTTCCAGACCACACTATTCTGTATACTACATTTTGAGCTAGGCCATTGCACTTCATGTCTGATGACTTTACACCATAATTACATCTCTAAGATAATACAGATGTGATTTTTACTTCTTGAATGGTTTGTACAGGAAGATTGAACTGTTTTAAGGTGCTTAAGGTACCATTTAATTCTCAGTCTAATGTACAAAATTTCTCCAAAGGTATGCAGTCACTGGCAAACCATCCTATGCAAATTTTCCCTAGAACAGAACTTGACCCCTTGAAGGACTCTTGACAAATTTTCCTTCAATACCAGAAATTAATGATATGGGTCAACTTGGTTTTCAAGACAAGTATTTTCTCAGTTGAAATAAAGATAAAAAGCTGAGTTAGTCTTGCTGTTATCTTGCTGGTGGTGACAATTGCTGATTTAGGTCAAGAATATTATTGAACTCCTTCCAGTAATACAAGGGCTTGTCTTTGCAACACTTATGGAATATTGGTATGTATCAGTTTAGAAAATGAGGAAAATTATATTTGGAACAATCATTTATTTGACATATATATTTGTACAAAATGCTCTGTGCTGACAAAAGTAGACCAGACTGATTATAAATATCTACTTTTAGCTTTCTAAATGTGTTCAAGAAAAGCAGCAGTCCTCATGGAGATCCTACTGGGGCTATTGTCTACACAGTGTCTGCAAGTACAGCCCAAAGGATGAAACCATCTTTAATTTTCTGAGTGTACAAATCCCAGCAAACCCACAGGTTTTCAGCCAAGTAGCATGCTGACAGTCCAGGGCAGACTGGCTACAGCTGGCTGCAGCTGTATGATTGGGACTAAAGTGGTGGTGGATTTTGTGCTGAAGCTTTTTGTGGAAAATTGCACCTTCACAGCAGGACAGACATAAAATATGGGTCAGGTCTATAATTCATACAAGCCATCATGCATTAGGGGAGATGTTCTATAATGGAATTAACCTTCAAATGGAGATGGCAGCTGTAGGGAATCACAAAGGCCTCTATTATGCATGTAAATACATGTATGTGTGTGTGGGTGTATATATATATGTATATATTTATCTATAAAATTGGTAATATGCAATTTAGATTGAAGGTTGTCTGTTCCTAATTAATGGCTATAAAAATCTTGATGCTGGCGCAGATGAATACATGGCCAAGAAGTTGGCTCTAAACAGGTAAATCTCTGTTTTGATTTAGACTTGCAGCACTCAAAATGGCAGAATCAATTTATTCAGAAATTGGTAAAATGAATTTGTTGTGGTCTATGACCTTGCATGCTGAGCTTCATCCCAGAGAGACTTTATGTTTGAATTATAAATCTTAGAAATGCATTATTTTTATTGCAGGAATATTGTCATAGCTTTAACTATAATGGTGTGGCTATATTTTTTTATACAGTAGGTATATATATTTTTAAAAAAAAAACTGTAGGTATGTATATTGCTAGCTGTTAACCTGTATTTCTAAAATAGTGGTAGATGTTGAACAGAGGAATGAAAAGCAAAAAGGCAGGGGAAAAAAACCAGTAAGTCATTGATATGAAGAACTAATAAAAGGAAAAAAAAAGCTATTATAGGAATGACTGAGGATGAAAATTGATGGATGGAATTCTTAAAAGTAATGTGGAAGTAATCATATATGGATGTTTATATGTTGTGTTTACTGTATCTTTCAAGACTCAGTTTTGTTAAGAGAATACAAGAGCAAGGTATATAAGATTATACAAGGCAATAAAAGCAGTTTTTGTGGCTAACTGCCACGTGACTTAAAATAAAATCTGAATGTAATTTTAATACGTACTACAGTGTATTTCTGCTTGAAAAAAGTCTGGTCAGCCATTTTTGGAGGAAACATGGGCTTTGCTGATTAATCCATGTAGCATATTGATACAGAGATGTCTAATCCTGAATTATTTACTTAAGGCAAATGCTTATTTTCACCTGTGGTGCAGCCTTTTAAGATTCATAGATTTTATTTGATGTTGTTTAGTTCAGATTTAAACACACTGAGAACAGTTGAGATTTGTGTTATATCCATGTCTTCATTCAAAAACTTTCATTCTCAATACCTTTGTGACAATTAGATAAATTCTCCACAACCTTTCCTATGAGCTGATGTCAGTAAGACTTTGTGTTGCCATAAAAGTACTGCAGTTAAATTATACCTTATTTCAATAAGCCTACATTTTAAATGAAATATGAAAACATGAGATTCTTTAAAAACATATAAAAGTAACAAGCATCTGCACTGAGATTGTTCCCTTTGTTAATGTCAAATCTGTAAGTTGGTATGCATTTCAAAGTCATGATTTATTGAGTGATATTTGTCACCTGAAAACAAAATGACAGGGTTACGGACAAATTTTCTATTACTGGAAATCTAAGACCAAACCAATTAAAAGAATTTCGTGGTTTTTCATCTCTTCAAAATTAATTGAAGATATTGAAGATTGAAGAATAAGCCACAGATGGGACTGTGGTAACAACTTTCTGTATGAGCCACACCCTTATTTAATGTGCAATCACAGGCTAGTATTGAGGATAGGCTCCATATTTTTTCAAGAAATAGTTTACACATATATTTGATAAAATTGATTTGTATTTCAATCTCAGTCCAGTTTCTTTTGCAAACCTTTATCCTAACTGGGTTAACTTTTAAATTTAAATCTAGTAGTCTGATATCGCTGTATGTTTGAAGTATATGGACTTCTGAGGGACTGTATAATCAGGAAGCAAGCTGAATGTTCTGTGAACAGCCACAGAAAATTAATGTTTACAAGACACTCTTAATTGATGGTTTTCTGCTCTTTCCCTGGATCTGCACTTTTTTTATTCTAGTCAGGAGAGAAATTGGAAGGTTTTCCATGGTGTAAATCTCTCTGTATTCATATTTCTGTATCTGTTTCAGCAAATTCTGGCCTGTTTAGCCTTTAGACCATATCAAATTCTACTCCAACTTCTTACCCTTCTTTTTGTGTTATCTCTTAGCAACTGAGCAAAACTGTTTTTCTTAGCCCGCCTGACACCTTCTCATCTGCATGCCTTTTCTCTTGAATAATCTTCTTTTTTTTTTCTTTCCATGGTCTTCTGGCCTTGTTATTGACCTTGTACAGCAGAACATAAGGGGAATTTTTGAGCTTTTCTTGTATTTAGTGACATTAAATGCTAAAAAGAGAACTGTTCTTACTTCCTAACACCCTGTGCTGATAACATAGCAAGATAACAAAGTTTTAAAATTACAGATTTAAAGTTCCATTGCTCTGGAAAGTGAGTATCCTGCAACATTTAAGTACAATCTTACAGTATCATCAGCTCCACTGAATTCTCTACTTAAGGCAGTTTGATATATTCTGTCAGTTTAACAGCATATTGTTTGACTTGCTCTTCTGGCAAAACTAATGGGGATTAATGGCAGCAAATTCAAGAGCACTCAGGGCCTTGCTCACCCTACTCTCATGCAAGGCTGCTCCCTAGAATGCTGAGGAAAATGTTCCAGCTTAGGTTTATCTTAATATCTCAGTCAATTCAAAAAGAAGTGCCTTTTTTTTTTTTAGGGATCCCAGTGTTACAGGATTAAAAAATGGCCTTTATGTCTTTCTAGTGCCTAGTGAAATTTTGTTAAAATTTTGTAATGCAAAAGTAGAATAATTTACTATATTTAAGAGACTGTCCCTCTTTTCTGCAGGCCCACAAGTTGCATATGAATATTCAGTTAGAAATCTTGGACATTTTATTTCTTATAATTTTCATGAGATTATAATATCAATAAATAGATCTTAATGAAAATTGATTTGATTGGGGGAAAATAATTAAAATAATTTTGGTTCCAATTTATTAAAATGAGAAGCATATCCTTCCACTCCAAAATGCTTCAAGATGCTTTTTTTGACTTCTACAGGAAGTCTTCCTAAGAATGTAATTCCAGACTCTGTTTTTAGGTCAATGTCCAAAGTGGGCAGCAAGCACTGCATCCCAAAACACAGTGTTCTTTTCCTCCTCCCCCTTCTTCCAGTAAAGACTATACAATTTTATCATACAAAGCTGGAATTCGGTTTTAACTCTCAAGTTCAGTTAGCACTTGTGTAGATACTCTGCATTAATTGTGTTTGTGCAGAAGAATATCCTCTAAGTAACTGAAATCAGAGATGACAGAGTAAGAAAAAGATCTCCTTGTGTATCCAAGTCTGATACCTGAATGCAGGAAGGTTCAAATGTTTAAGTAAAACAGAGTCAATCTTCTCTAAAAGTCAGTTCTTAACTCATACAAATTTCCTATTGGTAAAATGAAACTGATCACAATAGATTCTTTCATTGCAAAACAATACTCCTAATTATAAACATTTATTATAGCACTGCTTCTCAGAAGATTTTAGTTAATGCATATTCTTTTCCACTCTCATGTTTCAGAAATCATCCCAAAAGGATCATCTCTTAAATGATATCAGAAACCTGTAGAAATGGAAGTTTTTTCACTGTAGAGGGCAACTCTGTGCTTTTTAACTAGTTTAATGCTGCACGAGTGGACTTTAGTTTATGATGATGTGTAGTGTTTATTTTTCCTGCATTTATGGTAAATTATTTTGAAAGTGTTTTTTTCTGGAAATCATGAAAAAGGAGATGGATACACACACATTAGTTCAGAGTGAATGCTTTTTAGACATATTACATTAAAATAATACTCTTATGTTTATCCATCACATTCCATCGTGTAATCCTCAAGTAATCAAACACTGTAACTGTTTCTGAAGCATAGGTTCCAACTTTTATGTACTAAGACAACTAGCAGTTTATGTACTTTATGTACTAAGACAACATAGCAGTTTATAAATATTCATTGAATCAGTTAAACAGCTGGTCCCTTTCTCTTTGTTTTCTTTTGTTTCTTAATGCATATATATTTGTGAGTTTTGCATGCTTTTTATTCTTGGAATATGTTTTTCATCAAAGCAACATTCTTTTCATTACAGCATATCTATTTTGAGATTTTTTTCTGAAATCTGTGTTGCAGTGTTTGGATCAAAAATAAAACAGCTTCACTTTCCTACTTTGTGGGAGATGCAAAATCAGATTCTCTTTTCAATTGTTATTAGACATACTTATGTAATATCAAATTTTTTTATCAATTTTTGTTGTATATACTGAAATACTTTCTAAAAGAGACATTTTTATAATAGCTCATCCAATTTTAAGGGACTCAAAATGGTTTTCTATATGAATAGTATGACCTAAACAGCATCAGTTGGGGCAACTGTGAGATTCGGACCCCAAATATTCCAAAGTGGCTGTAAGAGAGCTCTCATTTAACATGTGAAAGACTAGTAGATTAAGGGATTTGGAGATGATATTTGTCTGTGGTGAAAATCCCTCTGACTCTCTGTTTCATTCTTTTCTTTTTCTTTTTTTCTGAAAGCCATATAAAAAGCTTTTTGTTTAATTTCAGCAAATATTTCCTATTTTTGTTATCTCAAGTAGAGTTGTGTTACAAGGAAAGATTTCAGAAACTTTGAAATGAAGCACCTTCTTTAAATGTAATTTAAAACATTAATGTTAGCGTATATTAAGTACATTTTACAGAACGCATTTGGCAATTAGGTACATCTTTAATTTCTCATCTATTCAATCTCCAAAGTTCTGTGTAAACATACTAACTGAATTTGGGTAAAACTTCATCTTGCAAGGGAAGCTTCCTCTGAGTCAAATAAGGATGAAGACTAAAATTCACCTTGTCATGGGAAAGGAAGTGGAACACTTGTTTCAACTACATTTTAGTTCTTCAGTCAATGGGTGGCAATCCACAGCAATCCAGATCATACTCATGTAAGAGACCAGGATCATGTCCATTTTGTTTCTCTGTGTAGGACACAGGTTGGCTGGGTCATTACTTAATGACAAAACACCAGCTTGTGTTTGTTCAAAGACATTCTGGATAAAACTTAAAAGATGTGAAGGGTATGAATCTTCTTTCTAGTTTCAGTCTGTGTGGTCTGAGAGAATACTGTGGATGATGAAAGTTGTTCCGAGTGCTTTCAGATCTTGCTATTGATGCTTTGTTCTTCCCAAGTTCCATTTTACTGAACTGCATGCTAAGATTTACTGATTTTGTTTAAGAAAGCAAGGAGATGGGTCTGCATACAAGCAATGAAAATGAGATGTAAGAATAATATTCTCTACAGCACCTGCTTAGACTCTCTGGTCAGTCCTCCTAGTTTGGGGAAGCTATTCAGTTGCCAGAAGAGGTTTACCTTTGAAGGACTTGAGTAAAGTTTTATTGACATGAGTTGATCTATAGGAAAAGACAGAAAGCAGTTCAGCCTTTTCACTGATTATTGAAACATTTAGGAGCATCTTAAGAAAGCATCTGATAATTTGGACCTATGTTTATCTGAACCTAATAACTATCTAACCTAATCTCTCACTGGTAAATGACTTTTGTTTAGATTGCTGTGGTGTGGATGCCTGTGCTAAATGAGAATAATCTCAAGTGAAAATCATACGGAAGATAGAGTAAGATTCCGCAGAAACCAGGAAGATCTGAGATTCTTCTACGAATATATTTTGTTTGTGTGTGAATGCATGGATTATTTCTTACAGTTTGACTCTGCTGCTCTAAAAAGCAAATCTTATTAGGATACAACTCTCAGGCAATGGAGAAAGCAAAGTATGCAAAAGGTATGCAACTGGCATTGATATGTTACAGTAGTTATTTTAATAAAAAATAATTAAAATTAAGTCTGAAACAAGAATGGGAATGAAATATATATTGTGTTTGAAAAATTCATAAAAGTATCAGAAAAAATTAAATTACACTGATTTTATACATCATTCAAAGCCTATTTGTTCCCAGATTTCTAAGAAAGCCCATTCTAGAATAATTTTTATGTTTCAGTTTAATGTGAAGCATTTTCTGTCACTTGCCTGCATAGACGATAGGATGTTTACATGTTATTACAAAAGAATTTATGGTTCTTAAGTACTTTAAATTTTATATTTCTGGTTGAAGAAGCTTGACTGACTATAGAATGAATTACCTTTTGTATCCAGCTTGTTGGTGTATAGAGCTGGAATGAAGCATGAAGAAGCAAAAACTGAACAATTAAACTAGGCTCTTTAAATAAACTAGTAAAGAGATAAATCTTGTTTGAAGTATACAAATAACATAATTTATCTTGGAACACTGACATGCGAATAATTGCAGCTATCCATTTCTGGTGAAATGAAATCCACATACATATCATGGTGCTGTGCCCTGCAACTCAGCTCTTTTCCATCCTTTCACCATCTAGCACTAACCAACACACATCAATGTGCAGAAAAAAATTTCCCTTCAAAGAAAGTCATGCACAAGAATAGCCTTATTTGAAAAGCTTAGAGGACGATTAGTTCCCCAGGCTATATTCCTGTTTAAAAAGGTACAGCAAAGAATATATGATAGCAGCGTGCATGAAAATTAGAAATAGTAAATTTGATTTCATCTCAACACACAAATTACGCACTCTGTAAAAATATATATATTGAATATATTATTTTATAAACATTAATTTAAACTTTGAATTGGTATAATTAAAAAAGGTATTTTTCCATTTAAGCCAGAAGCCATGTACAAACCTCTCAGAGATGCATTTTCTCCTTAGTATTATATCTTTATTGATTAACTAAAGGCAAAAAAGAAAAAGAAAAAGAAAACCCTTGAACCTCTCTTTGAACCCTAAGGAGCAGTTATGGTCAGAAAATTGATTGACTGTAAAAGAGGTTTTTTTATGATAGCTTTGAATAGACTCTAATTACCTTGTTAGCTGAAACAGATTTGTATTATTTGTACATATTTATATGTCGCTCAGCCCAAAGGATATTCTACATTTTGTTTTGTTTGTTCTCCTTATCTTAGATAATTTCATGAAGTGAGATGGAGAGTGGTCAGGCAAATAATAAAACCACCAGAACTGAAAAAGTAGTATCAAGCAGTGGGATAGCAACCACTTAACCAGGATTAGCAGTGTCTGATACAGCCAATCTGATCATACTATTTGCCAATTACTGAGGCCATGTAAAGCACCACAGTAATTTCAGTAATCAATGATTTTTTTTTTTAATTTAAGTTTCTAACTCATTTTTTAGGGATTATTTTCATATATGGTTTGTTTCTGATCTCACTATGTCTTTTTTAACCCATAGTTTTTTTCAAAAGTAAACTGAGGCAATGGCATTGCATATCCTAATGCTCGTTATATTTGTATTTCTAATTTGAACTGAGAATTGTATCTTTTTAACAAATCTGTATTTGTAGCATTTAAACCTGTTCTCTTGCCCAAGTCAAGAAACAAAAAACTAACACATTTAAAAATTATTCTAAAATAGAAATCATTCAATACTGTAAAATAATTTGCTATACAAATGATAGCCTTTCCCATTTAAACTGGCTTATTTGCTCACAAAAAGTGTGCACTTCTTTAAAGTGTTTTGATGAACAGTAAGTGCCTTTTGAAAAGTGAGGTTTCCATAAAAAGTAGATTTTCAGCTCAGTTTCTTTCATTATTCTTTTAAAGGGATTTGTGTGAAATGATAGTTCAGTGATTTGTCTGAGGCAGTTCTTTATTAACTGAGGGAATTTGGACTGCTTTTGCATAGCACATTAAAATACTCATAATTAATTAACCAAACCTGCGTTATCTAATAGCAACAAGTCTCTGGGATGTGAACACCTGAGGACTGGTCTGTTCGGAAACTAAAACTGAACTGTGTTGTCCATGTTCTATAATAGCTTTTTTCCTGATCTTTCTGCTAGATAGCGTTCCTTGAAGTGACCAAAAGAGTCAGAAGTTCAGAGGAAAAAAAAAACAACTAATACTTTTAGTATTTCATTCTGCATCAAAGTTCTTCCTCAGATGATTAGTGTTTCATTCTTTTTAATCTGGGAAAAGTAGGAACAGAATTATTTATTGTTGTTTGTAGATTCTCAAAATAAATTGAGATAGAGGAAATAGATGTATTCTTTCAAATTTCATGAGTACTGCTAGTTCTCAGAATGAGAACTTGTAAAAGCATTTTGTTTTGTTTTGTTTTGTTTTAATAAAAAAACAGTTTTTTTAAAAATTTCATCATGATAGAAATTACCAAGGATCACAAGAAGCAAAATATTAAAAACTGATCAAGAGATGTATTTAGGCAACAGTCTACATTCTAAGAGTCAATGGAAGATTATTTAACCTCAGAAAAACAAATGACTGGGTCCAGAGCAAGATTCCATGTCATGCACAGAGAACTATTTAAGAGATTATCTTAATCTTTGTATGTGGAACCCTTCTCTTATTTCAGTTCCTTTATCCTCCTCTTTAAAGTGGATAAAAGATACAAAATACATCCAAATGGTAGAACCTTAAGATTCTTCTTTCTCCTTGTTGACCTGGGGGTTAATCAATCTATGTTAGTCTTTACTCTCAATGTACGCTGACGACCAGGCAGACTTCATGAGAAAGCATCCCTGTATTTTGTGCAGTCACAGGTTTCTAGACATGATGTATAATGTTTTTACAATGCTGAGAAGGAAATGAATGCTTTAGACTTCTGTAGGTCCAGAGGGGGAAAAAGAAAAAAAAAAATCAATCCATCTCTACCCATCTTCTCAAAAACCTGGGTGGAAAAGTTAGAAATATAAGAACTTCAGGGCCACCTTTCACATGATGAAATTATGACTTCACTGAGTTTTGATAAAGAAAATGCTGCAATGGTTTTTTTGTCATTAAAAAACATTCTGAGATGGAGAATGCTGAACTTTAATACAATATAGCATACATTAATTCCAATGCATTTTATAATGCGTTATCAAATTTTCAATGTCTTAATATCTCCAAAGCAGGACAAGGGTGTAACAGTAAGAGAAATGCACTTGCTGACATTTAGCAAAGAGTTTTATTTATCCATTCTTTGTACACTAATCCAACAATTGCTGTAATTGTTCTCTGTCATTCCCCTCTCTGCACTTTGCTGCCAGCTAGCCAAGGCAGAGGGACCCTGACACTGGGTAAATGGGACTTTGCCATCACCAAGAGATGCCTAATGGGGCTTTCACTGGCCTGGACAGCGCTGGCCAACCTGCTGTCTGTGGCTGAGAAACTCTCTCGCTTGCCAGGGACAGCCCGTGCAGAGGCATCAGTGCTGTGGGCCATGCTGAGGGAAAGTGTGGGAATCAGCTGAAATGCTCACAAGTCTGAGGAGGAAGAAACTCTCTTCATGAGCAAGGCAATTTGCCATAAGGTCCCTGCTGCCCCTGCCTGTGTGCACACATGCCAAGCCTCTGGGGCAGCCAGGTGCAGCGAGTGTGTGGGCAATCAGGAGCTGTGGAAGGACGGAGAATAGGACGGGCTAGGAAGGGTGTGAGTTTTACAGCAATTTCTACTGCATCATTATTGGGGGGTGGGGGTGGGGGTTGTTGGTGGTGTATTTGAGAATGTAAACCCCGTGAGAATGTTGACTGTAAAACCACAGGAACAAAAAGTCCCTTTTGCCCATGATGGGCTTTTGAGGGTAACCAATGGTGGAAAAGGTGGGCAAATCCCTTAGTGATTCCAGGCACAGTGATATGGTGAGCTGCCCTCTCCAGATGTGAGAAGAGACAGCAGAGGTGGTGGTGGCTCACATTGTTAGACCAAAACCTGAGAGGAAGAAAGAAGGCGGCCCCTGGAGCAGTCTGAAAATATATGGAATCCTGGTTAAAATCTCAGCATTGCTAAAATGGGATGTCAGTCTCTGTATTCATCTGACAAGATCAGAGGTCTCTGTTTTCTATTTTGTGACCTGGTTGAGTCTGGGCATTTGGTATTCTTGCAAGGTTCTTCTCTGAACTGATGGAAAGGGTAGAAGGCCAGGTACACCTGTAGGGGAGACAAGGAAGAGGCAAAGAGCAAATTACCCCACTCTCCTGACCCCATGTTGGGTGCCTGTTCTGCTGCTACATGAGCTCTGAGGGCTGAGCTGAGTAAAGGGATTATACACTGGGAACACAAGACCTGGAGCTGGACTTCTGGCAAGGGGATTCCTGCAGAAGTTCTCCAGAGCTTTCTCTAGAAAAAATGACATGCAAAGAGCAGAGAGAAGTATAGCACAGCAAAATGGAGGTGAAAATGTAAGGAAGTAAAAAAGCTTTAAATCATAGGATCACTCTTTAAGCACTCTCTATACTTAAGAACCTGTGAGGGAAGTAAGGTAGAGCCAACTGCACAGGCCAGAATGTAAAACTGTAAGGGATGATTGCAATTGATGCATTCAAGTAGACATTTATATTTTAAAGGAAAGAAGAAGAAAAGAGAGGTGAAATTTTAGAAACAAGTGCTTGATTTTTTTAAAGTTAAAATATCAAGTTTTATGCATTTGTTCTAAAAAAGTGATGAAACCCAGGGGTAAGGAACAGAGTTATTTGATCACTAAACAGTTTCTTAAGCACACAAAGTAAAATGTTCTTACCTAGTAGCAAAATCATTCATAAAAGATAACTGCAAAATCTACAAAATGTATTGTAAAAGCAACAATGCTGCTAATTAGTTGGAATATCAACAGAAAATGCTCTGGAAGGAGATGTTTTGGTTGGGTTAACAAAAAAAGCTATTCATAATAGTCTTGGCTGTAAGTTTTTTTCTAGGTTTTTTGTGGGGTTTTTGTGGTTTGCTTGGTTTTGTGTTGTTTTGGGGTTTTTTTCCCCCCTAGGTAAAACAGAAAGATGAATAATTTCGGTCCTAAGGGTATTGTTAGCTGTGTAATACACATCTTTGATCTGTTTGGATTTTGTTTTGTTTTGGGTTTTTTATTATTTGTGGTGTGATGGCCCTTGATGAGTTGAGGGAAACGCCTCAGCCCCCCGGAGGAATGCTGATAAGTGATGGTGTTACCAAAGAATGGAAGGTTATTGAATTAGTATGGCCTTTCTTCGCCGCTCCCTGTGGAACCCTGCAGGAGATCCCAGGATCCACCCCTCAGGCATCTGTCTATCACACCCAAAGTATCGACTATAGTCACACGAAACCACCTGAAGAAAAAAAGTATAAAAAGAAGTGTAGTTTAAATAAAACTGGAGAGGAAACTTCCACCTCTGGGAGGGCAATCCACGAGCTACCCTGTATCCCCCATTCCATCGACATTGCAGGGCTAAGCAACCAAATTCTTATTTATTTTCCTCTGCCTTACTAATTATAATTTGTTATAGCTCACTGGGCGTATACATGTTAATGGGAAGCGGCTATATTTTTCCTGTTGCTTTTCTTTCAGGTTATTGAGTGTGTTTAAATGTGGTGTTGAACTGTTGTGTTTCTGTTTAGTAATCCTCTGTTAGTTAAGTTTGTCATGGGAGTGGTACACTGCTGGGGTGGCCTGTAAAATGTCTTTTGTGCCAGTGTCTTTCGGGATATTTTGTACAATCCTGCATCTTATCACCAACTAAGTAATCCATATAGTCATTGTCTCCTCCTTGTATTAATAAATGTTATTTCAGGAGCTATCGTGAGGAAAGTTCTTTTCTTGCTATTAAGTGTGATCTCATAACAGAGGTCAGAAACCCTTCCAACCTGTGTTCTATCCGTGTCGTTAGGCAGTGTTGGGAAACATAAGGATTTGATTTTCTGGAGGCACTTATATAGCTACAAGTTCTCCCTGGCATAAGTGTGGTCCTCAAAGGGAGGTCAAAAATCTTGCCAACCTGTGTTCTGTCCAGAGTTCGGCAGGCAGTGCTGGGTTCATAAAGTTTTGATTGTTCTGAGGATGCTTATAGCTATTAAATTTATATTAATACAATTGAGACTAAAAATCTTTGCATTTCTGTCTTTCCTCCATTTCTTGTGACATTATCATATCATTAGCCTGGAGAAGAGGAGGCTCAGAGGTGACCTCATCACTGTCTATAACTACCTGAAGGGAAGTTCTAGCCAGGTGGGGGTTGGTCTCTTCTCCCAGGCACTCAGCAATAGGACAAGGGGGCACGGGCTTAAGCTCTGCCAGGGGAAATTTAAGTTGGATATCAGAAAAAATTATTTCCAGAGAGAGTAATCAGGCATTGGAATGGGCTGCCCAGAGAGGTGGTGGATTCACCATCCCTAGAGATTTTTAAACGCAGATTGGACGTGGCGCTGGGTGCCATGATCTAGTTAATGGACTAGAGTTGGACCAAGGATTGGACTCGATAATCTTGGAGGTCTTTTCCAACCCAATAGATTCTATGATTCTATGATTCTAATATAGGAAAAACTCAAAAGCTCAAAAGGATACTTTTCTCTTGAAGTCAATTGCCATGACTGAACTTAAAACAAAAAAAAATGCATCTAGATAAAAAGAGGATGTGGGCACAGTTTAAAATGTTTTTATTTTTCTGTATTAATTTGGCTTAGAAGTGTTACTGTAACTAAACTATGTTTTTTTGGATCCCTATACATAGGAAGTTCTTTTTTCCAATAACAATACTTTTATAATGTAGCAACCTTTAGACGGATGCAGGGAGCTCCATCTTCTCTGCCTATAGAGACAATTTTACCTAGATTATGATGAAACTGCTAGTGCTGGAATCATAAATGAGTCTGAAAGCAAAGTAGACCATATTTTGCCTGAACTCAGCTGAAATTAAAGATCCATGTTTAAGTTAGTTATATGCAGAAATGTGGTGCGTTCTTACAAATGCATTTACTAGATAGCTAACGTAGCTTTGCATGGCCTGTTGGTACTGCAGGGGTTGGCATACATCTTGTATCGTATGATCAATGTGATTTTTGGCTTCAGAGTATTCTCTTAGCTGAGGCTCTATTAATGTTACTGTGATACATTCCATGACTTGGGGTAAAGAAAAGAGAGCAATTTATGTGAACTTTACATCTGTTTGAACTTCTACAAATCTCTGAATTTCGCTTTTTTCTTTTCATTAACGGTTCCATCTGTTCAATCACTGCCTTGAATTGAATGTAGTTGTATTCTCCTTTTATCCAGATACACAATATAACATAATGGATTCCATAAACTTTGTGTATGAGTCCACTTGTTAGATAGCCACACTTCATGTTCCTTATCTAGACTTTCAATCGTCTTCCATGAGTAAGCTGTTCCATGGACAAGTAGAAGGTTTTTGTTAAAGATAAAAGAGGTAATAAAACCCTTGAGCATGCTGAAAGACCTGAGAGGGAAACAGATATTTGCATAGGATGCATAGACTTGCTTCTTCCATTACTGGAGGTGAAAATCTCAAAAAAAATCTGCAGCTGGTTACATTATCTCTGTATGTCATGATTTGTCCTTCTCCCACTCCATTATTTGAATTTGATCTATTTGTAAAGTTGCCTATTTTACCCTTTGGGGGGGTTTGCTTGATTTTCGTTCACAGCAAATATCCAGGACTGCACACCTATAACTTAGTACTTTAAGCTGAGATTGCTCAAGGGCTGGTATCCTTAACTACTCTTAACTACTCTTAACTACTCTTTTTTCAGCAAATTTTCTTCAAATTCTCATTGGTGCTTGAGTACTTCATCCTCTAGACTTTGCAAATACTTTTAGGATAAAAGCGTGTAAAAGCAAAGGGAAGAACTGTATTTATTTAGGGGTTTGCTTTTATCCTCTGCTTTTCCATAGCTCTGTTAGCCTAATATGTCTTCTGATTGAATCCTTTTAAGAAGCTCTGAAATATCATAGATAATCCTACATCTTATGTTTTTTTGAAATCCAAGTGGTCATAGTGCTAATGCTTTCATCTCTACATACGAACATCCTTGTAATGCTTTCCTTATACTGCTGTAGGGTTTTTTTCAGAGGCATGATGGGTAAAAGCTTAAATGGTTACTTTGAAATTTCTATCAATATACAATCAGAGTAAAAAAAAAAGACTGTACTGCAATGAGGAGGTTAATATGATCCTATAGTTTTCACAACATGATGTTGTGGGTAAAATGAAATAATACACTTCTTTTTATTGGTTTTGGTTTTTTGTGTGACACTCAGACTGGTAGGTGCATCCCAAAGGGGAAGTTTTTATATATGCAGAAATTTTTAAGGCTTTACTCTTTAGAGTTTTGCTTCACATTTTCTCACTTTGGAAGCTCTAAGAGCACTTATTTCCAGAATACAATCCTGCCCTTTGAGTGAAATTTTGTTAACTATAAGAACTCTGATTAGTGGCCTAAAAATCATTACTTACTACTGGTTTATGATACTTTTAGGTCTACTTTTGGTTGAAAGAGTACTTTCAAGTTATTAAAATATCTAGTTTTATTAGGATTTTTGGAGGCAAATATTTTATTTTGATTGAAATATATATAATTCAAAAATACTTTTTGGCTCATTGCATCCAGGACAAATGATGACATAACCATGTAATTCAGTTATTTTCTAAATCATAGATCTGTTAAATCTCTGAGATATAATAAAAATGTCTTTATCTAAAGTACTGCATATGCAAATTATGAGTAAAATTCAGTGTTCCTAGGTATTTCAAGATAGAGCTTTCCTAAGAGCAGAAGGATAAGATGTATCCATGAGAAAAAATCTACACTGTATGTTCCTTCTGTAGTTTCTAAATTTGATTTTTACCTGTCCTTTCAGAGCAGAAGGGATTTCAGCAATCTGTAGTAGGTAGCATCAGAATTATCTGAATACTCAAGACTCTATCTCAGCTATAGACTCTTCCTATCTGGCTTCCAGGCAGACACAGTACAAATGAATTTTAAAAACATCTGGAACAGACTTCAGTTAAGAATCTTTCTCTAAATGGGTTATATGTCTGAGTAGATTGGAAAGAATCTTCTTTCATTTATCCTTTGTCCATATTAGTTCTATTTAATATATTTTAATTCCAAAAATATATATCCAACTACCTTTGTACTTATCTATATATTTTTTTGCAGCTGTATTATTTTTGTCTTGTGTGTAACAATGGATTCTCTGGAGCTATGAAGTTGAAAATGGTGTTGTAGGAAAAATTGTGATATTGACCATTGAGATTTAGCTAGGATTAAGTCAAAGGTATTTGTACTTATGTAAGTGAGGCCAGTATATTCTTAAAGTTCACATTTTATATAATCTTCGTATTACATTATTTTACGCTGGAAATGTTGGGATTTTTTCCCCCACATCTTGATAAATATTTTAAACTAAGTTACCAGTTGGGAGGGGAATATCATCAAAGAAAAGGATCTCAGAAAGCTTAGTGAACTAATTTGCCTGACATTATGTGGATGTTGTGGTTTGGAAATGAAGTAGCTGCTGTGAAACTACTATTCTGCAAGTATATCCCTAGGGGCGCACAAAGACGAGGGTTTTTTCTATAAACTGTTAGCGTGATGATCTCATGAATTTCCTGAAAATAATCAACAGGCTGTTGATAGTGTTTCCCACAGAAGATTGGCTCTTTTGGTAGGCAATGAACCTGAACAAGGTGTCAGCTGTTCAAAGTGCAGCCTGACTCCAAAGCAGCAGTTTGCAGTTAGAGATGTTACTTTTAGATGGGTACAGAGGATAACACTTTGAGTATGCAATCCAAAGAGTGATAGTAGTCACTTATACTGGTATTTCTTCTATTTTTTCAGCAATATTTCCTGTTAGTTGGCAGATTCTTGTCAAGTGGTAAACAAAACTGCTTGAACTAAATGTATTTTTAAAATATTCTCATAAAAAAACAGTGTATGGTTAAGAACATTGAAAAATTAATGAATAGTGCAAGACTATTTCTATATATCAAATAGACCTAACCAATAACAAGTTTAACACATTTATTTTACTGTTAAAATTATATGTAATTCTTATACAAAATATTCATTATGTTAAAAAACCCTGAGTCACATACAGAAAAATAACTTACACAAATATCTAAGAAGCCACGAAGAGGTCAAGGAATAGGATCTGACTTTCTAGGATCTGATTCTAGAAGTCTAGTTCTGAAAAATATATACTTTAATGTCACAGTTAGAAATATAAAAAAAAAAATCACTTTTTGTAGAAAAAATTCTATTGGAATAAATGTCACTGCAGATTATGAACAGACATACTGCTTCACATTTTGACACATGCACGTATATAAGAAAAATCTAAAATATTTAATTCTGAGCAGTTAATTTGAACATTATTAAATTCTGTTATCTCTCTCTCTGTGAGGTGGGTATATGTATGCTCCTGATTGCTTCATCTTGGTTACATTTTAAAAAGTTAAAGGCATTAAACTCCAAAACCTGTGTTAAATTTAAGATGGAAAAAAATATAGTACTGCAGTATACTTGAATCAGGCTGAAGTTTTTCATGTTAAGAAACTTCAGAAAATTGTAGTTTGTTACATACTGAAATTCTGTTTCATGTTTCACAGAATGGAACTTTCTTTCTTTGTCTTGGTAGAAAAGATAAATGTTGAGCGGTCATGTTTCCTACGCCACAGAAATAACAAGATTTGCATAGTCCTAGTTCTAGCATGTCTGTTACTTTAGAAGGTAAAAAGGCTTTTGTGAAATGAATCAATATTTATACTACCAGGAAGGTCCAAACACTTTCTAGAGTGAGGTGAAAGTGTGTACTAAAAACACATTCACCATGACACATACGAGTCCCTTGAATTTTTTGGCATTGAATTTTTTCAACATAGATAATGTAAAATATGAGTTTTATCAGCAATTTTCTAGCATTATTGTAGTAAGTTAAGTACTTAGGTAAGTACTTACTGCTGTCAAGGACATGGCTGCAATCAACAGACTCCAAGCAAATTTTTTTACAGTAAGTGACGTAGTCATGTTCCCAAATAATCAAGAATTAGCAAATAGCATTAGAACTTTTTTTAGTGCAAACCTAGAAGTTAATCAAAAGTTCTGTGATACCTATTTTTTCAATGATGCATCTGGTTATTTCCCATCTTAGAGTAGTTAGCAAGTAGTGAATGCATCTTGGCTGTTGACACTTCACTATGTTCTTAACTTGCGTTGGATCACATCCAAAATCAATTGCTATCAATGGCAGTTTTCTGACCGATGTTAAGGAGAGTTGGATCTGGCTCTTACTCATCTAAAAAAGTTTTATCATTTTCCGTAATACTTTCTGCCATGCTGAAACACTGAACTGTTGCAAGGTTTTGTGCTTTTCTCTGTTTCATTATGAGACATGGCATCTCTATTGACTAATGGAATGGAAATCAGTAATAATAGCAGTTAGCAAGTAAGTAGCATCCTTTGAAAATGTGAAAACAATAAGAAAAACAAAGAGAGCAAATTGATCTTTTTAGTAATTTTCCCTTAAATGACTAACAGACACAGAACTTGCCATCTATAAAATGGATTTTTGTTGAATCAGGAGGGAAAAAAAACCTGCAACCAAAAAGCCCCACCTCATTCCACTGTGAAAATGAGCTATTCTGGGAGAGGAAGTCTTAATGATACCTCTGCACTTGTCTATATGGAAGGCAGCTGCAGGATTTGGCAATCCTGGGCCATTGTATTTGGAGGATGTCTACTTCCAGAAAGACCAGCCAAAGCTGGAGACCATTCATACAAAAAACAAAACAAAAACCCACAACCACAAAAAAACCCCACATGTTCCTGAGCAGTGTAAGGACATCTTCAGCAGACCAAGAATACATTCATGACCTATGATGTGAATGATACCAACCATTTATTTTTCCTTTGTATTTTAAATGTCCGTCCTCTATTGTCTGGCAGATTTCTTATATTAGTATGCAAATTTGCTTCCTACTGTAATAAATAGATTTTCAATCATGAAGGCTTTCATCTTTGTCTAGTGGTGATGGCTTATGTGTTCAGGATTGCTAAGAATTAAAATCTTAAATTAAAATATTTTGATTTTTTTTCTCCCTGTCTTCATGAATACTACTAAGGCTTTAGATATGTGCCTGACTGACAGCCCTGAAAGGCAGAGGTGGGGTTTTTTTTACATTTTATTCTAAGTATATAGAATTTATATAGTTTTATCCATATGTATATATATTTATATACATGCGCACACACATGCATGCACACACGCACACACACACACATATATATATATAAGTTTTATTCTAAGTATATATAACATAGATAATGCATTCTCCATTATAGCTTCCTTTTGCCTAACGTGAAATCCTGATTGGACATCAATAGGAGAAATCTTCCTTACAGATATTTGTCACTTTGGTTGTGTCTGTATCAAAAAAAATGAAACACACCAGGGTCATTACAATGTTGGTTTTAAAGCACTGACACAGGTTGCCCAGAGACGTGGTAGATGTCCCATCCCTGGAAACGCTCAGGTTCAGGTTGCACTGGGCTCTGAGCAACCTGATCTAGTTGAAGATGTCTCTGCTCATTGCATATGACCTTTAAAGGTCCTTTCCAATCCAAATCATTCTGTAATTCTCTGGCAGTGAGGCTAAAAAGCAGAGAACGGCAACATAAATAAACTTTCTTCCTTCCAAAACAAGACAATTTCATATAAACTCCCTGCTGTTCTTTGCTACCTTTTAACCATTCCCAAAGAGTAACTTGCAAGAAAACACTGAGCCTGAAAGTGCACTGGAAACTATTCTAACAATTTTGCAGAATGAATGACTGAGTGCCCAGGAATGTTCACAGATTCTGGTTAATTTAATAGCATAGGCATCTGTTGTGGCTGCCAAAAGGTTTGAAGTGAATTTCAAGTGCTTACTATATTTTTAAATTCAAGGATTCTATGTAATGTGCAGGTTGGAAAACAGTGTCAGGACACTTCCCTGTCTGGATCATCAGTAGATCCCAACTGTAACATGTGTGACTTGACAGAGTGCTCTCCTCTGTTCCCTCATCTGGAAGCAAAGATGTCAGATTGAAACCAAGGCCAATGATAATACTAGAAGTAGCATCAAGGCAGTTGATTTCACCAAAGGTGAAATCTAAGACAATTAAAACTAAGCCTAATAAATAAAGTTAGTGCTCCTGAGGCCATCTAAGTGGGATATAGAAAATTATGCATGTCTTCATATGGAAAGCTGAGCCACATACCTTTCCAGTTTAGAGATGCAAATGCATCTTGTCACGAATGAAACAAAGCTAACTCTGAACTCCCTATGTGAAATGATGAAAGTGATGTAATTGCAGAACTACAGAGTTCAGTTTAGCCAGCTCCCCTCTTTGGCTGTCCTGTGATCTTCTCTTAAGAATGCTGAAAATGCGAAAGAGAGGCTTAATGCTGACTATTTGACAGATTGAGTCTTGTAGGAAATACCTGCTGTATGGAATAAAATATCTTTGTACTATGCATAGTACAAATCCTATCTATGGATAGATTTTGTAGGATGCACGTACATTTTTAGGGTTTTGATTACTGCACAACAAGTTTTTGAAACATCAAATAACAAAAGAGCACAGTTAAACTGCAGGAGACTGGCACAGATATTCTATTCCTGCTTTAAGAAATAATAGTTTTGGAGTACACTGAACATGTGTTCACACAGAATCTTGTCCTTGTTTTTAGTTATGCTGCTGCCTCGAGACCTAAACCAGTCCTGTGCTGGAATACTTTATGCTTGCCACTTTTACAGTGTTATTAAAAAATGTTGTGTTGTCATCTCCTGCTGCTGTGGAAAGTTACAAATCTGAATGATGCAATTCATGTATTGTTCCCGGGCTACAACTGGGAGAATCTTCAAATTTAATCTTATTCATCCATCTCCTAGTATTCTAATCCTGCTGTATTTTAACACTGCAAGAAATGCCTGCTTTAAGATATCTCTGCTCTATGGATATATAAACAAACAAACAAACAAACAAACAAAAACAACAACAAACAAAACCCTCTTTGATTATATAATATTATGTGTAACAGTATTTTTAAATGCAAATTTTCTGTATGTTTTCTTGCAATCATCCTTGGAGTATTATTTTTTGTAATTGCTATATCCCTTTGTTGGAACTGACTGTATTGGCATAAAATGCTGTTGCTAAATTTCAGTCCTTATAGAATCAAAACCTGAGGTTCTTCATTCTACCATAATCAACATCAAATGAAGAAAATGGAACATAAGTGTGTATGTGTGTGTGCATGTGCATGTGCGTGTGCGTGCGCAAAATGGAAGCATTTTGGCATTCTAAACCTCAATTTTCTTAGGTGGCACCTATGGACAGATTGTTATGAATACCTAAAATTCATGGAACTGTAAAATGATCAAGGTTGGAAGTAACCTCTGAAGGTCATCTGGTCCAAACCCCTGCCTGAGTAGAGCCACCTAGAGCTAGTTGTCCAGTAATACATATGGACAGCTTTTATATATCTCAAAATATGAACACTTGACAAGTTCTCTGTTCAACCCGTGCCAGTGTTGTCACTCTCACAATGAAAAGGTTTTTTTCTTACGTTTAGAGGGAACATCTTGTGTTTCTGTTTGTGCCCATTGCCTCTAGTCCTGTCACTGGGCACCACTGAAAAAAGGCTGGCTCCATCTTATTTATGCTTTTCTGTCAGGTATTTATACACATTGATACGATCTCCCTGAGTCTTCTTTCACAGGTCTGTTAGCCTCTCCTCATATGAAAAATGCTCCAGTTCCTTAATCATCTTTCTGACCCTTCACTGAACTCTCTCCAATAACTCCATGTTATTCCTGTGCTCAGCAGCCCAGACACACCAATCCAGTGCCTTACTAGTGCCGAGTAGAGGGGAGGGATCCATTTTTTCTACCTGCTAGCAATATGTAGTGTAAAACACATCAAGATACTCTTATTCATTCTGCCTGCAAAGGGCACATTGCTGCCTCATGTTTCCCTTGACATCCACCAGGATCTCCAGGTTCTTTTCTTTAAATCTGTTTTCTCCTCCTTTCTGCAGAGCTGGTTGGCTACCAACATATACTGGTGCCTGGGGTTGTTCCTTCCCAGGCACAGAACTTGCACTTCTCTTGACTGAACTTTGTGACACTCCTGTCTGCCCATTTCTCCAGTTTTTCCAGGTCCCTCTGGGTGGCAGCATGACCCAGCCACTCATCCCAGTTTTGTGTCATCTGCAAACTTGCTGACAGTACACTCTGCTCTAACATCCAGATCATGAATGAAGGTGTTGAACAGGATTGGAGACTGTCTTGACCCCTGGGATACACTGCTAGTTAATGACCTCCAACTAGACTTTGTGCCACTGATCACCACCCTTTGGGCATGGCTGTTTGCGAGTTTTTGATCCAGCTCACCATCTGCTCATTCAGCCCTTTATTCAACAGCTTCTCTATGACAATCTTGTGGGATCTTTACTGAAGCCAATGCAGACAATATTCATGGCTCTCCTCTCATCTGTCAAGCCACAAATGTTTATCAAGTTGACCAAGCATGACTTCCCCTTTTTAAATCCCTGCTGACTGTTACTGTTGACCTACTTGTCCTTCATGTACCTGGAAATGGAACAGTGGGAACTGAAAACCAAGTTATCAGTACTAAGCTGGGGTTAAATACAGAAGTGATATATCTGTTGCTTCACAGTGACAATGGGGAGATTAGAGTGATTGGTGGGGAGGTGTTTTTGCTGTATCTTTAATTTACACATAGTATGGGAATTTATTTATTTATTATAGTAAGGAGTAAATTGCAACTGGAAATGGACATATGATTAAATTCCTTAAATTGTAATGGGGTGGGTTGTGTTTGTACAATGTCCCATTAACATTACAATTACTGTTATGAGAATGCATTCATGTTGTTCCATACTCTGCTGTCATTATAACCTTTTCATTTCCTCATAACCATACTGTATAGTTGGGGTAAACAATAGCAAAGCGTGTTAATGCCAATTCCATCTCTGTTTAAATCCACTGACTTCATTTGTCCAGTACCTAGTGCTTACAGTGAAGGGCATAAAAAGATAAAACAGCATAAGTATCAGAAGGTAAAAGTCTGACCTTATTGAAGTGAAGGGGAATTTAACCATGGGTGTCTTTATAGTTGAAATTCCTTCTGTTCTTTCAAGGCAATGCAGATATGAAGGGAAAAACTTAAATGAAATCAAGCTGAAAATAATTTTGCTTTTACGTTATGCTTACATAGAAATGAAAGGTGGTCCCATGGTGTAAAGGAGAGCACTCTGGAGTCTGAATCTCAAGAACCTGAGTGCAAGTCTCAGTGGGGACTGTTTTCTGGGCAGTTCAATGCCTCCCTGACGTCCGATCCCGTCACATCTCAGATGCTCAGCAAGGTCACCCCCAGTTAGTACCAGGTGATGTAGACAGTCCCAAGGACTTCACTGTCACTGTCCAAGCTCGCTTGGCCATGGCACATAGACCTTAGGACTTAAAGGGTGGGGCCAGTTCTGCACACACTGCGCCTCACCTAAAAAATCCACTGCACAGGCTGGAAGGGCACACCCACGTGGGGAGAGCCCTGCCCAAATCTTCGTTTGCAAAGTCTGGTCATACACATACACATACTTAGAAATGAATTAATAGAAGAAACTTTGCAATTATTTTTGAAAGGAATTTTAAAGGAACCCCAAACCCTAAACTGGCTTTGTTTTGATTTCAGTGTCTTACTTTGTTTATATTGGAAATAAAATACAGTATGGAACAAAGCATCAAGTATATTTAAAAAATGGATAATATTAAGATAGGAATATATAAGATTCAGGTACACTTTTAACTTGTAACCTAAATTCCCTGGGATGACAATACTTACTTTATACTTTACCATAAAAATAAAACTTAGTTTCTGAAAAGGTAACAGCTGACATAATGACAAACCAGGCATGCCACTTATTTTCTGAGGCTGCTTCTTCCATGTCTGGCATGGATCATTTTCTCAGAAAATAAGATATTGACAAGATATTGTTTAAACAGCTCTTCCCCTGTCTTCACTACCTGGCTTGTCCATCTTTCTCAACTCTTGAGTAATGAAGAAATATGCCATATTCCTCAGGTCAGGTTTGGGGGGGGGGGGGGGGGGTTGTGGGTTTTTTTTGTTTGTTTGGGTTTTTTGTGTTTGTTTTTTTGTTGTTTTTTTTTTCACAAAAAGGCTCTACATTTCTTCTTTGCTGAATGTTTCTTGAAATATTCAACAGGAGTTACTTGCCTTTTAAAAACAAGAAAACCTATCAAAATTCTGATATTTCCTTCCCCATGTATATATCTTATATTGGCAACTGTAAATAACTAAGTTATACGCCAGATTTCTTCCTTTTAACTGCATAGATTTGTTTCATAGTCTATACCTTAAAGTGTCTTCAGTTCAAATTGCCATTCTGTGTTTTATATCAATTTGTAGATGTCCAGAAACTCTGTGTATCAAATAATTTTCATTTAGGTAGCTATTCAATATTTATCTTACAATCACATGTGCTAAATGTGTTAATGATAAATTCTGAGAGTTGCACTGTGTACTGAATAGAGAATACAGTGTTTACAGTGGAATTTTAAAAAAAATTAACTTGGAATGCCCATATTGTGTACAGTACCAGCTACCATACATCTACATCTGATTGACACGTACTTTTAGCTGTGAAGTTGTGATAGCTAACTTTTATGGGTCTTTTCTCATTTGTGAAATGAACAGATTTATCCTGTAATGGTATTGCAGGATAAACCTCTTTTTCTCAAGTAACACAGCAACTCACTCAGACTGTGTCTGTTCTCTTTGCACTGATCAGTCCTACCTTGTGGGTTACCTCACCTAGAGCAGGACTTCATGGCTGTTTAGAGGCAGAAATAGTAGGGACTGAATGGCCAATTTCTTACATTAAAAATGTACTCTGTAATTGCATGAGAAAAGACTTCATGACGATTAAGGTAACATATCTGAATGAAAGCAAATTTTATGCAATTTTATTCTCATCTTCTTCCTCCATCTTCGATCACAGCAGAAAAGTATTTACAAAATTAACAAAATCCAGGTAAAACTGGCTTGATAAAAACAGTCATTTTTTGTAGTAGAAGTGGACAATTTACTTACAAGTTTGACCACACACTTAGGTAGAATTAACTAAGTTAAAAAGCATGCTGAAGTTCCTCTCTGTAAAAGATATATATCTCTCTAAATGGCATACTCTCTGTATGTTAATAGCTTGCAATGTGCATTTTGGATCCTTTAAAATGTGACTTTTAATTATGAAAATCTTGAAATTCTGAAAACCTTGGTTTTGGTTAGGATGTTGGATACCAACTTTTCTTCTTATTAATACTTATATCTAGGGGTACATATAATATATTTTATCAGTGTTATTAAGACATTTCTCAAATTAATTATGTGTGTGTATATATATATATATATATATATATATTAGCAATGCCTTTTTCAATTATCTCTTAGCTGCACAAGTAAGCATAATCTCTTGAAGAAGCATATGCAAGGTCTGGACCACAATCTGTTGGCTTACAAATGTCATGTAAATAATCTCACTCTGCTGACTAGGAATAGTTTGCTGTGAGAATGAAGTGTAACAAGTCAAAGTATGACATGGCTTGCTTGCTTGCTTGCTTGCTTGCTTGCTTATTTATTTATGTATGTATGTATGTATGTATTTATGCATTTATTTATTTATTTATTTATGCATTTATTTATGAATTTATTTATTTATTTAGGTATGTGAGAGTTATGTTCTGTGTTGTTCCTTTGGTCTCTCAAAGTCACTGTTTGCTGGACATTATATTGTAATGAACATATTTGGGCAGCTTGTTGCAATTATTCACCGAACTCTGCTACGCTACTATTATTATTTGAGCTAATTAGGGCTAACTCTTTGTAACACTACAGCCTCCGAGATGCAGACTCATGGACTCAGTAAGTTTTACTTTAAAATACATATATATAGGGTTCTTTAATACCTTGAGATATCATCAATAGAATAAGCCATAGACTTGTTGCTAAGAGGTATTTTTATTGATAATATGGGGGAGAAAATAAGGGAACCTGGTAAAAGTTGAAAAGGGCACCACACAAGCTGTGAACACAATGTTCCACCACAATGCCAACCTGGTACATATTAATCCACAACACTTAAGTTAAAATCCAATCCCTCCATCTCCAAGCCACCCAAAGCATCAACAAAGAAGGAAAGAAAGAGAAGCAGAGGGAGCAAGAAGTGAGAAGGAGAAAGACACAGATCATAAAACCACCACTGGAACGTTATGGAAGACCACCTCTCACATGTCCATATGGCAGGACCATCACATGTGGCAAACATATGCCTTTGCTTTTATCTGGTCTCATCTTTATGGCCAAAGGCTCCAGGCAGATCTTCTGACCCACTGAACACTCTGGAGTTCCAGGCCAGGGTAAGAGGCTGTGTTCTCTTTGTCCCTGCCAATTCGAGCTGGGTCAGGGACTCCAAGAGCTGTGGGCTGTTATAGTTTTCCTGGGTTGTTTGTGACTGACGGCCATTACAGGGCTTCCTCGTGTTGGCTCCTGGGCCTGCCATGAGGGATTCAACACCACCCCACCTCTGTGAGGTTCGACCCATCCCTTCCCCCCCCTCCCACGCACACGCACACACACACACACGCGCACATTCACACACACACACGCACACAAACAGACACAAACACACAGAAGATTGTTGATTTGACCCATCAGTTAAACAGCCTTGGTAAGACACAAATCCAGACTCTAACACTCATATAGGTCTGTGTGTGTTGCAACAATTCCCAGTGTGCTTTCTGTTGAGGTGTTGAGGATAAAATCACTCATAAGTTCTGGAATACAAATATTTGTGTCTGATGTTTTACAAAATGCGATACTCCTGAGCTTTGTGCTATGGGAACCGCATGAAAAGATTGCTAATGTATATAATACCAAATAGAAGAGAAGTGATTGGAAATATGCCTAGCAGTATTGAGAATGAGGTGTGGTGAGAGACAGCATTGTGCTACAAATTAAAGAATATAGTCGTCAGAGTTGCCATAGCTTTCCTGTATGCTTAAAAAAAAAAGAAAAAACAGTTTTGAAAAAATATGCATACAACAAGGAAGATTATTTCCTATCTGAGTAAGTGTAGATATAAAGGGTGAAAAGTTGAGGTGAAAGTGAACATAAACAAAAGAAAAGCTCCAATCATTTGAAAAGCAGACAACTATTTATAAAGGCCACTTCCACAAGTACTGTAATTATTGGGAAACTGATGAAAACACTGGAAAGAACAGTTGGCAAAACAATGTAAACTTACTTTTAAAAATTTCTAGTTGCAGTCAACATTGCCTATGAATATTGTGTTAGATCCATAGTCAGATACAGGAATTTTTCCTGACCCATCCTTGCCGTTATTTAATTATTCTTTGTTTCCCTGTTTTGATGATTCACGGTTTTGAATCACAGAATATGCTGAGTTGGAAGGGACACAAAGGATCAACAAGTCCAACTTTTAGCCCTCAGCAAAAACGTCCCCAAAAGTCGCAAATTGTGTCTAAGAGTATTATCCAAACCCTTTTTGAACTCTGCCAGGCTTGGTGCTGTGACCACTTCCTTGGGGAGCCTGTTCCAGTGCCCAGCCACTCATTGCATGAAGAACCTTTTTCTAATATCCAACCTAAACCTCTCCTGACATTCCCTCAGGTCCTGTCACTGGTCACCACAGAGAGGAAATCAGTCTGCCTTTCCTCTTCCCCTCATGAGAAAGTTGTAGACTGCAATGAGGCCTCTCCTCAGTCTCCTCCTCTCCAGGCTGAACAAACCAAGTGACCTCAGCTACTCCTCATGTGGCTTCCCCTCAAGGCCCTTCACCATCGTCATTGCCCTCCTTTCAACTGACTATTAATATGTTTGTGAATTCTAGACTTCACATGTTTTTAATTTATACAGAACTTCCTCTCAGAAAAAGTAGGACTTTCAGGATTAATGCTCAATGATACAGTACAATGGATTTCTCCCTTATTACAGCATACTTCTTATGCAAGTTCTTAGTTAGAGATTGTTCTGAGACATGTATTTTACCACCGTTAACAAGGCAGTGGAGTTCTTTCCTATGAATGTATGCCTGTATTTAATTATTTTCTAAACCAAATTAAAGTAATTTTACCCTGGCATCATGTTCATGGAGACCAGGATTATTTATTATTAATACAGTGTTTTCTTGAACAAATTAATATTTTATTCTTAATATAATTTTAAATAAATAAGTTGTGCTTTTTTATCATTAGTGACATAGGACAAATACTCTTTTGGTTGATTGCAAATGTGCTGCTGTGCAAATGTCAGTGTGATAGAGAGAGTTTACTTTATGCCATTTTCTATAGTTTTAATTAGGCAATAAAAGAAGACATCCAAAATAATTACATACAGTTTCCTGGTTGAAGAATATAAAGCTGAAGTCTATACAAACAAAAAGTGTGCTAGAGAAAGAAAATTGACACTTTTCTGCTTA
The DNA here is from genome assembly GCA_021164005.1 of Willisornis vidua nigrigula. Classification (NCBI taxonomy): domain Eukaryota; kingdom Metazoa; phylum Chordata; class Aves; order Passeriformes; family Thamnophilidae; genus Willisornis; species Willisornis vidua. Next base: position 10,554,259 of record JAJPCS010000060.1, read on the forward strand.
GCCTTGAATACCCTTAGGTAATTCAAAATATTAGCATCAGCAACATTCAGAATATAATTTTTGTTAACAAATTTTGATTAAATATGAGCTGATATGTAGAGTTCAGTTTACTTATAGAATCCAACATCTAAGGACCAGTATTTGCCTTACCTTGATAATTACTCATTGAACTTACATCATTGAACTACATAGCACTGCCTAGTTTTTGACATAGATTTAGATTAAATAAATAAATAATATTCATTGTTTAAAAGAACTTGGTTCCTAAACCTGTGATTAAGTTTCTGTCAACAGCAGTTCTGAGGGGCATCCTTGTTCAACAGCATGCACACAGAATTACAGAAACAGGTGAATAAAATCCTTATCTTCCTTTGAGAGTGGAAATATATTGAAGAAAGGGAACACAAAATGAACGTGCAGTAGCTTATATGCAACCTGGAAGCGCTGGGAAGAAACTCAGGGCTTTCTTCTCACCTGGGAAGAAAACGAGAGTTTCTGGTCTGTGTCCTTGGCATTTTTATGTTTGTTGCATACACAAAGCTGTTATTCTCCATGCTGAGTCACATCACAGCTAAGACAGACACGTTTTGTTTTCTTTGACACTCTATCTGTTCAAAGTCCTTTCTGCACAGTGCTCTGAATTTTGGTGAGAGCAGTCTGTGCCCTTACCCAGACCTCCAACAGGCTGGCCTAAGCAAAGCAAACCTAACTAAACTTCACAGGCAAAATGCAGCATTTTCTTCTGGTGTGATAGCATTCTTCTCAAGAGTCCTGTACCTATGTATATGACCTCTTATGAAAGCTTTGTGAACATTACCTTTTTTTTTCTTTTTTTTCTTAATAACATAAAGACCATTATATCACAGAAGCCAAACAAAAATTTAATCACTGAAGGAAATCACAAATTTAATAGTTTTAACCTGATTACAATGTGCTGCAGGAGCTCTTCCTACTCAATTTGTTTCTCACTGCTACAAAATTTGAGGTCATAAGTGGTAAGTTGCTTGCTGTTGCCAGTGATTGGATTGATAATCATATGTATTGGCTGCAAAGCTTACAAATGCTGAAGCCATTAAGTTGTGTTATTAACACCAAAATTGTGATGATAAAGTCTTTTTTCCACCTTATCACTTACAGAAAATCTTTTCCTGAATAAGTGCCTTAAATAAAGTATATAGGAAGAATTAATATTAAGAGGATGTAGAACTCAAAGGGAGACAAAACAGTGATCTTTACTTTCAAAATCTTACAGAAGCAAAGAAAAAAAAAATTTTGATTATTGTTTGTTTTTTTTTTTTTTAAATAAGTTTTCTCTCAGATACTTAGGGCCTGGAAAAGAGATCATTTTCCAAGACACAGAATAGGTGTATCTATTCTTTGTCTTGGAAAATTATCTGCTTCCCAAGCTCTAAGAACCTGAAAAGGTCTAGCTATTCTGTAGGTAAATAAATTTCATTTAAAAGGCATATCCAGACAAGGGGATAACTTGAGAAAGAAGTGTACAGGGTACAGGAGTGTGATGTCCCCTTTCAGTACTGCACTGAACATTACAGCACATACTTTAATGTAGTGTTTGAAATTATTAGAGGCTTTTTTGCATCCCTCCTCTCTCCTCTTCATTCTCATTGGTTTCTGTACTCTTGGATTGTTTGCCACCTTGCTTCTGTTGTCACTGCTCAGCACACTACAGTAGTGTACACAGAATGTCAATGTCTGCATAAAGGGCAACTTGAGTATTTACCATGTCAGTGGAGCAGAAAGCAAAACTTCTCAAAGCGGGGGAAAAATGATCTCAAGTTGACCTGATTGTTTGTATATCTGGCAGATTCTGCACAGCTTTCAGTCTGCATGGAGCATAAAGGACTTCGAATTTTTGTGTAATCATTTGGAGCTTTTGATTTGTGTAGTATGTGTATTACACTTGCTAGGATTCTATCACAATCCAAAACCAATCCCCATGTTTCTATCAGTTGTGACACAGAGAATAGCTTTTGCTCTTAGGTCATTTACTTCATGGATCTAGCTTGGATATCTTGCATTCCCAGTCACTGTCCTAAATTCCAGGCAATGATATATCTTTTACAGTCTTAATGAAAAAGTCTCCCTGCCAGCAGTAACATACAGTAGTATTTTCCCATGTTCTCCTGTCATCATCATCATCATCATCATCATCATGGCTAGGCTTCGCGAACGAAGATTTGAGAAGGGCACTACCCACGCTTGCTGCAAGCGTGCTGGTGGCTAAAAAGACCGATACGGGATAGGCAGGTCCGGTCACAAAAGGCACAGCGGAACGTCTCCTTTGGCGATATTGGTGAGGAACGGTTCTTTCTGCGTTGTCTTTTCTCCTCAAGACTGACTCTCCGTGCGTTCTCAAAGGAAGCAGCAGCGTCATGAATGGTGCGTCTCCATGAATCCCGATTGGAGGCCAGAGTGGACCATTGGTGGCAGTCAATATGGCCAAGGCTGAGGTGTTGTTTCAGGGAGTCCTTGTATCTCTTCTTCGGGGCTCCTCTCTTGCGGCAGCCAGTGGTGAGTTCACCATAGAGCACAACCTTCGGAAGGCGGTGATCCTCCATCCTGGAGACGTGCCCTGCCCAGCGCAGCTGCGTTCTCATCAGCATGGCCTCGATACTGGTGACCCCTGCCTGTTCAAGAACGGACACATTGGTCACGTAATCAGACCAGTGGATGTTTAGGATTGAACGGAGGCAGCGCTGATGGAAGCGTTCGAGAAGCCGCAGGTGGTGGCGGTAGATGACCCATGATTCAGACCCATATAAAAGAGTAGACAGTACAATGGCTCTGTAGACACTGATCTTTGTACTTTTCTTCAGGTGTTTATTGGACCAGACTTTTTTATGGAGTTTTCCGAAGGCTCTGTATGCCTTTGCTAGCCTGTTGTCTATCTCTTTGTCGATCTTACTGTCTGAGGAAATGATGCTTCCCAGATAGGTGAACTGCTGGACTGACTTAAGCTCTGAATTGCCTATGGTGATGCGAGGATGATGAAAGACTTCCTGAGGTGCAGGTTGGTAGAGAACTTTTGTCTTCTTCAGGCTGACTTCAAGCCCAAAAAGCTCAGCAGCCTCTGCAAAGCAGGATGTGAAGCGCTGCAGAGCTGCTTCTGTGTGAGCAATGAGGGCGGCATCATCAGCAAAAAGCAGCTCGCGGACAAGGTGATTCAGGGTCTTGGTGTGGGCCTTCAGTCGCCTTAGGTTGCATAGGCTTCCATCGGTACGATATCGGATGTAGGTGCCGTTATCTTCATCGAGGTCTGCTGTGGCTCTTTGGAGCATCATGCTGAAGAAGATCGTGAATAGAGTTGGTGCAAGAAGGCAACCTTGTTTCACACCATTGGTTATAGGAAAGGGCTCAGAGAGTGCATCGCCATATCTGACTTGTCCACGCTGATCCTCATGTAGCAGGATGATCATTTGGAGGAACTTGGGGGGACATCCTAAACGTTCCAAGATCTGCCACAGGCCTTTTCTGCTCACAGTGTCGAAAGCTTTGGTGAGGTCAACAAAGGTTACATAGAGACCTTTGTTCTGTTCCCTACGCTTCTCTTGCAGTTGTCTGAGAACAAACACCATGTCTGTGGTGCTCCTATTGGCTCTGAAACCACACTGGCTTTCAGGTAGAAGATCTTCTGCAATAGTGGGTACTAATCTGTTCAGAAGTATTCTTGCAAGGATTTTACCAGCAATGGAGAGCAAAGTAATACCTCGGTAATTTGAGCAGTCTGATTTTTCTCCTTTCTTCTTGTACAGGGTGATGATGACTGCATCACGGAGATCTGGTGGTAGTTTCCCTTGTTCCCAGCAACGCACAACAAGCTCGTGGAATTTGGCATGGAGTGCTTGACCTCCATGCTTCCAGATTTCAGGTGGAATTCCATCAACCCCAGCTGCCTTGCCCGTTTTCACCTGTTGTATGGCCTTGAGTATCTCTCCCATAGTAGGGGCTGCATCCAATTCATGTTTCACCGGTTGTTGTGTAATGTGCTGAATTGCTGAGCCTTGGACTACATGGTTGGCACTGAAGAGAGTCTGAAAGTGCTCAGACCATCGGTTCAGGATGGAGGTTTTATCTGTTAGAAGCATTTGACCATCTGCACTGAGTAGGGGGCTATGAACCTGGTGTGTGGGTCCGTACACTGCTTTCAGGGCCTCATAGAATCCTCTTTGGTCACCCAAATCTGCGCATAGTTGTGTCTTTTCTGCTAGGTTGAGCCACCATTTGTTCTGGATGTCTCGAAGGTTCTGTTGGAGCTTACTGCATGCAAGACGAAAGGCGGCTTTTCTTATATGGCAAGATGGCTGAGCAAGGTGTGCTTGGTGAGCAGTTCTCTTCTTCTTCAACAATTCCTGGATCTCTTGATTGTTTTCATCAAACCAGTCTTTGTTTTTCTTGGAGGAGAACCCTAGGGACTCTTCAGAGGACTGCAGGATGCAACTTTTAATATGTTGCCAGAGCGCTTCAGGAGAGGGATCTATGGGATTATCTTTAAGTTTAGTTTGAAGGTTTACCTGGAAGCTGTCTCTCACTGTGGCTGTTTGAAGATTGCTGACTTGGAGCCTCCTCCTTGGAATGCCGCCTCTCTTAGGTTTGGGCTTGAAGTGGAGGTTAAGTTTGCAACGCACAAGGCGATGGTCTGTTTGACATTCTGCACTCGGCATCACTCGAGTATGACGGACATCGCTGACATTTCTCTGTTGTACTAAGATATAGTCAATGAGGTGCCAGTGCTTGGATCGAAGATGCATCCAGGTTGTCTTCAGGCTGTCTTTCTGTTGAAAGATAGTGTTGGTGATGGTGAGCTGCCGTTCTGCACAAAACTCTAGCAGGAGGCGTCCATTGTCGTTGCAGTTTCCAACGCCATGCTTGCCCAGGACTCCTTTCCAGGCTTCAGAGTTCTTACCTACTCTGGCATTGAAGTCACCAAGGATTATGACCTTATCATCTGCAGGAACATTTTGGGTGAGGCGGCGCAGGCCGGTGTAGAATTTGTCTTTTTCCGCTGGGTCAGCTTGGAGAGTTGGGGCATATACGCTAAAAAGAACAACATGTTGCTTGTTGTGTAGAGGGAGGCGTAAGGACATAATGCGATCGGAGTGACCTGTCGGCAATGGAGTTTTTAATCATGAAGCCAACTCCTGAAAGGTGTCTTTCGGTTTTGGGTTTGCCTGACCAGTAGAGTGTGTAGCCGGCACCATGTTCTTTAAGGCTGCCTTCCTCATGAAGACGAACTTCACTGAGAGCAGCAATGTCAATGTTGAGCCGTGACAGTTCGTGGGCAATTAGAGCAGAACGACGCTCAGGACGTCCACTATCCCCAGTATCAAGCATGGTTCTGATGTTCCAACATGCGAGTGTAAGTTTGAGCACACCTTTGCAGGCAGGTGTATGCCTTTGAAATCTCTTTGTTTTTGTTTGACCGCATGGAAGATACCGGTTGGCCGCGGTTATCCAACCGGGTGTGGAGATGAGCTTTGTTTAGGCCACCTTTGCTAGGCCCCTCTCCGTGTGGAGCAAGCAGTGCTGTCCCTAGAAAAGGCTGCTTGGTCATTCAGGATGCTGCCACAAGAGACTGTCATCTCCGGGGTCAAGTCTCGAATGACCCATATGCCTGAACCGCCTGCATGCAGGGTTGGGTCTGCGGCTTCCAGCTGCTTCCTATCACCTGCCGTTTTCGACCCTCGCCTGTCGCTACAGGGCTTTGCAATGTGGGTGAACCCTTCAAGCCTGCGCAATGGTTTTTTTAGGTGAGGCACAGCGTGCGCAGAACTGGCCCCACCCTTTACTCCTAAGGTTCATCTGCCACGGCCTAGCGAGCTTGGACGGTGACAGTGAATACCTCAGGACGTAGGTTTGGTTAGAGTATCCTTCTCTTAGATGGATGGCCTTACAGGGCTAAGCGAGCTCCATCTGCCCGGGTTTGGGGTTGGAGTTGTCCTTCTCCTAGGATGGTTGCCAGATGGCTAGCGAGCCCATCCTGCCCGTGGACACACTTTGTCTGACCCTTCAACTGAGACCTGTCTGGCATGGGAGACCCTACCAGTGGCACAAACCGCCTCCAGCATAGCTCTCAACCTCATGAGGGCACGCAAGCTTCTCCCCCATGACAAGGGGGTGTCCCCGGAGAAGTGTTCTCCTGTAATGCAAATGTAAAAGTACCTGTTTTCCTGCAGTCATTTGGGAGATCTGGATTAAGAAGTTTTGATTGTAAACCAAAGCAAAACCAAACAAAAACAAAGGAAAAAAACCTGACAACAACAACAACAAACAAACAAAAAACCAACAAAAAAGCATGCTTAAACAGAGGCTGTTTGGAAAGCAGAAAGGCAAGGTTTAAGAGGGAAGTTTATATATCTAGTTTTTACATACAGTTTGAAAAAAATGGGTGATCTTGATCTGGTCTTATAAACAGTATACTTTCTATCAGCCTCAGTAGATGCAAAATGAACCAAGTATAGCAATCATATCTGAATTTATGCCTAGTATTGTTCAGTCTTTTAGTTGATCCAATTTTGAGTACATATAGTCCTACTTCAAATGAGATACGAAATAAATGAGAATTTTCTAGATTTCTGACTCGTTTTGTGCTCATGATTACTGTTAACATTTTTCCGGTACCTTAAAACAGACTGTGTTTTGTTTTTAAAAAATGGTGAAAGTGCAATGGATTTTATTTCTCAGGGGTTTTTTTGGTTTTGTTATTTGTGGGGGGTTTTTGTTTTGTTTTGGTTTTTTGAGGTTTGTTTGTCTGTTTTTGTGGATCCTTTGGCATACTGAGTGACTGTATAACACACGGTAGGGCTAGCACTGCCTGCCCTCTGGTGATATATTAAATTCTTTACTGGAATCTCATGATTATTTGCTGAACAATCACCATAATTGTCCCATCTGCCTCCATTTCTTTCTAGTTATAAGCATCCTTCCTCTTCATCCTCTCCCCTTTCTCTACTCTCCATGGCCTCAGGCAGGTCACTTGCCCTCTCTGCTAATGCTTCTCCATCTGTAAAATTGGAGTAATCTGAGTTGGGAAGATTAATTAGTGAATTAATATTTGTAAAGCACTTGAAATATGAGAAGCACTAGATAAAGGCTAAGTAGTGTAATTATTATTCTCAGAAGTGCCTTCATGAATAGGAGAAAAAAAAAGATGCAGGATTTAGTAAACTCTGATTAATAATCAGTATAGATGATTCTGGAGATAGATGAACCCAGCCTAGTTGGCTATACTAGTAAAGAGACAAATTAACATGAATGAATATGTAGCGTTTCTTTTTTTACTCATTATTTTAAACAGACAATGCTACTACTAAAATTTTTCACATCAATCACAAATTTCAATCTGCAACCATGAGAGAAAATGCAACTGAATCTAGGAAGCAAGGCCTATTACCTTCCAGCATCCACATTCTTCTGCTCTCACTGCATATTCGCAAGTGTCTTTTAAACATGGTACTTGTTACAGATGCAAATAGAACTGAGAGAGTAACTGAGAATAAATATTTTAAGGTAATATCCTACAGTCTCGGCATTGTATTGTGATTATAAGACCATCTTCTCCAACTCCCACCAAAAGGCAAGTAATTTCCTACTGCTATAATTAAGTCATCTTTCATTCCTCCATATTCAGAAGGGAAAGAGAGGATAATGGCTCAAAATAAGTATGATCACATAATGATACTACCTGTCCAGAAAAGGTATAATTATTAACCTGAGCATTTTTTTTTCATGTGTTATATGATTAATCTGTCTTATGTGGCTAGAGCATTCTATTCAGTTTAACCAGTGGAGGCCAAGTTTTGTTACTTGGCCACTGCCTCAAACCATATCATCTTCAAAAGAGATAACAGGTGGCTGTGCTTTGTGGAAGCACGTTTTCTTCCAACGTTTCCAGAGCAAGATCACACTACAGAGACTGTTTCAGCATGCTCTGTACTGGTTTTTGGCAGCAATCTGCAGTGAAATAGAGTTTAAGATGCCACTGCTTAATTCCCTCTGCAGGATACAATGCCCAAGTTTATGATGACAAACCATTGCCTCTGCTTTCCTGAGTGAAGAGGCTGCAGCTGAGAGCTTTTTGTTGGGCTGCCTAAGCTAAGGAGGCTGTTTTTTTGCTCTGTTCTCCTCCTGCCCTCTTCAGTTTTTTGCTGGCTAGAAGTGTCACATTTCATATTGTGATCTGATTCTGTATCTTCTGAGCTTTTAAAATGTTGAATTTGATAGATCTAATTGGAAATAATTACTACAGGATGTTAAAATTAATCTTTGTATGGTATTGCCTTTTCATTCTTTTTTTTTCTGCTGACCGTCTAAGGTAAACCATAGGAAACGTGATAATCACAAAGGCTCATGAGACTGATGTCTTCGAAGTGCAGGATACAATCAAAAGCAGGCAAATGAGGAACAACATGAAGGTCTACAAAAGGAACCAATATTTTTGTTCTCAATTCAGACTATAGATAAGCAAACTAATGGGGGGGGGGCAATAGGTATTATGCTGTCTGTAGTAGAAGGGCGTTAAAAGGGTTAGTGATGTGAGTGGTATGAACAATAAGAAAACTCTATAGCTGTGTCTTGGTTCGAGATAGCAAACTGCCAAACCCCCAAGTACAGAGAGAAAAGCCTCCCTCCTAACACCAAGGAAAGGGAGGAAAAGAGAGGGGAAAGGAAAAAAAAACCACTTCAAACCACGTTTATACTAAAACTACATATATTTTTACAGAAAGGAAAAGACAATTAGAAGAGAGTCCAAATATACACTCACACAAGTCTGCAACAACAAATTCCTCACTTCTTAACCAACATACAAATTCTACTGTCTTAGCTACATATTACTTAAAAAAAAATTTATTCCCCAGGGAGACAAACTCAAGCAGAAAGGAGAGACCCAGAACAACACATTTTACTTTCTTGTGATACCCTGTGAGCCAGTGGTGGGCCTGGTCCTCTCCATCCCCCCTGGGGCAGCATCGTGCGTCCTCCCAAGAGGAAGGCTAAGAAGGGACAGCCTTAACCACTCCCACACTGGTTCCTACTTCTCTGGAGATGATGTCATAATGTGGTATGGAATACAAAATTACTGGCTAGAAGAGGTCAGCTGTTAGCTCAGCCCAGCTCAAGTCAGATGACAGCTTCGGCCTAGTCTGACCTTCAGAGCCTAAATTTAGGCCCACCTAGGTGAACCCATAACAAGCTGCTAATCAGTGTCAATGTCTTCGTACTAGATTGAAATCTTTATATTCCTTAGTATCTAAATATAAGATCTATATGCATTACAAACTTCAGCTTCTTTATGTCATGAAAGCCACTTAACTTATTAGACACTTGGATGCAGTACAATGTTTTTGGGAGTAATGGTCTTGCCATTAGGCACGTGGAAGGAACTCAGTGGCTTACATGCCCGATAGGCTGTGATGAAGCTGGGATGAGAGACTACCTTTCCTCTGTCATGGGTAAGAGTGGAAGGCTAGACAAAATTTATTAAAGAAATTATGCTGTTCAGTCATGAGGTGCAGAAAGGATCCCATTGCTTTCTAAGCTCAGAGAAGAGTCTAGGTGAGGCTAAATCTAATCTTAGCCTCAGATATGTCAACAGTTTGAATTTAGGGAATTACAGAGGTGTGATTGAACTACTCTTGTGCCATAGGTTTTAATGAGAATATTTATATAAAATGAATAATTTATTAATGCAAATGATCAGACAAAAGATTGTATTCAGAATTATTTACTACACAATATAAAAAGCTAAAAATCTACTTGTATGGTATAATAAAACAAAGTAATCTAGTATAAGATAGGATAGTGCACTATATTGAATCAACTATTAAAGCGATTATATTAAAGTTAGCAAACAGGAAGTAATTATTAAGTAGAGATTTTATGTGACTCACCCAGACCAATGCTCATGGGGATGTCTCTTTCTCTCAACCTTCAGGAGTATCCTTGGAGAGTGTCCCCAGCCAAGGAAGGAATCTCCACACATATCCAAGAAGGGTTATGTCAGAATAACCTAACTGTATGAAAGAGGACTGGATTTCTATGGTAAAAAGTACTTGACTGGTAGGCACATGTCTATAGGCTGGCAGACTGCAGTTTATTTGTCAAATCCTGTTTCAAAAGCAGGATGTGTATTCAAAGTCCGGTGAATCAGGAGGGGTTTAGCATAATTTAACACCAAGACAGCACCCTGGCACCAGCAGTTGAGCTTGCACAACCGCTTGCGTGATGGCTTGCATAGTATGCATTCTCTGATTGGATTTTAGATCTTCTCAGAGTGGGCCTATCCTGCCGCACCCTCCTGTTCCCTCTCAGGTTGCTGTGATGTAGTCTGAGGGTTCCCACAGTGAACCCTGAACTAAATGCTCACTGGCGTGGTTCCACGTGAAGGGCGAGTGCTGATCCTAACAAAAGCTTTTCTTACTGGCCACTATTCCCATCAGCCTATTGTTTCAGCAAAATAACGCTGTTACTCTTTGTATTATGGTTCAGCCCTCTTCCCTGCTGGAAGTTGTCCTTTACAGCCAATAGGCTGGTGTCTCTAATCTGAGAAAAAACTTACTTCAGGCCATGAAGAACAAGAGAGAACGAGGAATTAAAACAATTCCAGTGATGCTCCCTTACAGCATTTACAGCTCCTCCTAAATAGTAGTTGAGGGAATGTGATGCTAAAAGCAATTTTGTTAGCACTTGATTCCTTTTCCTACATACAACTTTTTATATGTTTAAGGAAAGAAATGCAGCTATTCTTCTGTTTTTCCCCTCTATACCCATCCATTGTAACACTCTCAAAAAAGAGAGGAAAGAAACAAGGAAGGAGGAATGTTAAAAGACATTGGGAAAATAATTCTTGAAGAAGTAAGATAGTAAGTGCTTGTGGTACTGGAATTGTATAAGAAGAAACATTAAGGAATGAGTAAGTGGAAAGAGAGAAGAATAAGGCAAGAAACAGGATTATTTCTATGCCTAGAGAACAAGTACATTAAAATAATTTCAAGAGAAAAGCAGATTTAAAAAAAAAGAATTTAGAAAAACAGATTAAAAGATGACTCTGGAAAGGACAAATTGAATAAGAGAAAAGCAGCAGCATACAAGGAAAAACAGTCAAATGAAATCAAAACCAAACCAGAACAATAAAAAAAACAAACAAAGAAAGAAAGGAAGGAAGAAAATCAAATTCCCCATAGTTAGACAACTACAATGTAGTCAGACAGATACAAATTAGGATTGTTGGAAATTTTAATTTATGTTTGTATTTGTTACTTTATTTTTCTGAGCTTTTCCAGAAACCAACAACATCTGAACAATCTCAGGGAGAGATGTTGTCTCTTCCTAAGATCTAATTCTCTCTTAGTATTGTGAAAACTCTGTGGTTCCCCTGAAAAATGGACAGATATGATGTTTTATGACACTGAAAATGAGGCCCTTAAAGTGTGCTAGATTTACAGTATTAGTCTGAGTAAGTAGCAGACAGGCTTCAGCTATAAAAATGCCAGGGAGAACCCCAAGCCTAAATTGCAGTTCGGTACTGTCCCCTTCAGGGGGACAAGTAACTTGTTCTTATGCAGAGAGACAGGAACATGGAGGCTAATGGATGGGTGTAAGATATTTATGTGGTTACAAGCAGTACATTGCATCCCTGCACATGACTTTTTGCACTATCCACTCTCTGCTGTCTCTGCATGCTAAAGCAAGTTGATGGCAAAAGGGAGTGAGCAAAGAGATTTTACTGGGAAGTTGTAAATTGCTACTGAGACAGATCATACCACAAATCACACTGCTCCCTTCACCTGTACAAGAAGGATGTGAGGGAGGAATAGTACTTTAGAAAGGATGTCCCTGAGTCATTCTGTCTCCCACACTGCTCCTCTGGTGCAACTTGCAGGGCGCTCCTATTTTTGCTGTTATGCCTAAAGGAGGTCTAGCCCACAGCAAAAGGGAGACTCAGGTCAGAAATTGCATGTCAAACTTTGCTACATAACCATACCCTTGGTTACAGCTGTTTAACTTCCTTTCCAGCTGAACTGCCTAGCTGTATTGCTGACAGAAATTTTCAGCAGATAAAAACTAACTTCAAATATAAAGTTTCCTTTGTCCTGCAGAGGACATTCTGAACAGAATTTGATTTCCATGTTTTAAATAAAATGCCTATATAACATATGTCTGTAAATAAATAGTATTGCAAGCACATATCATATTTAAAGAATTGTCCATTCTGTCTCCTTCTTTAAAATTATGGGCAGCAATAATTTTCTTGGTGCTTGAACATGTTGCTCTGTGATACAAAGTATATTTTTCTCAGATGGTAGTAAAACTGAAGAGGTGTAATCAAAACAGTGGTGGCTTGTTTCCATTTCACATAATTTTTATACCTTTATTTTCTTTTTTCTCTTTGCTAGATCTGAATACATCCTTAAGAACATTGTCCCTCTGTGTTTCCTTACACTCACAGGGCTCTGTATCCTCTTTATCCATAATTTCCCTTCTTTTGTAAAGCAAAATATTCTTAAATAGCTTCCAAAACTTAATCATAGAGTATTTAATCACCACCTGCTTTTCCACTACCATTGTGTATTTGGAACAATTCTACTGTGGCTCCAAAATCTTCATTTTTTAAATGCATTTTGTGGCTTTTTACTTAAATCCAGGTGGATGTTTGCTTGAATCCAGGGTTAGCTATGTCTGCTAAACATCTCAAACATTTTGGGAATTCCTCACTAACATTAAAATATCTCAGTATACAAGGATAGCTTAATAAAAACATACGAAGAAGTTCAAACTGCACTTTGCATAATATAATCGGAAAGATCTTAAAGCAATACACTGTGTTACTTTTTTATATTTGGAAGTCTCAGCTAAGTAAAAAAAATAGTAATGATTATTATGGCTAAACTGGGAGTGAGAACAGTGATCAGATAAATAAGAGAAGGTAATTAGGATTTGTCTGAGCTCCTACAGGTACCACAAGGGGAAGCCTGATCAAGTCAGCAGTTGTCCGCTGATTATGACTGGGATTCAGCTGTCTCCTTCCGTTCAGATCACATCTTTACCCTGACATCAAGAACCTGCTGAGTAAGGTGCTGAATGAAAGCACTGAATGTTCAAGATTAAACAATTTCTTAGATGCAAAGAAGTTTCCTGTAGTGTTTCTGTGTTCATTGTGACCACAAAGTTTGGAAATAAGGTTGATCTTTTAAAATCACTCTAGTATTCATTGATGACAAATTGTATTGCTTTTATGTGAGATATCACTAACTATAAACCTGCTGTAGAGTTCCACCTAAATCAATGCAGCTATGCTGATGGAAGGCAGATGAGAATCTTGAGTTGCATCTGTTCAGCTTGTGCTTTTAAAATTTATGAAGATGAGAGTAAAACTTCTGTGCGAGTGTATGGCAGTTGTCAGGTACTACTAAGAGTTAACTAGTCTTATTGTCCATGAATACCATAGGAAAAATCTGGTTGCCAAAATGCAGGAAATATGATTGCTGTCAAAGTTCAAAAGGTTCAAATGGGTTTTTTTCAAAGCATTTTTAGTGTCTTTAAATGGTTTATTATGTATATGTTTTTCTCTGGAGACATGAAGGATATAAATGGCTTTACTCAATGTCTTCTATGACATCTTCTTTTCTACTGGGTTTGCTGCTATCCTAGATATTCACAGACCTTATTTCTAGTTACTGTTTTTCCAGCTAAAATGAAGTAGACAATAGCTTCTTTTTTTGTTAATTACTTATTAGAAAAGAAGAAATTATCAAGCAAATTGACACTCTCAATACATCTTGTATATATATATTTTTACACCACAGGGTCTCTTTAACAGTAGAAAAAGAATAATTCTGTACATTGAAGCTATGGGTACAGATGCAATTCACTTCTAGTTGTTTCTGTTCCTGAGCATCAACAGACCTGACACAACTGACTGTATGCCTGATTTAGGACAGCAGAAAAGTTCTGACTATATTAGCATATAGGTCATTCCATCACTTTTCTTACTGTTCATCTTACTGTTGACTTTTCTTACTGTTTATTCTGTATTGAATTTACATTGATGCATGGTGAAGTATTATGCTGCAGTCGGTTGTGTCTCTGAACCAAAGATGTTCATAAGAATATTAAGAAACTTACACTACTGTAGTCCTCTGTATTTATTTTGACATTCAGTCTATTCAAATGACCAGTTGGGGAAAAAAAGCTCTTCCTGAAAATACTATTAATCTTTTAAAAAGTTATTTTAGTAAAGCATGAGTATTTAATGACCTTTGACAGTAAAAACGCCATGGATTATGCAATGATACTGTAAAGGTCTTCCAAATTTTACTACTAAATCATGTTAGCTGGTAGATTTTTTCCCCATGATTAATATCTCGTCCACGAAGTCATGTTTTTACTTCTCATTGAAGAACAATTTTGAACCAAAAAAATGTTCTTCTGTATACATTTTAAATTCTATAATGATTTTAAAATACTCTCACACGTGTACATATTAACTCTGCTATAATCATGGCTTAGGGCAGTGAATTCAACAGGTTCATTATGGACTGCATGGAAAATTATCCCTTTTTCCTTTTTATTCTTTTGGTTTTGTTTGGGTTTTTCTCTTTGTTTGGGATTTTTGTTTCACTGGTTTAATAATTAATGTCCCCTTTGTATAAGAATGATGTGTTGATAAGGGTCTCTAATTTTTTTAATCTATAGAAGTGATTATATGATCTCCTATTGAAAACATATTAGTTTTCTGATCTCCTTGCTCAGAACAATTTCTTGTCTCTTTATTGAGATGACTGAGGGGAATCAGATTAAAAAAAATTAAGTTATATTTAAAATTGTAAATAGGACCCAAGACAACAGACTTTGCTTCTGTTATTTACACTGTAGCAAGATTTATGATGCATATTTTTGTTTCCTTTTTTAACACTAAACTTAAAATGCCTGTGTCATACCCAACTGTCTAATACTACACTAACTCCCGATTGTTTCTTGCACAAACTTACATCATATTGTCACTTCAAATTTTTTTCCTTCATGCTTCAGTCTTTTTTCTGGATCTGCTGTTTTCCTTTCCAGACCTTTACTTGTGATGAGAAACAATTAAAATAATTCTGTTACATAGTATGAACTTCTGATGAATGTTGACTTTTAAACCTTAAAAACACAATCAGAACACTGTGTGAAAGATTATCATTTATATTACCAGTGAAACTTCTAGTATAAACCTACTGAAATATATTTGAAAAGGGGATAGCAACAGGAAAAGTATTCCTGATGTGGAGAACTTGCAGGTTGTAGAATAGCAGTTTAAGAGAAGTGTTGAAAATTTCAGAGAATTAGGTTTCAACTAAACAAAACAGCAGGAAATCTGAAATTGGAAGCTTACAAGAATGGCAAATAAATTGTCTTAATAAGGTCTTTTTCATATTTAATTTTTTCCCTTGTATTTGAAATCATAAATAATACAGTGGGTGTCTGTGGTTTACATGTTTCACAAGGGACGCCATGTCAGAACCAATAAGATCATGTTGGGATGACTTGCCACCCATTCCCTGGTACAAATGTATGGGTAAGAAAAGCAGCCTCTTCTCTAGTGAGGATTTTAGCAGCAAATCACTGTAGTCTTGGCACATGAAACCCTTTAGTCAAGCTCAAGAATGTGTTTATATTTCATATTAATGTGTGCAAAAGCCTTCTTATTTGATTAATTATTTAATTAATTATTACTTTGTTATCATTAGTCTCAGGGCAAATGTGAATCCCTGGCTGATAGATATTCAATAAATTACATTAAAAGATAACCTATGTTTTTAAAAAATTGCTGTCTGAATATGAAATATTGCCAAAGACAATCTCATTGTCCAGATTTTGCACATGGAGGAGCTTTTTATGAGTGGAAGAGAGAGGCAGTTCCAGAGGAGGATTCTGAAAATTGTATGGCTACCACTGCTAGGGGAGAAAAGTTGGTCTTTTGCTACTGATTGTATAGTGGAAACATTAGATTTATTGCCCATTCCTCACAGTTAGGTGAGAAATCATTATCTTCTCACTAAATAAACTGGAGATTCAAACTTTCATAGTTACCAGTGAGTGATCTAAATCACATGATACTCTTTCTCTGTAATAATGAGTTTTCTGAAGTGAATGGCTTCAGAAAGTAAATATATAATCAATTTTCTTTGTCATTTGCTTAATGACTTAAAATTTACTTTCTTGATGGCTTATTCTACTAAAATACAATGAATTTACCTGAAAAAAATATAAAACCATACAAAACTAAATAAAAGTGATTAAGAATTTAAGTATATGTTTAAGATTACCTTTGTTTCAGCATTTACAAAGTAACTTATGATAACTACATATAAACTAATAGTGCTAATATAGGTTCCAAGTCTTCTTTAGTTGCTACCAATATATCCATTTTCCCTTTTATACTGGTGCTTCAGATCACCATTACTAAATATGTTACTCACAAGCTGGTATTTCTGTATATAAATCTGAATGAAAAACAAAGCCAACTGGCCAGTGCCATTGTTGTCATTGAAGAACAGGAAAATTGCAGATAAGGACAAACATAAAACTTGACACACTTTGGCTTAACTCATTTGACCATGTAAGCCTGAATACTTGGTACCCAAAAGCCTAGTGTAATACCCTTGAAAACAAGTAATGAATACACCTCATTCTTCTTTCACTCTGCTTTTTTTCCCCTCATCTAAATTTAAATTGTCATCTTTAATTGATTTATTTGTATCAGTTTAAGTGAAAGGCAAACTAGACCCTTTAAATGCATTCCTTGTTGGTTTCCCCCTCTAATGTGAAAGAGGGAAGAAATTGCATTACTGTATTGTTGTGCTCTGTCACTATCTTCATATTGAAGAGTCCTTTCTGTACTAATTCAGCATTCTTTCTCTACATTTTACTTAATTGCCACATACCCTTGTTAAATAATTCTAGTCTGTTTGGGTTTTGTTGTTCTCTTCTTTTTCTTTCCGTGGTGATTGATTGCCATCTGGGGGCCAACATGAGCCCACCATGCTAATTTCACTTACTCTGCTCTTGAACTGCTATTGTCTCCAGGGTCAGAGACAAATGTATGAATCCACTTTATCTCTCAGCTTACAGAATATCTCATATAGTGAGCCTTGTATTACGAAACGGCTACATCAGCCTCTAATTACTCAGCTCTACCCTGTGTTGAATGCTGGTGCACCTTGAGAAACAGCATGCAAAAGCACATTTGTTTAAGTCCTCAGATGGTTAACATTGTGCATAACCTCCTCACAAATTACAGCCTCAGCTGCAGCACATCCATTAGTCTGGAAGAATGAAGATTCCCAAGCGGCCCTGGTGCCTTTCCCAATTCCCCTGCGACCCACCAATCCTCTCAGCGCTTTCTCTGCATGTAGGGAGTGTTCAGAGCTAATCAGGTCAATGATCATCTCACGGCTCAGGGGACATGACAGGAGCCTATCACAGCAGTTACAGGATCTTCCAGACCTGAGCACGCTTGCTGAGAATCTCCTGTTAAGAAACATTGCTTTGGTGCCTCTTCTCTCACTCCCTAGGAACCTCTGAGAATTTCAGCTGCTCTCTCTCTCTCTCTCTCCTCTAGACAGTGAGGAGTTCAACGAGAAAAACGCAGAGCAGCATGCAGCTACCCGGAAGGTGTTGATTGAAACTTAGGATTTCCCCCACAGACCACTGTTGATTGGACTGATGCTCCAGCATTACCAGAGAAAATATTTCAATTAAGGTAAGTGTTGTTTTATGTGGCTGACTGCGTCGTGCCGAATTTCTGCATTGAAAGTTGCAGCGGACTGAAGCGGCAGCCTGCACTGCAGTACGGGAGCCCGCGCTGCCCGGCGGACGCGGGCTGGGGGCAGAGGCGGCTGTCCCAGCCCGGAACGCCTCTCCGCAGGGATCCGAGTTCTAAGCAGCATCTTATGAATGGATGCAGTTATTTCCGATCCGGTAGTTTTCTGAGGCTTTGGGGGCGGGGGGAAAATGTGAGCAGAAAAATAAAATATCAAAACAAAACCAAAACCCCAAAACCCAACTAAGCAACTGTTGAAAGCATGCAGGGGTATGAGAAAGAAGGAGGAAAGGCAAGCACACTTCTCCCTTTGTATACATGTATTTGAGGAAGCATAGCAGCTGGAAAGCAAAAGTACATTGTGGTAAAACTTAATTCTGAATAAAGGGCATCATTCCTTCTCCAGCAGGAACTCGTTCATAAATGCAGGGCTTCAAAGTCCCACGGCATTTAAACGAGACAGAAAGGGATTTTTGAAATGTGAGTCAAGAATATGCATGCAGCTTTCCAGGCTACCTTCAGACTGAGGACTGTGACTGGCATGTGGAATGTTGTGCTCAGAGACTGGTGGGATTTGGATAGTTGCTCTTGCAGGATTAGCAGTTCTGGTGTGTGTGGGGGACAGGGTGAGTAGGGGGTACTGTTTCAATAGAGGCCAGAAAATTAAATTGGTTGCTAGGGGGGAAAGTGGTTTTTGATTGAAGAGAGAGAGGATGTATTTTTTCATTGGGTGATAGAAAGTGAGGCATATCAAAAGAAATAGACTGATGCTTGAAGATCTTTATCTGGAAAGAAAAAAGAGAGTAGATGAGGAAGGCTGTCTTGAAAGATTAAATGAGTAATAAGAAAGTGTCAGGGATTCTTACACAGCCAGGAGTCAGCTATCTGTGTACTATGGCATATCCACCCTGAAATGTCTAAATTGAACTGAGTTGGATAGTCTCAGTCAAGTCCACACTTGATAGCTATGCTGTCAAGGGATATAATTAAGGAGCTTGTAAAAGAGCCCAAACTTTTTTAGTACTGTAAGGGACCAAATAAAGATCTGTTATATTAAACATGCCAGTGTTCTCTCTGTTGCCCAAAAAAGTTAACACATTGTGTTTAAAATTCTGTCATAATAGGAAGAAAAGATGGATAGGAAGTTAAACAATTTCAATCTTTGTGGCTTAGATAGATGTATAACTCCTAGGTAGTTTCTGAAAGTATGAATTAATTGCACTTCATTTTTCTAGCCAGTACTGTTTATTGTCATTAAGTACCTGTATCACTGGTTAACATCCATTATTGGAAATAAACTTCATATCACTATATCTTGCATTAAAAACAGCTACTCAATATAGGGAAATACCTTTCCACCATCTGCCTTGCTACACACCTTCTCCCCACCTCACCCTTCCCCATCCCAACCAATTAAAAAAAGAAAAAATTATCCAGGGAAATATTGGTTACCTCAGTTTTGTTATTGATTCCATTAGCTTTTTCAGTGGGAAATACCAGTTTTCTAGCTTGCAAACACATTAGCATAAGAGAAAATTACCTGATGTTTTGTAGGAATATTCAAAGGATAATGGCAGTTTTAAATATCTATCGGTATATTCACCTTCTTGGAAATTATTTCTGAGGGTTATGTTTTATAATGGTGACTCAATATGTCCACTGTTTTCTTTGAAAGGAAGATGGTTTGGGAAGTAGTTGGAGGCGCTGTTCCTCATTTTGTCATAGCGTGTAGTTCACTTCTTTTTTCGTGTTAGATTTATATGACATTTATGAAAACTTGTCTTTCTTTCACCCAGAGATGCAAGTCTTGACCAGGGCATAAATATTTCCATGCACATATGACCTTCCATTATATCTTCACTTTTTTTCTTTTGTGAATGATCAATTGTTTCTCAACATAATTAGTATTTATTCATATACATCAGAGTATTCATTATAAGAAAAAATCAAAATGCAGTAACAATGCACTGCTTGGGAAAAAAAATCAAGTGTAAGAGAATTGCAGTTGCAGACATCCAGGTTAAATACAAATAACAGGAAGTTCTATTCCAGTCTTTCACAAAGTCTGACTACAAACATTTCTTGGCATGATGGCTTTGTTCTCCTTTTGTCTCACAAAGCTGTTGCTGTAAGTAAAAAATAAATAAAATCATGCTTTCATGGCACTGTGTTTGTGGGTTTCTCAACAAGTCGTACAAATGCACTTACATATACATCTCTATTATTATTTTGCAAGATCACACATTCTGTCTTCTATGTGAAGAGCACTTACTTTGTGGTGTGCCAGCCTGAGAGATTTTATGACATGACAGTTTACCTAACATAGGGAAATGCTGTTTTCCTTTGTGTTTTGAGAAAAAAACACACAATAATGCTACAATTATTTTCTAATCTTTTCCATTGGTGGATTGTGGGCTTCTTCATGTGCAATTATGGTCCTAAAAGTGACTATGGGAAATAGCATTCCTCATTAAACAAAAATTTTGGGCCATCTGACCTACTGAAACTTTTCAGATTTGTTAAACACAGAAAGACAGGTTGCACAGGAAGGCAGTGGAAGACATGTCAGTATAGCCTAGTTCGCTCTCTTGAACTTTTTTTTTACTCTAAGGCCATATGAAATACTATTAAATATATAACTGTATGCAGAGTTCAACTTTATTTCATATATTTCCAGTTCTTTGAATAAGATCTGTGTTAATTTTTTTGCCTCAAGCTATATCTCCTTATTACTGACAGACAAGTATGATTACTATCTGACCCAACTCCACTGAAAATTAGTGATTGATGCCATTGCTTTATTGTTTTAGGAGCTTTTTTAGGGAAATTTATTAAACTGAGGTCTGGAAATGGGTAAAGCAAAGGGAGCTTCATGAAAGCTGACATAAAACCGACCATAGTACAGTGAGGAACAGTTTTCTAAAACAGGAATAGGGATATGCGAAAGAGAAAACAGCTGGTAATGACTATAGTTCATAATCCAGATAATGTAAAATAAAGAGATCTGTCATTTCAAGAGGATAGGATGAGAGTGAGATAGAATAAGCATCAGGGGTTAATGAGGTTCTGCAGTTTTCTTTCTTGAAGTTATGTGGGGAATTTTCTTTACCTGAAAAAGATGCTTTTCAAATCCCGTGTTATTAGCATGCATTGAAGAACTAACATCAGGTTTTCTAGCAAGACTGTTGTGTCCCCCAGACTCTTGTTATCTCTCCTTCTTCTGGTTTTTTTCATAGACTGTTTCCTGGACACACATTCTTGCACCTCTGGATAGCACCTTCCTTTTCATGTTGGTTCTTTTCCTTCCTAATGATACGTGTTTCTTTTTATTCTGTTCCTCTTAGTGTTCTCCTTCTTTTCTTTCCTTTTCGTCATCTACCATGATTCTCTTCCTCTCTATGCCCCAGTGACATCGCTTTTTGCAGTTGGTCCACCTGTGTAAATTTTTCATTATTAGTTGAAACAGAACATCCCCACACCCGAAAACACTCCAGTGCTCACAAGAATGGGTTGTGCATGCTCCAACACTACCATTTCTTTTTCTCTATTTTTGAATTTGTTTTGAGCATATTTTCAGGGATTATTTTCAGGCTGCTGTGAAAGTTGCGCCTCTGACTTGTCAGACTCATAATTAGGTGATTTAGAGCTAAAGTAGTGTTTGCTACTACGTTTTCCTGGCTTCTTTTTTATTGTTCTTTCTCATAGATGCAGCATATTAAAGAATGACTTTAAAACCTTATCTTCCTTTGTATTAACAGTAACTTTCACTAGGGTCCAGTTTTTTTGTAGAAACGTAAGTATCACTGAATATTTGTTGAGGTAATTATTTTGTAGCAACCATTGAGGCTGCAGTGCTGTTTAGAAGGGCAAAAGCTTCAGTCTACAACTGTTGAAACTCCAAGCCTAGTGGTTTGAGGGGGGAAAGTCTTCCAGATAGAAAAATTCTACATAAAAGTGAAATACAAACCTACCTCACCATATTGATTACTGGATTTTGTATTTAGCAGAAGTTAAAAACATATTTTTTACAAAGGTAATATTGCAATGGATCATTTAAAGTGGGTCCTTTTCTCCCCACCAGATGGGAACTAAGATACTGCATCATGAGACTTGGTTCATTTGCTTTAGGAACAGCTGTGGTTCAGTTTCTGTCAACTGTATCACTTCAGTCTTGAGGGTGAAGAGAACCTTCTTGTAAGGATCAGACTCTTTGATGTACACGAGACAGTTCTAGGTTGGAGGGGCATCTTTCTGCTGTAGATGTCTCAGCTGTCAATATTTAAGGCAATGACTTCATTGGTTGATATATATATAACGTAAGCTATGTTTACTGCCCTGTGTCCCATCAGAGAGTGATTTGGGGTCTGTGGGTACTGAAGTCCATCTTTGAGCTGTTGTGCTGAATGGCCCAGATCTGTACTCACAGCTCAAGCTGGAAACCTTTATGGAGACATTCATAAGAAACTTATAGGTCTGAGAGTCAAAGTAAGAAAGTGACTAAGTGCTTAGTTCACAATAAAGTGCTGTCTCCCACATAAGTTTCAAAGTTGCATATTTAGGTACCAGAATTCTATTGTCTGTCAACTTTCAGAGTACAGTATATTTAGAACACTCTTCAAAACAGATAATAAATACTCAAATTATTGGATAAGCAGTTTTTGTTTCCAAATTTAGGCCCAAATTTATTATCTTTTCAAATATTATTATATATTTCCAAATTTAGATTTATTATTATTTCCATGCGTGCATTTACCCATTGATTGTACTTATACTTTGTTTAGCACACCAAATATACTTACAAAATACCTTTGTGACTGACTTCAAATTAATTCTTATTCCCAGTGAAGGTAAGCGGGTATACACACACCCCCTATTCCATAAAACAGATAAGATTTTGACTTTTCTTGATCAAGAATGTGCTCCTTCACTGATTCCATAATCAAGCTTTTTAACCGAGGTCATTTAGAGTCTATAAGCTTAGGCAGTTTTTTTTCTGTTTTCTGAAGGCTACCAGCAACTGCTAAATGTATTTGTAAATGCAGGCACACATTTGCTAAACACTTGTCTGTGGTCATTTATTCAGCTCACAAAGATTTTGTTTGTTTTGGCAGTTCAACCACTACCCACAGGACTTGGTTTGAACTGGTGTAATGGTTTTGATCCATGGCTTCCTCAGTAACTGGGTGTAACTAAGGAAGTAGACATCACAAGTATTCCACATGTGTTCTTCCCACGTAACAGAGGAGGACTATCTGTCCTGGGTTTGAGCTGGCAAAACACCAACTGTCCAAGACAGAGAGAAAGGGTTCCTCCTCCCCCCAACCAGCTAAGAGGAAAAGAAGAGGGAGAGGAACAAAAAAACCCTCAAAACCAGGTTTATGCTGAAACTAACTACATGTATTTATACAGAAAAGAGAAAATTAAGAGGAAACTACAATATAACACACACTTACACAAGTTATGTATAACAAGAAATAATTTCCCACTTCCCAGTAAACACAAATTCTATCATTTTAACTACAAATCATTCTAGAGAAGTCAATTCTTCAGAGACAGACTTCAGCAGAGAGAGAAGCTAAGAACAAACATTTTACTTCCCTAAGATAGCATGATGGTGAGCCGGTGCTCCAGGCTTGGGCCTCCCCATCCCTCCTGGGATGGCAGAGTGTCTTGCTGGGACCACAGCTGTGAAGTAATTGAACTAAGCCACACCCACACACTGGATTTTACACCCTTTGAGATGATGTAGTATGGTATGGAATACAATATTATTGGCTAGAAGTCAGCTGTTAGCTAGCTCAGCCCAGCTCAAGTCAGCTGACAATCCCAGGCCTAGCTGAACTTTAAAACCTAAATTTAGGCCCACCTGGCCAAACCCATAACAACTGATGACACATATTCTTACTTCCTTTATCATTCCGCTATGTTCTTCAGTCCCTTTGGACTGGATAGATAGATAGATAGATAGATAGATAGATAGATAGATAGATAGATAGATAGATAGATAGATAGATAGATAGA
>JAJPCS010000060.1:10578110-10700568 GCA_021164005.1 Willisornis vidua nigrigula
AGATAGATAGATAGATAGATAGATAGATAGATAGATAGATAGATAGAAAGACTATGCAGTTGAGATGATTGTTTAAGCAACTCTCTTAAAAGCCAGTATGAAGATCACAAAGTACACTTACTAAGAAACACCTTTTTGGCATTCTGTCCTCAGGCATACTCCATTCCATGGTCCATTTTTCCTTTTTAAGAAAATGATGTGAATAAAAGTTAATATTGTTAAATGGAACAAATATACCAGATAGAAAAATTAATGACAGATTTCTAACAATACCTGTAGGATAAAGAAAATCTAGAAACTAGTATATCATGACTAGATTTTCATTGTCTTGAAAGGTCTGAGCACAGTTTTACTCAATACTTCTGTCAAGGATTTAACAATGAAGCTATTCTGCCAAATTCTGCCAAATTCATTCAAATTTAGTTACAACAAGATTTTTTTTTGAAAAAAGTTTTCCAATTCAATTTAAGCAATATTTCATTGATTATTAAACTGGAGTAATAATTATATAACAAAATGAAAAGCCATTTTATTTCCATTCAGGACATTTATATGTTTTCTTGTTAACTGTCTTTTGAATTCTCTCTAAAATATAACAGTATTTGTGGTACTTGCTTGCCATAATTTTAAATATAGATCTATATCTCTTAAAAGGGTAAGTGGAACATAAATTCATTGTATTACTTGTCACAGGTAATACCTTTTATTCCTTTCCTACATAAATAGTAATACTTTAGGGCATAAGTAAGCCTACCTAGAGTAGATATACCTCACAATAGTTCTAAATAGATGTTACAGAAGTTCTGGCTTACACTGGTTTAAGAAAAAGAAGGAAGAAAAATAGAGCCCTATGCCTGTCAACAAAAATCCCTATTTTCCTATGTGATGAATAGTCCTCTCAATGCAGCTGTTTCATATTCTTATATTTAAATGGTTTATTGTTTTGTTGTTGTTATTGTTTTGGGGTTTTTGTGGTTTTTTTTGGTTGGTTGATTTTGGTTTGGGGTTTTCTTGTTTTTTTTATGTCTTTTTTTTTGTTTGTTTTGGTTTTTTGTTGTTCCTGTTGTTTGTTTTGTTTTTCTTTTTGTTTTTTTTTTTAAATCTGACCTCCTAGGTAGGAGGACTCAGATTTTCTTATAATTTGGTAATTTGGCCCTTTCACCTCTGAACTGCTACTTGAATGAGCATATGTGTCAAATAAATAGAGAAAAAGTGATATACCTGACTTCTACTTGAAAGAGTGCATATTAAATAGGGAGCTTGAGAGCTTGAGAGGTGATATTGAGAAGGTAAGTACTGACAAGGAAAACACTCAAATGAATTTGCTAATTAAAATGTTTTTTGAAGAATACAACCTCCCTCTGATATTTTTATGATTCAGTGTAAAGATTTCTATCACTGCATATAAATCCAGTAATATTTTCAGACACTATCACTTTCTTCTGCATTTGTCATCATGTCTCCTCACCTCATTCCTCTCCTCACCTTTTTTATTATTATTTGGAATGGAAACATCCTTCTTCTGTTGTACAGATCATGTAAGCACCTATATTCAGGTCCATCAATGGGCTTCAATCCCACTCTGCATTACCTGTTAGATATAGCACATAGCAGTAACCTGTCATGCTTTTGCAACCTAAGAGCCAAAATTTATCTGTCAAGGATGTATTTGAGTTCCAGCAGCCAAGAATGTGAGCGATCCTAGGCTGGGCATAGAGGAGATAATATGCAGGATGGAGCAGAGCCATCAGGACAAGCAACTAGATGATTGTAATAGAGATACAAAAACCCCAACAAAACAGCACGCAAAATATTAGAAAGTGATCAAATTTTGCGTGTGTTTTTTTCTTTTGTTTTTGTTGTTAAAGTATTTTTCTCCAAGCTTGTGATTTAAACTAGGAGTGTTTCTTTATTTGGTTTGATTATTTTTTGACTCTGCTTGGAACCCCCTGGAGCATTATCTTCAACAAACAATGGACATTTTTTGCAAATGTTTTCTAAAGGTCACTCTTTTTTAATCAACTCACTTTTCCTGTAATAACTGTATGACATTTTTTTGCCCTATTTGTGATCAAAGAGCATGAATATTTTAAATAGAAAACTCACATATTTAACTATCTTTCTAAATGTTGTTGTTACAGTTCTGTGAAGAGTTTGGTAGGGGGGTGCTGAACAACCAGAATTACCATTCTCTTCTCATTACCTGGTGTCTGTCCAGTCATTTTTGTGATATATGCCCAGGGGTACTAATTCAGGTAAAAATAGCAAGATACTGTGTTTTAATTTTCTCTTGAATGGAAGGTCTTGCAGCTATTTCTAAATAAGTGCATGTCTTCTGTCCAGTCAAAGTGTGAACTCAGTTCATGCTGTTCACATATGTAGCGAAAATGATGATTTTAAATAAGAGCTGAGATTTAATAAATGTAACTTTATATAATCTTACTTATTTGATAAGGAACAAGTGGGGCTAGTTACCATGCACCCCACCTCAGTTGTTTCTATCAGTGCAGCCTGTACCAGCAAAAACACAAGCTGATCTACAGGATCTAAAGTCTTTTGAATACAGTGTTTAGGCATATCAAAGATTTCTCTTTCTACCAGCTCTTCTTTAGGTTTTCTTTGGACAAATACCATGGTACAGAAATAGTTTATTATCCTTCCAAAGCATACTTTAGCATGTATCATTCTTTGACACTTTTTGCCTCTGACTTTGTGCCTTTATGTTGTGTGCAAAGATGATTAATTAAGGAAACTGAGGTCTTATGCCATCTAAAATTATAAAACATAAAAGTACTGGAGGTTGTGTTGATATGTGTTGTGTTTTACTCACTCTTCTTGTTTCAGATTTTTATTTTGGAGAAAAATGGTCTGATATTACTGATGTCCATAGTAAAATAACCATTTTAGGAGTTCTTCTACATTTTTTGGTAGGAAATCTCCCTCTCCCCAGTAAAAATAAACAATAGTACTTGTTTTGGAAAATGTATCCTTCCTACCTCTTTAGTGCTAGTGTCCCCAGATAAAAATTGCCCTTCCTGCAAAGAAACAAACTTGGGGCAGAAAGGCTTAGTTTTCATGGGATGTGTAGATATATTTTTTTAAAAGTGCAGTTCATAAGGAATAAATGTGATGTTTTAAATGGTTGTCAGGAAAAAGAAGTGATTTTTAATGCAGATCTACGAAATGTGATGCTCTTTAGTAGCATAAATACCCCTGAAGGCAAACATTTGAAAAGTCAGAAAGCACCATAACGATGAGATAAATGTTGTGAGTAGGATAGAAGGCAAAACATAATAACAGTAAATAGAGAAATATCTCCTGTTGAAAAAAAGGAAGTTTTAGTAATCAAAATTATTGTTCTATTTTTTTATTTTCTTTGCAAATATCTAATGAGTCATTGGTTTTTTTCAATATTATGGTATTTTTCCCCTGTAATTACTTTGTAAACATTGTTAAATATTTATTTTTATTCTGAACACAATTAGGAACACAAATTAAATGAATAATACTTATTTTCTTTTTTATCCAAAATCTGTTACTGAAGGGAAATACAGCCACAAGAACAAAAACTAGTTCTAAGAAATCACTTAAAGTATCACTTTATAATTCTGCATTAGAGTGTAATCTCATATATGTTTGAATTTGATATTCTAGAATTGTTAAAATTCTCAAGCTCTCTATGAAACTGAATGTTATTTGACAATCGTTGTCAAGAGATTTCTAATTTGATAATCTTAGTCATCCTCTTTGAGGCTTTAAAGTATGTTTTATGGAATGTATTGTGAAAGCAGCCCTATTGTGGTAAAGCTATAACCTAGCTTTGATTTCATTAAAATGGATATCATGTTTACCAACCACACAATGCAAAGAGGTTTTGGAGTCTGCTCAGTACATTGCCTCACAGTTAAAAAATTCTGAGCAACAGAAGTGTCTGGAAAATTCTGTTTTACAGAGGAGGCAAAAAATAATTGAAATGAGTCAAACCTGGTGTCTTGGGTTAAGCTGGCAAAAGCCAACTGCCCAATACAGAGTCAAAGCCTTCCTCCCCCCAGCTGAGAAAAGAGAGAAAGGAAAAAAGAAAAAAAACCTTCAAACTAGATTTAAACTTAAACTAACCATATATATATTTATGCAGAAAAGAGAAAATTAAAAACGAACTACAATATAACACACACTTGCACAAGTTAGATATAACAATAATTTTCTACTTCCCACCGAAAACCAGATTCTATCACTCTAGATCTATAAGCACCCCAAAAGACACCCAGCAAGAAACAGAAAGTATAACAACAAAATGTTTCTACTTCCCTGAAACTAAAACAAAATGCAAGTAGCAGCAGCAGCAGCAGGGCCCAGACAGCAGGGCAGCAGCTGTGTGTCTTGCCTCTACTTTGGCCGTGATGGAACTGAAAGAACACCTCCTGCTCCTGTATTCATATCTCAGGCTCGCATCATCTGATATGAAATATATCTTTGGCTACTTGAATCAGGTAATACCTGTCTCTCCTAATCGACATAGATTCTCTGAGCTTGATAATTTGAGGCCAAGCTAAAACTACCACACCTGGATGGAGAGTCAGTTTAACCTTCTATTACTTCTTCAGGAGCTGGCTAGAATTAGGAAATATAACTGAGCTGATAGGTTTGATAAGCACTCATGAGAGCTTTGAAGTTGCATGGAATGTCTAAACAAAGCCAAAGTCTCAGAGGTATTAAATTTTGACTTCCACTGTACTGCCATGTCTGGGGTTGAAGTGTCATTCCGTGGCCAGGATGCTGAGTGATAAAGTTCCTTCTTTGGTCATTAAACCAAAGAAGTACCATCAGCTCTAACTCTTTGAGACTAGGTGAAGATGTGATTACTTCTGTGATGCCATCAACAGTTGTTGAGCTTTTTCTATTTGACAAATTGATGTTTACTGAAATTATTTTTGTTCTCTGCTAATATTCTTTTCCCTTTAAATAAATAAAATTTAAAAAAATAAAAGCTAAACTTGTTTTTTTTTTTCCTTTTCCCCTCCCATGTTGCTCAGAAAGAGATTTCTATTCCAAGCTTTTGGAAAGTACTCCATCTGTCCAACATAAAGAGCCTGTTTCCCTTTTTCGTTTTATCTCCACCTAGTAAACCTAGCAAACTAGTGAGCTAGTATAACTGCTTTCTGGGAGTCATGTTTCCCTCCACAGGTCCTTAGCATCAGGTTCACTTTTCTGTGCCTAAGGAAATAATGAGTCACTGTCTCAAGACTGAACTCAAACTTTTACAAGAGATTAGCTTGTGATCACAAATTGCCATAATGTCAGATATTAACCCTGGGGAATATCATAGCCATAAGCAGAAGCATTTGTAGTTTGGATTAAGGAATTGGTGGGGCAAGATAAATTGAGACTATATATCTTCTTGAATATGGAAGCAGTATATTTATTTTCAATAGCAATGGTAGACAGTAATTACAACTTTTGCTCATTCTCCTGCCTCAGGGGGACTGAACTGCTGCTGTCTCAGGGGAGGCTGAGCTGCTACTGGCTGCTGCCATTTAACACTTAATATTCTCCTTTGAACTGGTTTGTGAATCACTTCTCCTTCCTCATTCCTGTTGCTTTGCGGTCCCTCATAAGTATGTTCCTGAAATATCCTTTAAAACAAGTTTGGATTTCTGTGCAAATAATATGTTTTAAGACCTGGAGGAGACTAGCAAACATAAATCTTTAGTTCAAGACAGTCTGTTTGCAACAAATCCCCTCTCCTCTCCATAAATGGATGTACTTCATTAAACAGCAGTTCACAAGTATTTATTTTTTCCTTTTTTCCCAAAACACGTGACATTAGTGTTCTCTATTTCTTAAATATTCATATGAAACAATATTCTTCCCTTTAAGACTGATCGCTTTGACTCAGAAATACCAGGGTTTCTATATTGTTCCAAGAACTGTGTAGATTACCTTGAATGCTAAAGAAAAAAAAGACTTAGCTTTTACCTTCTATAAACAGCATATACATTTTATGAATTATGATTCCTGTAATATTTGTGTATAATGTTTCTCCTCTATTGTTCTATCTTTCTAATACCAAAAAATGAAAATTTAACTAGTTTTGATTTTTCTTGGTGGATAAGAGAGTTTCTTTTCGGTGTATATGTTAGTAAATGCATCTGAGGAAAAAAAAAGTGGCATTTCTGTGAGGATGCACATAACTGAACCTTTAACTTTGCATATTATTGCCAGATTGAGCATTGTTTAAAATTAGTTTAGTACCCAAAGCATGAGATGTTTATATATTCATATAGTCCTTACATACTCTGTATACCCCTCAAGCTCTAAATAGACATTTCCTAATCAATTTCAATTTTGAATTGTTCATTTCCTATTATTTTTTCTCTCTAAAATCAGACTATCTAATATTTTTTGAAAGTACTACAGTTGCTATTTCCCCAGGACAGACTTCCTACTTAAAAGACTCTTTTTTTTCCCCTCAGCTATATTCTGTTACTTAACTGTTATTCCTCAGCACCAATTTTAAAACAGACACCAAGTCAAAGGAATAAAAGAGGATATGACAGATCAGCTCATCTTAAAGATCTTTTATATTACACTGAATCTATGTATGTTCACGTGCTCTTCTCAAAAATCTTTGTTGATTCTTGTTTATAGTTTTTCTTCCTGTGAGGTTATTGTAAAGGGATCCATATAATGGGCAAATGAAATAAAAGGAAATACCAGTCTAGTTGTACACTAGACTGGTATTTCCTTTAACTCTTTCCTTATTAACTCTTTAAATCTGGGTGAAACTAGTCCTTCCAAATGTCATTAATATTAACTGTAAAATGCATTTTTATTCTAGTGTTTAGAAGCCTGAGGCATTTACAGGACCCAAAGAAGTGACAGTAATGCAGGATAGTCCAAAAGAGAATGAAATGGTACAATATAAGGATTAATTGTGAAAGTAATCATGTTAGTTTTCTAATGATTCAAATCTTAATTACAACTATGTTGGCCCAATTAGTTCAAAACACAAGGCTAATGTTAGGGTTGGGTGGATACTCAGCATCTGTGCATAAGTAAGAGGCATCTGTTGCCAAGTGGTAGAGTGATGGAAAGTGTCAACTCACCAGCTGTGAAGTCAACAAAGCACTTAAAAAACAAATTTGAGCCAACACAGTGATTTAGCACCCATGGGAGAGTGTAAAGCTTATCACACATGTATACTTTAGCTAGCTGTTGTCACCTAGTGGGACTGAAATCTAGAGCAACTCTGCACATTTATGTCTTTGCTTTTTAAACAATGCCCTGCCTGATAGGAGTTCGCACTGGGGAATCTGACAGAGAGATTTCTGCTCATCAGTGCTCCAGAATGTTGATTTTAAGGTGTTTTTTTTTTCTTCAACAAAGTAGAGAACAAAATATTACTAACTGTTCAGAATATGCAGTGCCTTAAGATGTTAAAGCATTTTAGCAGTATTTCATACAGACAAAAGGATAGAAAATAGTGAAATAATAAGAGGAATGTCTTATTTTAAAAATTGCTGCTATTTCTTGCTCAACACCAGTTTTGTAGGAAGATGTGGTCATATTGAGTATCTGTTGTACCTTGTCCATTGTTTATTACTGTTAATTCCAGGAAGCCAGGATTTTTATGATTCTGACTATTGATACTGATCTTTGTAATTTCTAGTATCACCTACAGAGACTGAAGATATTAATAATGTTGCTAACTTTACAACAGTGTGTTTAATATTTATGCATTATTAACATTTAATGGTAATGTGTAAACTTTACTGAAGGATAATCAATTGTCAGCAACAATAAAAGAAGAAAGTGAACATTAAAACCTTAGATGGAATTATATTGAACACTAATGCATTCACTTATGACCTAGTTCTGATGTTATGGATCTTTTGTCAGTGACTTCGTTTGCATTACTTTCAAGTTTTTATTTATTCACATATCACAAAATACAGATGGAGGAGTGTTTAGATTCATTGCAGTCTGATAATGTTGTTAATTTACATGAAATGCATAGAGTTTGGTACTGTACTGCAGTGTAAAAGAAAATGAGCTCAACTTTAAAGATTGCCTTCACAAGAATTTTCAATTACAGTAAAATAAAATTAAACTGAGTTACAGGGCATTTCAAGCATTCTGCATCTGGGTTTCCTTATTTGAAAGTTACAGGAAGGGAAAAGTTTTGATTTCTTTGCTGTTTGAGTAAAAAGTTATTTTAAGTTATGGTTTGCATTTTAATACAGAGCATTTTGCTTTAAAAAAAAAAAGAAAAAAAGGTCTATGCCTGTATGGCCATGCTTGATCTATCCTATTAAAGCTGGAGTCTGACTGGATCGCAGAAGCCAAGCAACTCAACCTACTTCTATCACAATATCTATGAATAAACACAACTACTTCTAAACAGGTGTAATGAAGTGTAAACTTTAATGTTGTAATGGTTGTAAAACTGAGGACTTTGGCAACTTGTAAATGTCTTTTTTATACTCACAATTAATTTAGGTGTTTCAACATCTGCATAGTCACAAGACAAATTCAGCAGTTTTTCAAATTATATTGCAATTTGTGCATAATTGTGTGTGCAGTGAAGTAATGAAACAGAAAGTAGTGGTACATTACTTTTAGCTCATATTAGTTGACCAGTTTTACATGTGTCAGTGAGACTTCAGCAGAAGCTTGTGAAAGATCTGAAGCTGCCACCTCACCAAAGAGTGACCAGTGCCACAAGTCTCACTGTAGTATTTCTGTAGATGGGGAAGAGAAGGAGCATAGTGAGACACACAAAAATTAATTAAATGTACTTTGGTGCTTTGGATTTCAGCTTTCTGTTTTCAGTTGTGGCTGCATTTCACCTGCAAAATGTTCTTTCCTTTTAAATCATATTGACAATGTGAATAACGTGTGTCTACTGTAACTAAACAACTTACCAATTCAAGTGGGCTGCCTCAGCTGTAAGGCATGAACTCAGAAGTGATAAAGCATGGCATTGCTTCAGTAAAATGGAATAAGAAATCATTTTGACAGAGCTTAGATCTTGGTCTGGGCTGTTGAATGGGCTTGGTTGTGGGATTTATTATTTCACCCCCTGCCTGCCCCTTTCCTTTCAAGGTCAATGTTCCTTACTTTGTGTAGAGTACATCTTACATGACAGTAGTGAAAGAAATGCAACCTGGCTGTGTTAGTGCTTTTGGGGTCAAGATGGACTCCCGAATGCAGGAAAATGGCACCAGAGAAATGGTGTTCACAGTCAGCCCATGAAGAAAAACAGTGACTGAACATCAGATGACCAGACTGCATATTTTTACTAGGGGCTTGTTATGAAGTATTTTGAAAGCAAATATTTCAGTCTTTTGTGTAACTCCATTAACTGCATGGAATTAAAGGAGAGTGGAGGCTGTTATCATGATCATACAACATTAAGTTATGTCTGAAAACTGATTCTTGTTAATTGGGTCTGCAGACACCTCTAACATAACAAAGTATTCAGGCAATAAGAACTAGATTTTTTTTTCCCCTGTTCCTTTCCCATCCTGTCATTTATTTACGCAGGAAACATGATGAAAGCAAGCAGCAATGATTTTTTTTGGAGATGACTTGACAATTACCTATAATAAGAATAAAATTTTAAAATGCTTAATCTGTAATCTTGCAGATGACTGACTGTAAAGTGTTTGTAAGACTAGCTCAACTCTTTTGAAACTCTCAGGGACTTAAAGAAGCAAATCTGTGCTCCTCTGTTCGCAAAGGGAGATAATGTTTCCTTTGCTGCTGCTCCATCCTGCGTGCTAAAACAATGGTAAAGCCTCAGTCTCATGTAAACCAGGCTGGAACAACTCATTATCTAATCCCCCCTGACCTGCACAACTTC
Organism: Willisornis vidua nigrigula; assembly: GCA_021164005.1. NCBI lineage: Eukaryota > Metazoa > Chordata > Aves > Passeriformes > Thamnophilidae > Willisornis > Willisornis vidua. Next base: position 10,587,976 of record JAJPCS010000060.1, read on the forward strand.
CTGTGATGTATATGTGTGCATAAATACCACATTTGTGGGTAAAAATTGTGCCAAGTTAGAGTTTGTCTCAAAATAATATTCCTATTTTCCACGTGCTTCAACTATTTTACCTTTTTTTTTGCAATAAAATACTGACTTTTAGCTAAAACTAATGAGGTAATCTACAGTACACAGAGTGTTAATCTGACAGCTTCATTTAAGTAAGATGGTATTTCTTTAAATTGTTTCTTCCAAAACCAAAGGATTGCTTTCTCATCATTTTACTCTGTTATATTCAAATTGTCATTTCTTTCAGGACATTCTCTATAGAGACGACTTACGTTACATTAGCAGTTGTAGTTTTGAAAGTGCATTTTGAAACTGCATGCAGCGTGTAAACTCTTCTCTCAATAAATACAATATATCATGTCTCAAAAATACCAAATAAATGAAGTCACTTCAGTGAGATTATTCCAGAATAAGTTTCCATATGAACTGAAAATGTCAGTATCTGTCTAGTAGAATCACATCGACATTTTCTGCTACTTCAAGTTGAATTGCTATTGTCATGTAAATGAAAGAAACTATAAAAGTCATATGCCTAGGTGTCTAGACATGCTGTTGTTTATATCTCATCACTGAAAGCTGTTCATGCTGAGGTCAATGACAAATTCGCTGGGACAAATCCTTAAATTAAGTTTTATCGAGTGTACTGGTTTTCAAGTACCTATTTAATTTTACATTATACCATAAAAAAAAAAAAGATTATCAGATCTTGATCCAGTGAAACATCTGTCATATGGATTTCAGTGATACTGGGGAGCAAGATCTGATACACTTTCAAAAGAGAAAAAAAGTAGAACCGAGTCTTAACAACACAGGAGGAGCTGTCTTTGTAGCATATCTTGACAGCATCTCACTCCATGCTATGTTCATCAATGTCAAAATCACTTCTGTGAAGCAAAAATAATCACAAAAAATCCACCTATGGATCCTTGAAAATTTCAAAGTATCATGTGCTCTCGTTTATGACAGTTGTGTTCTTGTGTTGCTCTGTAGTTGAGACATTACTAATAATCTTCAGACATCTGCACATTGATGCAGAAAGCAGAGTGTTAAAGACAGCATAAGCTTTTAAGCAAAATATTATTTTCCTGGAAAAAAAACAAGTCAATGCTAACCATGGCAGAGCAATATGCTACTATTTTAATTGGTGCAGACCATTTTATGTCAGTTAATTTCAACTTGTATAATGTGTGATCACTAACAAGGAACTGATTTTATAGTGTCCTGGACTACAGTTCAGTAGCTGTGTGATTCTCATGTAACCTGTATTAAAATACAGAAGGTGAACAGAAAACATTGTGGAAGTCAGGTGATTATTTAGCCAGTAGTCTAGGATGAAGACAATGTAAATCAGTCACCCTATATGCCATGCCCCAGCAAAGATTTTCTTTTACTTTTGTTTTACTGCATTGAGTTTGGTTTTTTTCTCTCCAGACTCCTTCAGAACAGGAACAAGTCAGACATGAGAGAGCATCAATCTAATTTTGCAGGAGAAGAAAATTACAGTGCTTATTCTCTCATTTTATTTCATAAGACACAAGAAAGCAGTCACTATCCTTGACTGTACAAAGATGATGTTCTGAACATTGTATGAAGAACATTGATCGTTCTTTTTGTACTCCTGTAACTTTCTATACGTGAAGACTCTCCCTCCTACCTGCACTAACTGTAATAAAATTATTTGATTTCATTATGTGAAGCTGTTACTGCAAGAGATCTTTTTGACTTATTTCAAGGAGCTGTATAAAAATAACATACTGGACATAAATATGTTTATTCTGTGGCTCCCATAAACACTATTTTTTAAACTTAATTTGATTAAATAGTTTTCTGATATTGCACATCAAATGGTTTATATACTGCTTGTGGTAATAGTTGGTCATAACTTTCTCTGTGTCATTATTAATACAAGTCCTCGTTATAAGTATTATCTCTTCAGTTTCTAGCTTTTCCTCCTGCTTGCTTAGAGTGACTTAACTTCAGAATAAATTACAGAGAATTTTTGTTGCTAGTTCTAACTTGCCCATGCTCATAAGGATTCTGCTTGAATTCTAAACTGAACATAAGAACTATACTATCAGATGGATTTTCTTCTGTGTATTTAGGACTAATTCAAATCCCAGTGATGTGAACCAGAGTTTGCCTTTTTACTTCCTAGTGAGGTGGATTGAGTCCTTAGGCAGTCCTTACAATTCGGGTTCTCTAATGCCTAGTGCGGCAACTAGGAAGAATGAAAGCATATCTCAGTTATTAACCACATGAACACCACAGAGTGGAAGTAACTGCAAAGGTATCATTAAAGAGGGAGGATATAGTAATTACAGTTCATGATCGCCCCTTTCGTAATGAAAAAGAAACAAATTCTTTGTTATTAAAATTGATAAAGTTTAGTAATCGAGGTGCAGACTGGTACATCTGTATACTACCCATCTTTAAGTCCTTTTTTGACTTTTAGACCATTTGAACTTGAAATTCCATATTGTTCCCTTATTTGATGTAACAGAAAATTTCTGTCATCATAATAATTCCTGTCAGTACTGATGTTCTTTCTTCTTGATGAGGATGAGACAGAAAGAGATGAGTAAGATTCTTAATGAAATGACTGTGTCACTTCTATGCTCATTGCTCAGATTTTCTCTTGCAGAGAGCCAGAAAATGATTCCAACTTAACTACAAGAGCAGAATGCAATGAAAGATACATGGGGAGGGGGATAAAAAAAAAAAAAGGAAGAGTGGGTAATATGTTAATGTGTTGGTTGTTGGTTTTAGCAGTATGCAAATGTGAGTTTCCTTTGTTCATTTAACGTGAAAAATTCAAATCCATAAGTCAACACCATGGGTCACCCACTCTTAAGGAATATAAAATAAAGGACTGTATGAAGCAACTAGTGTATTAGCTGCCTGTTTCAGACAATTGCGATGGAGTTTCAGTGATCTTCATGTGCATTAAAGAGGTGTATTTGAAGTATGTCTTACATTTGCAAGGCCATTTTGAAAAATGAAAATACTGAAAGTTGAAACTGACCATATGAAAGAGGTGATGATTTAGTTCAGATTTAGAAAGGCAAACAAAGCAGTTCTAGGAACCAACCCCCTCCCAGTACTTCTGTGACTTTAATCAAGGCATCCTCTGTTGTCCCATGTCTTTTTTGTTCAAGAAAGATGCAAAAGAAAGCAGAAATCATTATTTTTCTTGTACTCACCAGTTAAGTGTTCTGCTAAACTGGATAAATTAATCAGCTTCCTATATGATCTCAAGGGAGCAGAAGCAAGATCAGACCCATATCCCAAACTCTGTTTGGAGATTCCTAGTTTTCCATAAGCAAAAAAGTTGAGAGACAAATCTAGGTCTCTGTCTTTCTGATACATATAGTACCAATCACCACTTCATCTGAAAAAGAGACCAGAAAGGAAAAAAAAAAAAAAAGGTTTTTCCTGTGTGAGAAATGTCATATAATTTCTTTTAACTGCCTTTTGGATTTAAAATTCAGTAACTTAAAACCTTTTAGAGCTTAATGGGGAATTTCTACTAGAGGTATAACGAAATGGGAAAAACAGGACAACGGAGACGTCAAGAGGGGATGGGCTGCACTGCACTGCGCTGCACTGTTGCCTCTGCCTGAAGATTGTTTGAGCATTTGGAGTTCAAGCAGGGTCTGTGCAACGAACTCTGAGTAGAACTCAGGTTTTTGAGCTGGCCAAGTGTTTCACAATTTCCTGTTTGACTTTTCTGATTCCTGAATTTGGAAGACTTTTCGGGAGTAGAAGTGTAGCTGCATAGAAGAGCTTGGCAAGAACATATCCATGCCTTTCCACAGCAAGATAAAATGCATGAGTTTGTAAGAAAAGGAACAGCATTTGCATGTGTACTCTAAATGAGAGTTCATTTTTTTCATTTGATGTGTGCAAGGAAATTCACAAAATACAAGGCTTTCTGAAATAAGTTGACACATCTAACCAACAAAAAGATTGCTGCTATCACAGTTGGTTTTGTGAACATTTGAATATCTATGGATTGCTTGCAAATCAACTCTGTAACATAATTTTAAAATTATGATTGTTAAAGGTATTCTGTCCAAACAAAGACATATTTCAAGGGACAAAACATAATCAAGTAGACAAAATATTGAATGAAAACATTCTTTAAAAAGACCAACAATTATTTAATTGCAGTTTGCCTGAAATACATCCTCTGAGTTTCATTTTACATTTCATTTGCATTTCAGGCTTTGAAAAACATTAAACTGTCACGGTGAGAGCTATAGATTTGAGACTACTAAAGACTTTTTTTTTTTTTCTAAAGCTGGTGAAAATAAGTAGGAGAGCTCTGATGCTATCCATCATCTTGTACACATCAAGAACTGAAGACAGTGAAAATGATAGGGAATCATTTAGTTTGGAAAAGACCTTTAAAGTCATTGAGTGCAACCGAAAACCTAACACTGTCAAGTTTACCACCAAACCATTGCCCAAAAACATGTCTGCATGTGTTTTAAATACCTTCAGGGATGATGACTCCACGACTTCTGTGAGCAGCGTGTTTCAGTGTTTGACAGACCTTTCCATGAAGAAATTTTTCCTGATGGCCAAAAAAAGTCTCCCCAGATGCGGCCTGAGGTCATTTCTACTTGTCCTATCGCTTGGTATTTGGGAGAGGAGACCTAAACTCATCTCAGTACAACCTCTTTTCACATAGTTGTAAAAAGTGATAAGGTCCCTGCTGAGCCTTCTTTTCTCCAGGCTAAACAACTGCAGTTCCCTCAACCACTCCTCATCAACCTTGTACTTCAGATGCTTCGACAGATTCATTACCTTTCTCTGGACACGCTCAATTATCTCAAAGTCTTAAAGTGAGGGGCCCAGGAATGAACACAGAACTTGAGGTGCAACCTCCCCAGTGCCGAGTACAGAGGAGCAATCACTGCCCTGGCCCTGCTGGCCACACTATTCCTGATACAGGCCAAGATGCCATTGGCCTTCTTGGCCACCTGAGCACACGGCTGGCTCGTGTTCAGCCAGCTGTCAACCAGCACCCCCAGGTCCTTTTCTGCTGGGCAGCTTTCCAGCCACTCTTCCCTCAGTCTGTAGCACTGCATGGGGTTGTTGTGACCTGAGTGCAGGACCCAGCAGTAGGCCTTGTTGAACCTGATACAATTGGCCTTGGCCCATGAATCCAGCCTATACAGATCCCTCTGCCAAGCCTTCCTGCCCTCCAACAGGTCAACACTCCTGCCCAACAGGTGTCACTGGCAAACTGACTTCAGGTGCACTTGATTCCACTGTCTAGATCATTGAGGAAGATACTAAACTGGACTAACCCCAAAACTGAGCCCTCAGGAACACCACTTGAGACTGCCCACCATCTGGATGTAATCCCATTCACCACCACTGTGCAGACTTGGCCATCCAGACAGTTTTCTACCCAGCAATCAGTTGACCTGTGAAAGTCCCAAGCAGCCAGTTTCTCCAGTAAAATGCTGTGGGAGACAGTGTCAAAGGACTTACTAAAGTCCAGGTAGACAATATCCAGAACCTTTCCCTCATCCAATAAGTGGGTTGAATTGCCATTGAAAGAGATCAGCTTGGTTAAGCAGTACCTACCTTTCTGGTTGTTCTGCATGTGCCACGTGATGATGCTCAAGATGATGTGCTCCATAACCTTTCCTGGCACTGAGGTCAGACTGACAGACCTGTAATTCCCCAGATCCTTCTTCTGATCTTTCTTATAGATGGACATCACACTGGCTAATGTCCAGTCTATCAGGACCTCCCATAATAGCCAAGATGAATGATGAATGATGGGAAGTGGCTCGATGAGCATTTCCACCAGCTCCATGGGTACCCTTGGGTGGATTCCACTTGATTCCATAGACTTACGTGTATCTAAGTGGTGTAGCAGGTCACTGACCATTTCCCCTTGGATTAGGGGCCTTCATTCTGCTTCCCATCCCTGTCTTCCAGCTCAGTAGTCTGTGTACCCTGAAGACAACTGGTCTTACCATTAAAGATTGAGGCAAAGAAGTACCATTAAGTACCTCAGCCTTTTCCTCATCTTTTGTCACTATGTTCCCTCCTTCAACCAATAAACAATGGAGAGTCTTCTTAGACCTCCTTTTGTTGCTGATGTATTTAAAGAAATATTTTTTTACTGTCTTTTTCATCAGTAGCCAGATTAAGTTTTAGATGAGTTTTGGCTCTTCTCATTTTCTCCCCGAACAGCCTCACAGCATTGTAGTCTTCCATGGGTGCCTGCCCCCTCTTTCAAAGGTCATAAACCTAGAATTCTATACATTCATCTACAATTAATCAAGTGATGGGAAGCAGTTACCTGGCAATCAGCAGTTTCTGTCAGAGGTATCATAGGCATTTGTAGCTATTAAGCTATGGTTCACTATCAAGCTTTATTATGTTGTGGTGAAAGAATCTGGGGTTTGGTTGTTGGGGTTTTTTTATTTTTTTCATTTAGTAATGACAAATCTTTCTGTTGGTATGATTGTGTGTGGTGTAACTGTGCTTGAATAGCAAATGCAATTAAGAAGATTGAGTAGTGTACAGATTAGAAGATAGTAATGCACCAGAACTGAGATCACTAAAACTTGGAACTATGTTCTAATGTAAATTTTGAAAGTTTTGTTTTTTTGTTTTTGTGGGGTTTTTTTGTTTGTTTTTGTTGTGTTGGGGTTTTTTTTACTTTTTTTTAATCAGGAATTATTTTATTCCTTCTTTTCATTCATAATACCTTTAACTGAAATTGCCACAGGATTTTTTTATCTGAAATTTCTGGGTTTATTTGAATGCTTAATAGATACATAATTGTTCATAATTACTTCAGCTTCTTGGTGTAAGATAGTTAGGTTTTTTAACAAAAAAAAAGTTTCAAACCTATTTAAGCATGTGACTAGTGGTGATGAGCACATTAACTCTAATGACATGCTTAATTTAAAACCACACAGAAATGATTTGCTAGTAAAGAGTACAGGAGGATATGGAGCTGGATAGATTTCCAGTTCACTATTTTGATTTGAAACTGCTCTCAAAAAAGCATGTTCTCTGTTGACAGAGAAAGATCTAAACAAATTGTGTTTTCTGTCTTGTGCCATCACAGTGTGACTCTAATAGGTGATAAACAGCTGCTTCTCTAAAGTCTGTTTCATAACTCTAAGCAGTACATACCTCTTTGTATCAGTACTTTTTGATCTGCTGCTTTTGTCTTTTTCTTTTCAAAATTTGTAAAATCAAAGATCGCTCTGACTTCTGATATTTTACATTATTTGCTATGGAAAGGAGCAGTTAGAAAATGGACAATGAAAATGCAGAATTTCATGCAAAATTTTCGTTAACAATTCAGACATTTATATTTTGCCAATCTGATTGAATTCACCTCAATTTACTCAAGACCATTCTAAAGCTACAAACCTAAATGTATTCCTAGGCTGTGTGAGCAGTTGTGATTTTTGCTATTCATTGGGTACATGAATTCATGTCTCTAATTTCTGAGGGGCATATTAGTTACTCAGTAGTAGGTTTTTGGAAATTGTTGAAAAGTATCCAGGACAGAGAATGGTTTAACCTCTTTTTTTTTTTTTTCCCCATTAGCTTTGGCAAGTCATGTTGTAGCTCTCTGCCATGTAATAGCATCTCTGTGATCCCCACATCTTTGCCAGGCCCCTCATGCTCTACTTTAAACTTTAAACATTGATTTTTGCAGAGGTGCTTCCAGCTGCCTAAATGCAAAGTCCTTAATTTTCAACGGGAGAAGGAGGGAAGGAGGGAGAGAAAGAGGGAGGGAAGGAGGGAGAGAAGGAGGGAGGGAAGGAGGGAGAGAAGGAGGGAGGGAGGGAGGAGAGAAGGAGGGAAGGCAAACAGGAGGGGGGGGAAGGAAGGGTGGGCAGGAGAGAGGAAGGGACAGAGGAAGGAAGGTGTTTGTGTGGGATGTGTACTTTGCATCAAGTATGAGAACTGCATGCCAGCTGCTCAGTCAATTTTGTTCATATATATTTAATTGATCTACCTAAGCTGTAGTGACTCAGGCATTTATAGAAATCGATGGAAAAGGAATAAGTCTCTTCACAGAATTTACAAAAATATAATCATTAGTTTTGTCCTGATGTCAGTTCACTGTGGAGAGGAGAGCTTTCCACTCTGAGTACTTTTCCTCTTAGCTTTTGCCATTGTATTGGTTGTTAATTTATACAGTTGTATGGTAACCAAATTAGCTTTTTTTCACTTTTTAAAAAATAAAATTATTCAATTTATTTTTGTTTTTAGCAAACAAGTGCACTACTTTTATTTTCTTAGTAATTTTTTTATGCAGTTGTGCCTAAATTAAATTTCAGAGGGATGGTCACAACTGTAAATCATTTAGAGAGTGGTGCAAATAAAACAGATAGACAGGAAACTATAATTACATTCTTGGCTTATTACCCATGTGTATTTTTGTAACATTTTTTAAGCTTTTTCTGCAATAGGAATAGGAATTAAAAAAAAAAAAAGGTTGCACCCTGAAAAGGTTCTTAAATATTTAGGAAAAAAAACCCAAATCAAACAAAAAACCCAAAACAGGTAAAGACCTTTTTGACAGTAATTTTCAAAAGGAAAAATACATTTGAATGCTTTATTTGAAGCAATAGAGAACAATCCAAATGAAATTATTGAGAAAGTGGCTTTTTTTTCACCAATTACTATTGAATTCCATTCAGATTACCCTCTCTACAGCAGAGTACCATCTTTTAGATTTATACTATAGCAAATATGCAATTCTGCAGAAGGGAATTTTAGCAAATCTTTCTCTCTTAACAGTTCTACATAATACAGGGGCACACTGGAAAGAAAATATTATAGAGTTCAGTGTGTGGAATTTTCTGCTTAATATGTCGGTGATTACACACCCAATCAGGAAACAATGAAAGTTCTTTTGTATGTTTTTGCCTGCCTCTCTTTCTGCAGACCGGAAAAGGAACTAAGTTTTTACCTTTCAATAGGGCTGAATCCTCCAATAACTCAACTAAAAGAAGATGGTAAAGTAATTCACCCTGTGAATTACTGAGGAAACTAGAAAGATTAGCTTATTTAATGTATGAGTTCTTGCTGGCAGTGAACTTTTCATGCCAAAGTCATTTCATTTTGCTATGTTTTACGGAGTTCTAATTGTCCAGAGAAATGAAAATGGTGAGATTTCTCTCATTGACTCCAGAGGTACTGTATAAATAAATAAAATTTGAAGATTAATTTCAAATACAACAGCTTGTACTTGGATACTATGCTTCTAGCTTTGGAAGGTTGTTGAATTGCTGTGCAGATGTGCTGAATTTGATGTGGAACACATATTGGCGGGGAAGAGAATAAAATAATATTAGAAATTACTTTGAGGCCATGACGTTCATTTATTTGTGCATACATTTTATTTGGGAATTATCAGAGATAGAGTTTATATAATTATCAGAGATAGAGTTTATATAATTTCCCAAATATGCAGCTGGGATCAGTTTGTTAAGAGTTGAAAGTTTGAGGGTTTAATTCCAGGTAAAATGAACTATGGAGTCCTTTTAGTAACTGCACACTACATCTTGCTTGTCCCTCAGACAGTAAGACATGTAAATAAGTTGCTATCTTGTAATGTGCCTTTTGCCACGTGCTTATGATTCCTTTCATAAATTCATCTAAGACCTCATCTGAAATTGCAAATCTCAAAGCGTTTGGCAATTTATATGTACACAGCATAGAGTGTATGTCTGTACATATGTTTAGACCATTTCCCTCTCTCCTCTTTCCTGGTGAGATACTGAGAGTGATGCAATGTATTAGAATGAAATAATCCAATTTTCCAAGTGGTCGGCTCATTTTTCCATCACTTGGACTAAAAATATCATCTCTTGAAACAGAATCATTGTATATCTGTGTCACTTACAGGTTAGACTTTTCTGGCCTTGTGCCAAATTTAGTAGGAAAAGCTCTTTGTAGGAATAAGGCAGAAAAAATGGAACATGAGGATATTTTTAAAACTTTTCATACATTTTTAGTTGACTCTTTGTTTCAGACTGGCTAATTGTGTGGTGTAGTAAAAGGTTCCATTAGACCTTTATTTAAGAGAATCTGTACAATCTACTCATGGCTTCACACAGAACCTCAGGAAGCACAAGAGAACAGCTGAAACCTGTTTTAGAAACTAAAAGTTACATTTGTCAAATAGATGGTTTGAACATTCAATAATGTGAAGCCTTGAATGATGACTATGGGTCATCCTCTTCCAAATGCATCTTGCACAACTGAACTCTTTTAGAGGTACATTTTTACAGATGTAGATTCTTGTCTTGTACCTAGAGGTACATATCTTCAGTTTTGGGAGGTGTCGTATTTACTCTTAGAAAAGAAAAGGTTTCTATATGTATCCATCTGTACATTCTTTTTATTTGTGGAAATAGGCGATGTCTTCACAGTTATGCATCTCAAAAAAATTCTGATCTCAATGGAGTGGGTTTGATGTAAGTGAGTTATGAAAATGATTACCAGTAAAAGGTGTAGCAGCAGAAAGATTGTGTTATTTTAAAAAAAATATCTTTGTGGTTTGAGACTGAAACTCATTTTCAAATGGAGGTCAGAGTATTGTAAGTTTTTCTCTGAGTAGGTCTTAGGTCTCATCTTGTATGGTGTGTTTTATTTTTATTTGTGTAAAGCATTTCAATAATTTTTCTTGATGCTTGTTTTGTTTGAATAAACGTGTTTACTGAGCTTAGTATGAGGCTGCAGTGAGATGAGGAGGATTCTGAAGATTCACCTGGAATATAATTTTACTGATCTGTGTTTAATAAACAAGAGCAATGATTTATTACTATAGACTTAAGCAATGGCTGTAAGGACTACTTTTAATGGTTGGGAATCAATGCCAAGTCATGCTTCTGGCTTTGAACAGTCGCTCTCTGTCCTGGTTTGCTTTTGTGAGGTCAGTCAATGTCATTTTCGCTCCTCTTCTTCTCACCGGGGTCCAGTACCCTGAGAATAATATTCCTGACTAATACTCTGATATTATTCTGTTTCAAAAATTCTCGGCTTACACAGGCACTCCTGAAACATGAAGTGAAACTCTCAGACGTGTTGACTCACCAACCACACAAGCATACTGCAAAATTACACATTAGCTCACACTGATTAAAATTGGTCTCAGCTAAACAAATTAAGGGGTCTGATCTCTCATCCATATGCATGGCTAATTCTCATTAATGCTAATAGAGCATATTTGCATACATGGATGGGAGAACAGGCCTCTGAGGCTGATGCTTCAGTGTCAGTTTGGTTGATTTCTGGGACCACAACAAAACATTCAGTGTTAAGTGTTTCAAAAACTTAAAGAAAGATCAAAGGGGAGAAAGGTCAATAATGTACCTTTTCTTGTACCTTAATGTGGTAGATAGATAAAACAATATATCTTATCTCTTGTAAATTCAGAGGCAAGTAGAACTTTTTACCTGATACACTTTTTTTTTTGTAGGGTCTGCTAACAAATTTAGATTTATATGCCTGTGTTTTCAGACAGAAATAAGGAAAATAACCCAAAAACATTAGTACAAAGTTTCATCCTCCCAAAACAGTGAAACATTGATGTGTGTAAAGTCTCTTAAGGCCATCATCATAATTTTACAAGCTATAAATAACATTTACTGTATTTGAGCACGTTCTTGTGCTACATACAGTATGTCAGCTGTAATGTCATCTAAAGAACTCCCATGATTTAGTCATTTCATATTCAGTTAAATGTTCTCAGAACACATTCTGTCAAAACATTTTAAATATTTGTATAAAACTGTAAAAATAGTGTTGTGCATCTCTTACCAGATAGTAGGAGCTGACAGCCTGAGCTGTGCAAGGATAGAAGAGGTGCACATTACAAGGACTGATGCCTCTAGGGTGTTTGTTGTCTGGGTACAAGGGCTTTCAAACAAGCAACACTGGGAGAGGCTGGCCTGTATGTTTTAATTTTAAGAAATTCTAAGTAAAAATTGATTAATTCATGATTACTAAAACACACCAATCATGAATTTTTGGTAATGCTTGTACCTTTGGCTGCTCTTTTAAATCTCAGAGTCTGTTCTGGGCTGGATATTCCTTGATGTTAAACTGCAAAAAATGACTATATGCATCTCTTTTCTTCCCCTGGGCACAATTTGAAGCGTCCTGGCTGTGCTATTAACTACCAAAGCCTAGGATTCTAGTGGAAAATTAAGCCACTGGATATGATAGAGGATTACAAAACTAAGTATTTTAGATTCATTGTCATGGGTGAGGTAGACACAGGGATGGAACCACACTTCTTAGTGGCATATAAAGTAAAAGATATTTGTAAGTAGAATGGGACCACTGTTTGAGGGTGTTCATCATGAGGGGCTATTGTTACCACTCTTTGTTGCTTTCTAATATAGGTGATTCATATCAGCCACCAAGGTTTTCATTGATATCCCCTGAGAGCCATTCCTTTTGCCATAGCTATAGCCATCTGGACATTGTTACCTGGATTACTGTTGCATCCTGGCTTCCTGCTCCAAATGTCTTACCTGGGCACAAGTTTGTTATGAGTTCATCTGTGCTTCTTTCCTTCTTTTCTGTTCATGACTAATCATTAGAGCAGGTCAGGTGTAACCCGGAGCTTTGAGATAAGCCTCTCCATGGCAGTGTTTTTTTGCTTGGTTTGGTTTTGTTGCACACACCACAGTCATGTAACAGTTCAGGCTGGGCACTGGGCAAATTCAGTCAAGGTCTCAATTACTTTAGCGGTGCCTTCAGATAGATTTTACTCTTTGGCAATTAAGATACTTTGTTAACATACTCTGAACTTGCTAATGATGGAAGGAGGCCTTTCATGTGTTTCTGATCAGAAAGATGCACAATGAAGTGATACTTTCTCACTTGCCTGCTTCTTTTAATTTAGCCCAGCTTGTAACTTGCAACAATATAATTTATTATATATCAGAGTCATCTAGACAATTTGGAAAGATTTGGTATATTAAGCTCTTCATTAAGGTGAAAAACAGAGTTTGGGTTTCTTTGTTCTTAAATTAGTCTACAAAGACATCAACTCCCATGAATTAACAGAATAACCTGTTTGTGTGAAATGGAGGCCTTGAAACAGAATTCTGTTCTGTACAGTGCTCCATGGGCTTTCATGGAGGTCCCTGTAGATCTTAGTCACTTTGAAAACTGAAGTTAAAACTTCAGTCCACAAAGAAGTGAATAATATGGATTTGAAACACACTCACTAGCTGCTTCAATAGCAGGTGATCAGAAAAAAAAAGACAGTTGCTTTTCAATAGCAGTTTAGAATGTGTTCTGACAGAAGGAAGACAGAAAAACCAAACAAATCACTTTGATGGGATGTGAATACCATGTTGGGGAATTTTTGTTTAGTTAAAAGAAAACAATGAGTAAAATTGCAGGTTTTGTAATATGTATTTCCTGCAAATATGTCAGATCTGGTTGCAGTTTAGGGCAGAGATCTTTGTAGCAATTCAGGTTTGCCAAGAACTTGAAAGAGGAGTGACACAGAGAAAGAGGAGTGACAGAGTTTTGTTTTACAAAGGCAACCAGTCCCTAACTTTTGCAGCAGAGGAAGGAGGTTGCCAAAGTAATTAAGCCATAAAAATTAAACCCAAGATTTATTACTTAAGATGAAGACGAGACACAAAGTACTTCCATTTGCCTTATCAATGAGATGTTTGTGTTCTGTGCTGCTGAACCCCCACAAGGAGAACATGCCATCTCCTGTGTCAGGGACATCTCAGGAGTATTTCATCTGATTAAACGTAGTCGCTGGGCTAGTGGGGTGTCAACCTCTTCCACCACTTCTACTTTAGATCTGTTATTAGGTACGTCCAACTCTCTGCTATTATATTCCTGAAGGCTGCCTGTAGCCAGCCTGTGTAGATTGCAAAAAATTATACGGTAGAGCAAAATTTGTCTGGGAATTACAGGGCAGAAGAAAATTAAAGCTAAGTTAAACTGTAAACACACATAGAAGTTCTTTCCTGATGCTGAAAAAAAACCCAAAAAACCCCAAACCAACAAGCCAACAAAAAAACCCCAACAAACAAAAATTAACATGTTTTATTTTTCCTTTTGTTTATGTAGCCTTTTCCTCATATTCTAGTTCTGCTCTTAAACGATTGTCTATATAATGGGGAAACCTATCTTCTTCCAGGAATTTAAGTCAGGCAAAACTGTGTACATGCTGTAGATTCTAGAAAAATAAATTCCTATCCAACTATTCATATAATTTATTAAAACAACTTAATTTAATCTTCTCTCTTGAAACAAATATGCACGCTTCATTAATTGACCAAAGTAAACCAATGCCAAAAGTGCAACTTTTGCAATTTTCCTTTAATAGGGAGAAAATAAGGACAAATCAAAACACAATGAGAAGCCTCATGTGGGAGATTGTAAATTGATTTCTTTTTTTTTTTTCTTTGAGATAGAACATAAGGTTTCTATTTCTGTTACATGCTGTCTCATTTGAGTATTTGTGCTGGTGCAAGAAGAACATGCTGCTATTAAGATTAGTTACAGAATGTTTTGTAGTTACTCTTGTGCATCCATAGTAATGTTAGATGTCTCTGAAGAATATAAAAAATTCAAGAATACATTTATGGTCAGTTTTGTTGAAATGAAGATGGATATATAGAAAAATACGAAGACTTGTGACAAGCTTAATAATTGTTTAAAATTTTAAATGAGAGTAAGCTCTTAGACAGGAGAGAGGGGTTTTGGAATCTTTTTAAACTTTTTTTCTCTCAAATATATTGTGTGTACTGCTTTAGATTCAATGGAAATTTTATAATTTTCCAATCTTACACTAATTCTTTATTACCATTCTGCAATCCGATCCATAAATTCCTTCTGGTCACAAGACAAGCTTCAGTCTTCTTTCAAGTAGTTCAAAAAATAAGTTCATACAAACTTCTTTTGTATAATTAGATCATTTGGATAAAATATTTCTGAGGATGTGTCCTACTTCAGCAGGAGGGACCAGCTAACACTGTGTGGGGGTGATCAAAGCTGTGTATTCTACCCCCTCTATTCATTCCCCAAGGACAATGGACCATTAGCAGCAGCTGCCCAGGGAGTCATTATCACCTTCACACCCAGCCTGAGGGGGTGTGGCTGCTAATGGGCCATCAACAGTTCAGTACCCCCTGGCTCCCAGAGTTAATCACCCATTGTGTGAGTCCCCACCCAGGGGGAGGGACTGGGTGCTCCCTGAGGGTACATAAGTGGTGGGTAGGAGGACCTTGGGAATTTTTCTCATCGGATCCAGAGGAGCAGCAGGACCTTGACAGGAGGAGATCACCGCTCTCAACCAGGCCACAGCCCTCGCCTGCACCGACAGGTTTTTTCACTCCTTTTGCTTGGGACTTGGGGGAGCCACAGGGGTCTCAGCACAAGGGCAAACAAACCCCCTTTGGGTTTGTGCCCCAGGACACTGGGTTATACTGCTGGGTTTTGTGAGTTGGAAGCAATTTCCTTTGTGTCAGTATATTTATTATGATATTATTATTAAATTTTAGCTCTGACTTATTATCTCTCTCGTGGTGAGTCCATTTTCCCTGCTGGTTCACCTTTAAACCAGCACAGGATGTCATTTTTCTAATGCTGCCTTCTTTTTCCTCTCAGTTATTCTTACTCAGGCAAAGCAAATTTTTTCATAGATGTGGTTAAGGTTAGAGCTGTTCATTAGCAGCTGAATTTTCCTGCTGCTTCAGTGATGTCAATAGGATGAGTTTTTTAAATGGTAAGAGTTATTTTTCATTCAGCATTATTCCTTTAGTTCTTTATATGTTAAAAAAGTCCCACAAAAAATAGCATTGAGCAGAATAATTTGGCTTGTGATTGGCACACAGTTTAGGAGCCAATATATTTTTATTTTCCTCAGCCTAATAGGCCCCTCATTGTGAGGATGCCATTTTTCATGTCCAGACCTTTTTAAGTGATGCAGTTTGGACTGCATACATTTTGGTACTTAAGTATTTATAAATGAGGTATTTAATGCTTGTACTCTTTATTGTGATATTTGGAAAAGGTGGGCAACTTTTCTATACCAGTATGTTTTACGAAGTTTTGAAAGAACTGTGAAGTCTTCAGATGAAGTTCAAAGCTATATTAGGTTATAATGAACATGAATTGTTGAAAGAGATAATACAGAACTTTCACAATAACATTATGGGTGATTTCTTAACTTGAAACTGGATGCATAATTGACTTTTTGGTTCAAATGGCTAAATTCTAGATTTAACTTACTTAGATGGGTGATTGGAAGAATGGAGCAATTGATGTCTGAACATTTCTACCTATGTGGGAATTTTCTTTTCACTAGTTTCAGAAAGAGAGAGGGGAAAAAAGAGAAATGTTTTGTTTTTATCAACTGTTCTGTTGGATTGCTTTGGTATCTGAGAGTAAGTGAAAACTTGCACTGTTGTTTTGTTTGTTTTTTTTATTTCTTGGTGTTGTTTTGATTTAACAAATTTCATTACTTATTTGAACTGTCGTGTTGGAAATGAGTGTTTTAGATCGCTCAAAGATATGGGCGAAAGCAGGTTTAATATCAAAGTGAGAGCGTGACAAAGTTCGTTGGCAAGGTTCACTCCACTACTTACTAGATGGTTAAAGCACACATAAAAAATAGACTAAAATCTAAAATCAACTACAATAGTCTATGTGAAGTCTAGGGATGGAAAAAGAATAAGGGTAGGAAAGAGTAAGGGTAAAAAAGAGTAAGAGAGTGTCCTGTTGAGTCACAAGATTCAGCATGAACCTTCTTGCCAAATTTAGCCCTGAGCTAGATCAATGGTTCAGGCCTAAAGGTTGTAACAGCACTAACAACAGTCAATCAGTAGCTTAATTTACAATTAAAAAAAAAAAAAGAAAGAAGATTCTAAACAATCTATTATAAGTGCAACAGTAACTCACTTATGGACCTGACTTACTTAGGAATCTAATGTACTTCAGAATCTAAGAGAGAAACATTCACAGTACATTTGCTATGGCATATTCACTCTTGCACACACACAGACCTAGCGGATTACGTACAAGGTATAATATACCTGTGAAAAAATTTCCCTCGAGTTCCAAGAAGTACTTACATTGGATGCCTTTGCATTTTCTCAGGTAGTGAAGGGCTGAGCCTTGAGGAGTGGGGGTATCAGCCCAGGCTCTGTCAGTGGCAGTCCTCCAAGTACAGTAAACTTGAGAGCTCTCTTGCTCTGAGAGGCTCCCCACTTGGATAGATTGCTGGTTGCAGCTCACTTAGGTCCAATAGAGAGCTCAAAGGGTCTCACTAAGGACCACTGGATGGGATTGCAAAAGAGTTGGCTTCAGTTATAGTAATTTTCCAATTTGGGTCAGTAACATTCTTTGAAAGTTCAGTAACAAAAGCATTGTTCCTACTTGGGTTGTTACTCAGGCAAGTAAAATACTTTTCTAAGGCTGTTCCTTAAAAAACAAGATCTTGTTAGACAGCACTAACTCCTGGGAGCAGATACTGTTTCTGATGAGCTCAAGAGGAGCTTAGCCCAAGTGCTGTTCATCAAGGCAGATGCCTAATGAGCATTTCTGAGATTATAGTACAACCCAAGTAGGAGGAGGCAGGGAAGAGGAAGAACAAGCACATGATGGTTTAAGGATATTATTTTTTAACAATTCTTCCTGAGCTAAGCCTTTTTTTTTTTTTTTTTTTCTCTACGAGAAGTCAGGAGTATTTTAGAGATATAGTGAGTTATGATCCTACATACATCAGGCAGGGATGAAGAACAGACATTTGAAAAGAAAAGTAAACTAAAGCAGGCTCCTTTATTCTAAACTAATGTATTGGAAGCAGTGGAAGTCAAGTGAGTTTGATGAAGACTTCACAGGGCTTTTTTGAAGGACTAGGAATACATGAAATTCTCTTAAAGTCTTGCTTCAGGCCTTAGTTGAAGGGGATAGCTGGAATTTGCCTCAAGTGAATGTTTTCATTGGTAAGGGGAGTGCAGCGCTTTGGAGTGTAGGCCACAAAAGCTCTGTCTTGTCACAGATCCTGGTCCAAGACCAGTCTTGTAGTCAAGGCAGTCTACTTTGTAGATCTTGTTTTCCCAATCATGAGACAAAATGGCATTTCCCATTCTTCTGGGAGATTCAAACACAGTTGCCTCTGGGGGAGGTCTTTCTTACTTCCCATCCTCCCTTCTTTCACTCTTTCTCTCACAATTTTTTTTCCAGATTTTCCCTCATTTGTATCTCAGGCTTAATTTAGCTTTCTTATTTTGCTGTATTTTTCCTAATTTTTGTGGGTGTAAAATACAGGAGCCTTCCTTTAAGTACCCTAGAACTGGATATTGCTGCATAAAACTTTTGTTTCTTTGTTTTCTGTTTTATAACTCTGGCTACCCTGTCGACTTTTTCAGGTTAGGCAGATTTCATAGTCTCTGTAGAATTTATTACATGATTTGCTCTGAGCTGAGAAGCAGATCTGTTATGCTTATGATGGACTCACTTCTAAAGTTAAACTATAAAAATGCTAAAATAGTGAAAACAACACCAAAAAAAAACTATCAAAGAAAGAAACAAACCCCTGTGAGATTTGAATAGAAGGGTGGCCATATGGCTCCACAGGATACTCTCAAGGGCAAAGTCTGGTTTTAAAAGCATCAGGAAACCCTGGTGATAACCTCCCTAAAAGAAGCCCCTGCTCTACAGGTCTGATGTGCCCTGCTGCTCCTGCCATCACATGGATCTGACTTGTTCCTTATGGGAGCAAAGCTCTGAAAGGCTTGTGCCTTTGGAGCAGCATCCTGCATCTCCAGTGCATGCTGCTGTGCCAGGTCTGAGGCTGCTCCCATGCTTGAAGTTAGGGCTTTGACAGAAGCACATTGCTTGAATCAGAGGCTTAGCATGGATTGATGTCTGTTCATCATAACTCCATTCTACACAGCTTTGTCTGTCACTTTCAGTTTGTTAATTCATTATTGTAGTCCCTTATCAGTGTTTCAAATATCTCTTATACCTTGTATTTCAGTGATGGAAGTATGTGTCTGAAGTGTGATATCATTATGAATGGCCAGTTTGTGGGGACATAGATGTCATAGATCAAAGCTTTCACTGTAAATCTAAGGGAAGTTAAATTTTCAGTGACTTATGGCTCTGGTTGCAACTCCAAATACTCAAGCAGGTTTTCAAATTAAGCAGTTCCAGCATTCATGCAGTGGAATGATTGCATAATACAAGAGCACAAATTTAATCCCTAAAAAAGTTTTGTTGTTCTGTGGTTTTGGTTTTTAATTCATTTAGATATCAGATATTTTAGACAGAAGGCTTTTACTTGGTTCTATAATAAAGTAATAGAAGAAGGAACAGAAACCTTTGGTTAAAGGCAAAGTCTGTTCCAACAAAGCTTGGTAACAAGCGAAGGGAGGGAATTTGAATTGTACATTCTGTTACAGAAAAAATAAATCCCAGTTGCCTAAGCATTGATAACTTATGGTGGACTATTTCAATACACACATTAAAATTAAACTTGAAAGTTAAAATATCATGAAATTATCAAGTTAGCAATAGTTATGAAACAGATAATCACAGAGAGGACTGAGATTTGTTTGACATAAAAATATATAAAGAAAATCAGCTGTCAAAAATGAGCACCATAGAGCAGAAAAAGAATCTGAAAGCTTTTGTGCTTCAGTTTTTCAGGAAGTGATGGTGTAATATGTATGATTGGAAGGGGAATAGGCAGTCTGACAAGTTTAAATAATTTTATTGATGCTAAGGGGATGAATTTGAATTTTTAATACTAATTGCCATTTTACTCCATTGGTTAGTGCTGCATGACCTGTTTTGTGGGGTTTTTTTCTGTCTCTGATAAATATTTTTTGCTCTTTATCAGAAGTTTCTTTTGTAGTATCTTGAAGAGTGAGTATTCCACCAGGGCAGCATTTTCTTATGAAAAAAAAAAAAAAGCTACCAACACTTTACTTATCCATAATGACAACTCAATAGAGAAATATGTGTCAGATGCAATCCAGAGATTCATGGCTCTGGGAAGAATGAATGACAGTTGACTTTAGGTATTAAGTCTGTCTGGACAGTTGTCTATAGTACTTCTGAGAGTATACAGCCATAAAGAGCAGAAGTGATGACATGAACCAAAGTGAAGCCTAATTAAAGCCACTACTATCAACAATTCAAATACCAGAACATTTTCTCCACTTCTGATAAAATTAGAGGTCTCACCTGAGTGTAGCTAACCATTAGGCTACATATGTAAGGTGAATTTGGTTTTCATTATTCTCACACTATTTATATGAATAATGATACATATAGTATATATGTATATGCCATTAAATATACACCCACTCTTCAAAATGAGGTTTAGATTGTGGTTATGGTGAACTGGAAAGCATTACAAAGTAGGGTTTCCCAAGTATCTGAAGAAGACCAGTTAGAGTGCAGCAGATCCAAAATTCTTTGAAGTGCTCTGAGTATGCCCTTCACCCTCTACCCCTCCAAAATGCAGTAAGGTTGATGAAAACTTACTATATTTCAAGAGCTGAAAGTAATTTTTTTAAACATCTTGTAGAAGAGGTGAAACAAATTGTGTGAACTGTGATTCCCTTCTCAGTCATTAAAATGTTCAGTCTCAAAGTTGGATTGTTTCCGGTGGTCTATTTCATTTATCAAGAGAGTGGTTTAAGAGAACATCAGAAGCTGCTAGTACTCCCTACTGAGAAAAGAAAATAAGACATGAGTCTGGAAATTACAACTGAGTAAGACAAAAAAACCCTGGAGGGTCATGATTTTGATTTTAGTGATGCTTTTACCAAATCTTGTAGTATAAACACAGATTCACAAACATTTAAAATAAATATTTAAATAGTTCTTTTTTATTGTTTTGTTTTGTTTTGGGGTTTTTTTGTTGTTTGTTTGTTTTTGTTTTTGTTTTTTTTTTTTTTTGCAATCTGAGCTCAGTTTCCATCAGACAGCCAGGGTCCAAAGTGTAGAAGTTTGGAGATGCAAAGCACTGTCAAGACTGATAATGACCACTGTAATGTAATGGTGCCTAAATGAAGTGCTGCTCATTTTTAGATATAATTTCATAAGCACCATTTCTGTCCTTCTCATGCCTTTGTTGTATTAAGTTTGGAGGGAAATTCAGATCTTAAGGAGATGTACAGTTCAAAGAGGACTAGAGTTTTACACACTGTACTAACTAGTTGCTGCCTATCTAATTAGCTGGGAATTAGCTACCTACTGTGACTCAATATCAGAAGTTGACTGTTAGAGTTTTATCTTTATTGACTTATTAGAAAAAACATGTTGTATATGCATATGTGCTTTTGTTTAGCACTGCTGTCTAAAGAGATTATTTGTTAGAATAAATCTTATATTCTTTTATGAACATGAGAGGTAATGGTGAGAACTGAGTTGCTGTTCGTTAACAGTTGTTGGTAAAGCTGTCTCGTTGTGTGGGCAAGGTTTAGAATCTATAGGCTACAGCCCAAATTGTTTTTCCTAAAAACTGTTTGACTTCAAAATTTAGTTAAAAATCTCTGGAAAAATATACAGACAATTTCCTACAAGCTTCTGGCATTAGCACTCTCATTCAAATACATATTTTAATGTCCTTACTACTTACATACTCTACAAAATATAAGTCCTAATATAACATTTATTTTTTCAACCAATCTTTCTGAGATGTTTGTGCTTTTTTTTCCTCACGTTCTTGTTCATGTTTTTCTACATTACCATATATAATAGGAAGCCATATATATTTGTTAAGGCTATAAAAGAAAGCAAAAATACTCCCCATATGGGCAGACGTGTCCAATAAGTGTAGTCTGTGGCCTTATCTACTTAGTGGCCCCTTAGATATGAGCAGTGTTGAATTCATTACCATAATGGTCTACTCTTGTGGTCCTTACTTGTGTGTTGGCCTTTGCCTCTTGCCTCTAATATGGCAGCAGCATGTCTGTTATGTTGCAGGTTCAGATTTCTTTGTGCAGTGGCATTGCATAGATTAGATTACATTTTGTCATATTGTGAAAGTTTTGTGCATCCAGTCACATAAGCAGATACATCATCTGTATATCCATCATGTGAAGGGTAGGTCAACCTGATTTTTTTGCCTTATTTTCTTGTCAAGTAAAAGATCAGGAATTATTTCCTTGAATATTAGCATAAGAAGCTGTGTGGCTTCCCAAGACATATGAAAGCTCTGTGTATGAGAAATTTTGCAGCTGAATCTAACATGGATAATGGAGAAAACATCAGAAGACATGAAGGAAAAAATGGCTGAAAGAATAATCCAGCTCACTATTATATAATTCATTAGTGTATGTGAAAGGAATCATACACCTCAAATTGGAATTTGAACCTTATTACTAAATCCAGAGCTTTTTTCAGTGTCACCTCATCAATGTGCATTCACAAACATTTTCAGGCATAGTCTAGCTAGTCCTAAATAATTTGATTTATGATCTGTAACTTTATGAACTGATACAAAACTAGGACAGTTTTTAATATGAATGATATTGTGTTCATATCTGTAAGAATAGTGTTTGAGAAAGATGCCACATTATGATACTGACTGCTCAAAAGCCAAAGTAGATTCTCAGCACAAAGAAATGAGATAAAAAATGAACACATGGAAATCTGTGTTGTGCTCCATTTGCATCTGACTTTGGACTGGTAACTTTAGCTAGAAATTTAAAATAGAATGAAAAGTAGAAACTACTTATGACCACTTATTTGAATTTTTGTTACTGTTGAATCTCAATATGCTAAAGGTACCTACTAATGGCCTGAGCTTTTCTGATGTAGAAAAACACTCTTACTTGAATTTCCTTTTAAGTGTCCCTGAGTCAGTCTGATGTGACCAGATCTACTGAAAAACTGGAAAAATGCCATGTTGAGTTCTGTGCTTATATATATGACTTCAAGGCCCAAGGATCTGGGATGGACTAATGTCAATTTAAATGAATCTGTAAGTGTATGAAAGAGATACAAAAGAACAAGCCAGGCACTTGGAGATGCTATCTAAGCTTATTAAACACAGGTGCCAGAGTGTTCTGCTTAGATTTCAAAACATTCCTATCACTCGTTCCATGCTTGTTCCTACAGGCTATTTTGTACATAATCTGGTTATATGCACCTGGCTATGAGATTTGTTACATGTTTTTTCAAAAGGTGAAAATTCTGGCTAGGGAACCAGCAAAGTGAATTCAAATCACTACCAACAAGCCCAGACAAAGATATGTGTGGAAGAAGCGATCTGTAAGCACTGCAACAGTGTACTGATTTGCAAAGGTTAGTGGTGCTTACAGTCTGGAAAAAGGGAAATACTTTGAAAAGATAAAAGCTCTGATAAGCTGCAAATGATGAATATTACAGCTAAACAGGAGTAGATTATCTGCACAGGGAAAACACTTATTAATATCAGACTGGGCACTTCTACATTAGAAACAGTAACAGAGATACCAAGCAGGTGACAAGGGAGTAATAAGGTAAAATTCATCATACGTAGTGGCAATTTTACTTGTATTATTACAGAATTTGAACTACATGTGTAGATTAATAAAGTGGAAAAAGAGTGACAGCTTGTAATAATGTCCTGGTAGAAGACCTGAAATTGTCAAGAGACTCTTTTTATTGCATTTTAGGAGATGAGAAGTACTTTAGAGTTCAGAGTCAAAGAAAGACTGCAACCATATTTATGATTCATGTAACTGGGAGTTTTCCCTTTTCCTGAAGAAAATTGAAATTCCATACTTTTCATTTTTATTTTTCTAATAATGAGCAGTTGACATATAAGTATAAACCTCAACATACAAATACATGCACCGAATACCTCCAAAACAAAATTATTATGGAATTCTTTCCATATCTAGAGAGACAAATAACTAAAGAAATGTGAATAAATAAGATTTTTTCCTGCTAAGAAAGAAGAAATTCTAGCAGACATGCTTTTTCAATGTTTTTAACAAAATAAAAAATAATCTCAGATTAGTTCTTGGATTGGCTTTGGCATCTAGGGTATCTTCTGGGATAGAAGGTTTTTTATATCATAGACCCATAGAATAGCTTCTGTTAGAAGGGACCTTAAAGATCATCCAGTTCCATCCATTTCTGCCATGCAGAGGGACACCTTCCACTAGAACAGGTTGCTCAGAGCCCCATCCAACCAACAGAGAACATACTGGACATTTAATCTAAAGGGAAGAAACAAATGAAGGAGGATGCCCAGAGATTCTGAGCAGCACTGGGAAGAGCTAAAAATTCTACCATAGGAAACACAAAAAGTGAAAATAGGGAAAATAGTAAAGAGGGGAATAATAACTAGGGAAAACAGAGGAAAATGTAATAAGGAAAACAGTAAATAAAACAAATGTACACATAAATCTAAAGATATTGATGTCCATCTCTGGAATATGTAGTTTAGCAATATATGAGTAAAACACATTCATGATTTGGTAACTACGTGGAAATCTTTTTTTTTTCTTTTTTTCTTTTTTCTCTTTTTTTTTTTTGACTCTAGGAGATACATAAAATATAACTCTCAGGATTTTGAGAAACTGAAGGACTTTCTGTTAGAGGGGTCAAGCCTTGGAATATTTTTACAGGGAGCAAACATTCAGGTTGTCTGCTGATTCTTGCAAGTATGATATTGGTACACATATTTTGCCTGGTATTTTGTAGAGAAGCCTCTGCTTTGGTAATTAAAATATGAACAAAAGCTAGAAAGAAATATTTTCAAAATGAAAAAGGTATTTCAGCCATGATCCATGGGAATGTATATATATATAATTTTACAAGCAAATACTAAGAATTGCTGAAATTGACTTTTATTGATCCCTCCACTGATATCTGGGTGAAAAGATCTTTCAGAGTGTGAGATTTTGCACAAATCACGGAGACCTCTCTTTACATTTTAGATGTTCATGGATAAAAGACAGGAATTTGATTACAGACCTGTCATTCAGTACAGTGCAGTCCAGCAGCAACTGAGCATGAGACACCACAGGTTGTAATTAAGGCATTAGAGCCTGGGAATTTATATACATTCCCTTTCAAAGTTATCCTATATATCTCTGTTACTACAAATTAGGATTTTAAACAAAGGCAACAGACTTGTGACTCTGTGTCACTGCAGAAAAACATATTTTTGTAATGGTCCATGCAGGTTGCTTGACTTAGCAAAAAAAATAGTTTGACCTATTTAGGTGAACCTCAGCTGCACACGGGAATGGAACAAGCTGTGAAAGCCCATTGCATAGGGCAACTGTGCAAGCTACAGACTACAAAGCCTAAAGTGGTGGTTAGTAAATCAAATAATGCCTCTACTCAACTATTGTCACACTCCTTGCTTCCAAAGGAACAGTGAGTATCTTAAATTTGTAAAAACACATTCCTTGCCAACTTCCTGAAAACCTTTTCACTTTCATTCATGATACAGAAGTATTACTCCATGGTGAGATCTCGTAAAAGACAAATGCAGTTTTTTCTTTATCCAATTCACAAGCAGAGAATAACAGAGGTGTAAAAAGAAATTCAGCAACTCGTAAGGAAGGAGAGTGTTGCAGAGTTTTCAGCTACTGTCCTGTACTGCCATACACTGAATTAGCAAAATGACAGATTGCCAGTAAAACTGAAATAAGCACATTCTAGGACAGCATGAATAGTATGAGGAAAGATGTAGTCCACATGTTGGACTATATTTTCCTCTCATAAGGCCAAATGTGTAGCTAGCTGACTTCTAATTCAAAAAAAAAAGAAAATAAAAAAACCCCAACTAGTTATATTTTATGAGAAATCTGACTGCTTTGAAAGGCTGATTCAAAGCAGTCAGGAAATAAATGCTTAAAATGTAGGATTTTAGTCACTACCTTCTTCATCTGAAAAAATTACTCTCATTGTCTGTGTTGGTTGGACTCTGGACAGCAGCTAAGCACCACACAGCTGCTCGCTCATGCTCCCCACTGCAGGATGAAGGGAAGAAAAATGGAAGAATAAAAGCAAGAAAAGTTGTGGGTTTAGGCTACAACAATTCAATAATTTTAATAAATTTAGCAATATTAATTTTACTACTACTACTACTACTAATGATATAATAGCAAATATAAATAAACCCCAAGAAAGAAAAAAATATGTAAATGAAAAGAGTTGCTCAACACAAACTGACTGATGCCCTCCCAGTCCCCCCAGCCCACACAGGCCCCATGGCCAACCTTCCCCCTAGTTTGTTGCTGAGCATGATGCCTCATGGTGTGGAATATCCCTTCAGTCGGTTGAGGTCAGTTGTGTTGCCTGTGTGCCTTCCCAGCTGCTTGTCAACCCATGGCCTCTTTGCTGGTGGGATGGTGTGAGAATCAAAAAAGGCCTTGACTCTGTGTAAGCACTGCTCAGCAGCAGCAGAAGCATCCTATACTAGCTACTCTGAAGAAAAATAACTCCACCCTAGGGCAAACCAGCACGCACTCCTATACTGCTATGATTTTGCCATTTAGTAATATGGGAATGAAAAAACTATTTTGACACTTCAGTTTAAGATTTCATGGAGTGAAGTACTGAAGGTCTTGTGTAAAAAAAAAATAAAAACTGACAGTAGGCTCTGTGGGAGTCAGTAATCAGCATAACTCACAAAAAATCCCAAGTGACAATGATCAGCAGCATGCATGAATGAAGGCAAAAGATGTAGGTCTGCTTATCATCATACAGGTAAGCATTTGAGTCGTGAGGTGTTCACGGTGGCTTAGAAAAAGACACTGAAGATAAGTCACCTGAGAATGCATAATTGCTATCATATTTTATCTTAATAGTAGTAATGAGCTGCATAACTGTATAACATTGAAATGTTTATCAGTTACATTTTTTATAGATAAGAAAACAGGTACAAAATTAGTAGTGTTTATTGATTGTATATCACAATAAAATATATCAGTGGTTCACCAAAAAGAGGAGATGGCTTTTCCCTCTGACTGAATAAAACATTGTTAAATACTCAGTCAAGCACAGGATATAAAAACCCCACACATATCTAAGGAAGCAGAAGAGTTATTATTTTTTCTCAAAAAGCAGATTCAGCTGGTTTTCTGTGTAGGTACCAGATACAGTAATTTTCCAGAAGAACTGATTCTGCCTGGGTATATTGAGAGATTTGAGGGGGAAACATGGATATAGGAATGTAACATTTCACCAAAAGGTAATGATTTTTTATGAAAGTGGTAAAGCAGAGGTTCGCTCTGAATGTGTCGTCTGGGGTATAAAGTATGTAAAAGATTATGAGTGTTTCTGCCATCTACGCAAGAGTGTAGCAGCTATATCTGATTTTGAGAGGAGGAAAAACAATATTCTGGTTTAACCTTTCCTGAATAGACCAAGTTTTTCTTGTGAACACATTTAAAGGTAGAACAGCTGAAAAGAGAAAAAAAAGAAATAAAGGGAGGGAGGAATATGCATTTTACTTAAACTTGGTTTCAGCTAAAGTGATTTTTAAATGTGCTGGTTACTGCATGTCACCAAGGTATTATGAACATAAGGATAGAAGGAACCTAAACATTGTCTCTCCAACAGTGTTTGGAGCATACAGTAGCATGAGTCTCCATTTCACATCCATAGATCAGGCACCATAAAAATCAGAGAAGCAGGTGTGACCTTATACAAGAAATTTATTTTGGTGCCTAAAAATAATTTGTCAGTTGGGTTTTTTCTTTCAGCTGTATATACTTCCTAGTGATTATCATGTTATTGGTAGTTAAAATATCAAGAATATAAGGTCAGCTTAAGCACTGTAAAAAGGTAGATAGTGAATTGAATAAGAAAACCAATTTTTGATCAATATGTAGAAATCAAATTCAAGATGATGCTTACTATTACGAGTAAGTAATACTAAAACATATAATCAATTCATCTTGAAAATAATGTTACAGTTCAGCAAGCTTCTGTAGGATACGAAAGAGCAGCATATATTAAGCAAAAGCAGCAAATTATACACAGTGCTATTAAGATGTAATTTTTCTAAACAGAGGATTTGCAGACAATAGTTATCCACTCTCTGTAGGAAGAAGAACAGATCAATAGTATTCATGACACAGTGCACTTGAATAATCAAGTTTCGTAATTTTTTTACGCACAATAACCTCCTTTTGAACACAATTAAGAATAGCCATGAATTATAACTCAACAAATAAATTGCTGTGTATTTTCCATGGATTGAAATCAGCCTGAAAAAATGAAATTAAGTATAGCTTCTCCTTTTTTACTTCCACCCCTCCTCCAACCCCAGATGGCCTTCCTTCATCAAAATCTCATTGGCTTGTGCTCTCATGGAGCTTCTAAGAGATTAAAGAAACTAGTGGCCTTTTGCATGCTCTCTTTTTAAGTGTGGCCATTTTAAGGTTACAGGTGTGATAGATCTTAAAACCAAATGCATGTTGCATGTTCTGTGCATCTGACTTGTTGGAACATGAAGGCATCAACAAGTCATGTAGGTTTTAAGTAATACAGACATCTATTTAACCAATTTTGCATTCTTAGAATGCAGTTTTTAAAAATTACATAACTTTTTTAGATAAGAACCTTTTGGTTTTTTAGTTAATCACGTAAAGCCAAGAAAGGTTGAACAGGCTTGTGTTTAGTTCAAAACCTAGCTCTGCTTGCCTCAATGAATTTTTTTCAGATCACACTTCTCTTTTTTTGATTCCCTTATTGTGAAATATAATTGCTGGTATTCATATTCTGTGAGCATCTGTCAAGATGTTTTATTCATTAATGCCTAGAAAGTCATGTGCTACACTCTGCAACGTACTATGTATATGGGTGTATAAATGAGCAGCCCTACTATATACGCTACTCAGTATTATTTGCATCACTATGTAGTATGTTTTGTCTTTGGAAGATTATGAAAGAAACTTTTTATGTAGTAAATATACTTTAATCTTTAAAAAGTTTTATGTACTTCTTGCTCACCACCATCAAACTGTGCAATCAATACCATACTGCTATATTATAAATATCTTTGTGTTTTCTTTATTAGTTACTAGTTCCACAAATGTGCTGTTGTTTGTGAGGTCATTTGGTTTTTTGTTCCCAAGCAGGAAAAAAAAATGAAAACCAACTTTTGTTGTGTCATAATGTAAATTTTTATTGGTCTGCCTGCCTTAAGGTGACCTTGCTGTCTCAGGTGTGGTGTTTTTTGTTTTGTTTTGTTTTTAATGAAGTATTCAGAATAGAGTTGAGAATAATAATAGCAAGAAATCTATTAACACTGTAGCTGTCAAGCTTACAGTAGATTTTCACTTGTGTCAGTATTTTCAGAAGGTGCATACCAAGTGTGTTAAATGCAGGGGACCTAAATTCTGTTTTCTTTTAACATAAGCTGTGCCAAAAAACTTGTATGATAAATATTATGAACCTGCTTTTAAAGAACAGCAAATGGAGGAGATCCATGAAAGGATATTATACCACACAAAATAAAGCTTAGCAAACTCTGTATGTGAAACATAAAAAAGTGTTACTTACATCTTCCTCCAATGTAAAACTAAATAGAGTATTATTCATTTTTGTTTCCTCAACTGTGAAAAGATTTCAGAAAAACTCTATTATTTTATTTTTGGTAGATACAAAATATGAATGTGAAAGAATGAAATTTTAGTTACCTTGTGACCAGTAGGTTTTTTAGAAGAACATTATTACCTTTTTTCTCTCTTCCGTCTCCCCCTCTTTATCTCTCTTTCACTTGTCTTTTCCTTGCTTGACTCTAGTGCTTGGGAAAGACTGTTTGCAGTGTTTCAGCTTCTAAACTGAGAAATAGTTTTCTGGAATGAGTGAGCACATGCTTTTGAAGAGAGAAATAAGCAGAACAAAAAGCACCATCAGGAAAAATGGACCATGGTGACCAAATGAATGTCATGCTGTTACCCAGGGCACTGTGTGCTCACATCCCACTGTGCTTTGCAGCGGTTCTGAATAGAAGATATACTAAGTGTCCTAAAAAGTGTTATCTACAGTGACCATATGCAGAAAGAGTTATAAGAAATTTAGAGGCTTTACAAGAAGTGTTCACAGAATTGCAATTGCACTATATCTTAAAATTCCCTAAATCCTTGATTAAATTACTGAAATTTTCAGCACTGACTGTATGTAAAGTTTTTCAATCTTTCTAGTATAAGAAAGAGAAAACTAAAGTATTGGTTTTTCAGAACAGTAGGGACTTTAAGAGTTCATTTCAGGTGGAACCAATGCATATTGATTCTTATTTTTTTTTTTATTTTATCTTTCCTGGAAGCTACATTGTCTTTTTCTGAAATGAAATTTTAAAATGCCTGAAGATTCTGTGATCACAGGGAGTTGTTTTCTCATCCATATAATTGCTATAAAATGCATTCCACAAAAGTGGAAAGAAAAGTGGTAAATTATTTGTTGAACTTTTTTCAGCATCATTTCCACAAATGTTTTCCCCTCTTCTCTTTTCCCTTCTTCCTGGTCAACTGAAGCAAAACAAAAGGCAACCAAAGAACATATAGAAAAGGTTTATAAAGAACTAACATGCTGCAGACTTCATGCCTTATGTAGATGAAATAGAAATTTAGATTTTTCACTACCCAGCTCTTTTGTTCCTCTTCTTCCTTATGTTTGACCATCCTTTTGATTTGTTCCTCATAAGAAAAAATGAAGGGGAAGATGATATTACAGTTTAGTCCATGATTCTTCTTCTTAGGTGACTGGGCAATCACCAACCATAGGAAGTTGAACAAGAGAAAGTGGCAGATTCTGCACCTGGGATGGGGCAACCTGGATGTTTGTACAGACTGGGGAATGAGATGCTGGAAGACAGTGCCATGGAAAGGGACCTGAGGGTCCTGATGGATGGCAGGTTAATATCAGCCATCAGTGCCCTGGAAGCCAGGAAGGCAAACTGTGTCCTGGGGGCATCAGGCAATGCATTGCCAGCTGGTTGAGGGAGGCGATTGTCCCACTCTGCTCTGCACTGCTGCAGCCTCACCTTGGATATTTTGTGCAATTTTGGGCATTGCAAAGTACAAAAGACATTAAACTATTAGAGGGTGTCCAAAGGAGGGCAATGAAGATGTTGAAGGACCTTTAGGGTAAGCTGTATGAGGAGTGGCTGAGGCTACTTGGCATGTTCAGCCTGGAGAAGAGGAGATAAGGGGAGACCTCACTACAGTCTACAATTTCCTTGTGAGGGAAGAGAAGGAGCAGATGCTGATCTCTTCTTTTCTGTGGTGACCAGTGACAGAACCTGAGGGAATGGCTTGAAGTTGTGTAATGGGAGGTTTAGGCTGGATATCATAAAAAGGTTCTTCACCCAGAGAGAGTGACTGGGTAGTGGAACAGACTCTCCAGGTACTCTTGGGAATGGTACTTTGCAGGGCTAGAGGTTGGATTTGATGATCCTTGTGGGTCCTTTCCAACTCAACATATCCTGTGATTCCTTCCCCTCCCCAGTTTTATTTTACTTTTTTTCTTTGGTGCTATTGTTCCAGGCTCTATCAAGACTATACTTTTCAACTGTATGTTTCCAGGCTTTTTAATAAGCTTAAACAGATTTTTGTGTCAGTTACATTAATAAAAATCTGTAACAATGCCTTGCTTGTCCCTGGTGCTTGTCTAAATGTCTTTTCATATATCTGAAATCCAGAATCTTTTATCTTTTTTTTTAATTTTTAAAATCTCCTCACTGCTCAGGAGAAAATGTGTTGTCAACTCCTGCAGGCAAGTTTGCTAGATCCCAGATTCAGTTTGCTTTGTGCCTGCTTAACAATGAAGTGTCAAGTCACAGAAGTCTGTTGCTGTCTGTTTAGTTAAATGGTGTTACTAAATAACAGCAACAAACAAAAAAACAAACCAGAACAAAACAGCAAAAGAAACATTTTTAATTGGTTTGCCACATTCCCACATTAATTTTATTTCCCTCTGAGCTCCAAGGAGTGCAAAGGCAAAAAGCACATCTGCCTACTTGAGAGAATTCTGTTTCAAGCAGTGTCATAACACACTCAGGCTCTCAGAGTGACATGCAAGACTTTCCTTACCCTTCTTTCTCCACTATAAAATGTTTTACAATGGAAGAGAAAATGTTTAGATCCTCTGGGTGATTTCTGCTCAGCCAAGCTAATTCTGCTCTCCATTAGTCATGTTTACATTAGGCTAACAGTTAATAAGTCACGTGGAATTCTGTAACCATCTTTAATCTTGCACTTCATCCAAGCCAGTGCTCCAGGAGCCCAGATTTCTCAGATTATTAATGGTGATGTGTAAATGTCCTGTCAGGCTTCTGGTCATGGAATCACAGAGCGGCACAAGGTCAACCCTTTCAGACCAGCACTTTGGCATGACATATGGTAATCACAGGTACCCCTCTCAAAGGGAAAGAGCCGCTTTCTTGTATAGAGTCTCAAAGTAGTAACTATTCTTACACAACCCATTACATAGTTGAATTTTCACTTCTGAAAAAGTTGGAGATAAAGGTGGAGAGAATAGTGACTGATGAAAAGTCTGTTGTCAGTTTTGATGACAGGTTGTTTATATCCAAGTGTAAAATGATCTTACAGAAGATTTCAGAATCCTAGTTGGGATGCTCTCAAAATGAAATAAAGTATGGATGACACACTCCGAAGAAATTACTTTCTAATACTTCTCTGTAATGCTTGTACCAGCAATATTACAGAGCAATAATCATTTTATATTAATTTGGTAAAATATTTGGCTATGATTACTTGAAGGTGTGAATAGTTACTAGAATTTTCATGCACATTTATGTAGACAGCAAAAAATTTTGAGTGTAACCTTAGACTTCATTGGATAAGAGAAACTAAAGTAGGGTGAAGAATTTGTTTAAGGTGTTTCTATTCAACAGGATAAATCTGCTTTATTGTTACAATTAGAATGAATGAGTATAAGCAACTCCAGGGTAAGTGATCATGTTTTTCATCATAGACAGAGCTCAGGAAGCCTGTCTTTCTCTACTGAATAAAGGTGATGTTCAGACAAGCTTCAGTTTGTGGAATCTGAATGAGGCCAGGAGCAGACCTTGCTAAGGAACCTGTACTTTATGCAGCCCCAAAATGCTAAACATACTTACAGGGATGTTACTATTTTTGTGATATTTTTGTTTGTTTGTTTGTGTAAAAAACTGAACCAACCAATGAAAAAAATTAAAACAGTCCACCAAAATTATTTTGTCATATAAGTCTGTCAGGAAAGAAAAACAGTTTAGGATCAAGATATTCTCTATACTATGTGTATCTACCATGCTCTGAAACAGTCTCTTTTATCCATCCTAAAGTAAAATCTTTCAGCTTGAAATAGGCAACCTGGCCCTTAACAGATATTGTATGTGCAAGCAGATAATGCTTAATTGAATAAAAAGGAAAATACATGGTTATAATGGGATCTGTGAACTTGTGAATTGTCTCTTGATGGAAAGCAATCTGCTAGCTCAGTTAACCTTTAAAATTTGACTCTATCACCTTATTCCAAGAACAATTAAAATATATGAATAAGCATAATGGGCTTTAAAATATTTTCGGACATTTCTGTTGATAATGTAGAAGCAAAATCTCTTTTCTTCCGTTTTTTCTTTCAAAACTATTCATAGAAGCATGGAATGGTTTGGCTTGGAAAGGACTCTAAAGAACATCTAATTCCAACTGTCTTGCTGTTGACAGGGATACCTTCCACTAGACCAGGTTTCACAGGTCCCTGTCCAACCTGGTTTTGAACATTTTCAGGGATGGGGCATCCATAACTTCTCTCAGCAACTTGTTCCAGTGCCTCACTACCCTTTGAGTAAAAGAATTCTTCCCAGCATTCAATCTAAATCTCCCTTCTTTTACTTTAGAACCACCCGTGCTTGTCCCATCACTATCTGCCCGTGTAAAAAGTTGCTCTAGATCTTTCCTATAAGGTCCCCTTTAGTACTGTAAGGTTACTTATAAGATGTCCTCAGAGTGTCCTCTTCTCCAGGCTGAACAATAGCAGTCCTCATGGCTTGTCTTCATAAAAGAGGTGGGATAGCACCTCACAAAAGAGAGCAGAGTGACAGAATCACCCCCCTCAACCTGCTGGCCACACTTCTTTTGATGCAGCCCAGGATACAATTGGCTTTCTCAGCTGCAAGCTACCAGATCTTACTGAGCTTCTTATCCATCAACACCCCAAAGTCCTTCTTGGCAGGACCACTCTCAATCCCTTCATCTCCCAGTCTGTATTGATAATGGAAGTTGCCCCAACTCAGGTCTTGTTGAACATCATGAGTTTTCCATGGGCCCACTTCTCAAGTTTGTCCAGATCTGTCTGGATGGCATCCCGTCATTCAGGTGTGTCATCTGCACCACTCAGCTTGATGTCTTCTGCAAACTTGCTGGGTGCATTCAGTCTCACTGTCTGTGCCACTGATGAAGATATCAATGACCACTGGTCTTAAGACAGAGCCCTGTAGGACAAAATATGGATAAAGTATTTATTAAAAAAAAATAAACAACCTAAAAAGTCAAATGCAATAAAAATTAAATTCTGCTTAGTGTTTTCACAACATTTTGGTACTGAATGAAATGTATCCTGCTTGACCTAATTACCTTTATTGTTCCCCTTTCTTAAATCAGAAACATGAGCGTTTGGGGAGCAGTGATGTCATAAGACAGAAATCTTAATTGATTTGGTAGCCTTTGAATCAAATAAAGGAACTTCTGTTACTATATGTTATGGGGAAAGATGAGAGGAGAATATAAGTGACAAAAGTGGAGGAAGGAAGCAAAGCCAATCTTATGGGCCCCATGGAGGTTAGTTGGCTAGCCTTGAGAGCTAGAGCAGGTGCAAGCATACAGGTTTGCCAGGAAACAGAAAGATGGAAATTCATGCAAATAAGTGTTTTATGTCACAACTCAGCATTTAGTAGATGAAAATTATACTGATTTTATAGAATTAAACTTTCATTCTATGAAGAGAAAGATTTAGAACCGCTGCATTATAATGTTCAGTCATGTGATCATAAGTAAAGGCTGCCTTCAAAACCTTTCCTTCTGAGTCCTTACTCTTCCACTTGGGTTCCAGGAATGCTGTAGGTGTTTTTCTATAACTCTTTCTGTGGTTGAATCTTTTGTGCATGTAGCTGTTGAATTGCTGGTCTCCAGCTTGTAAGGCCGTTGCCCATCATGGGGACATACATTTTGCTTTGCTGCTAATATGACATGTTAAACCATCTGGGCAGACTTCTGGCTTGTGTTTTATATTGAAAAATAATTTTATGGTTTCCTGCATTTGCTTTATAGGATGGCATATTTTAATCTTCTCTCTTTCTTTTCTGCTTTTACCTCTCACCACTGATAACTGCAATTGGAATCTACTCCATTAAATTTGTGATAGCAGTGATTTCAGAATACAGGGATACTGGTGCACTTGGGTTTATTTAAATTTTTTTAGCTGATAATTTTTTTCATAAATATTTGCAGATTTTCTGCCATGAAAAGAGAAAAAAAATTGTCAAACCCAATTGTTATATAACACTACAACATGCATGTTTTTATGAGAGACCTTAACCTAGAATGTTCTCTTGTATTAAAAATAGGCTTTTTATATCTTCCCTGTTTTTAAAACAGTCTTTTTAAACAAACCCTGTCTTACAATTGTTCTTGATTTTAAATTAGGATTGCTCTAAAAAAGTTGATAATTCTAAAAGGGAAGGAATTTGTATCTGTGTGTTTGTTTACTTATGAATAAACCACAATTTACAAAGAAAACATGACATTTCAATCTTTTATATGAAATGAAAATGTAACTTCTTTTCAGTTTTTTAGTTTTGAGGTGAATAGACATTTTTCATTATTGACTATTTTAATTCCAAAATTTTTTGATTCTAAATGGTTTTTTATGTCTGAAAAAATCTATTTTGAAAAACTCTGAAATCTGTGTGTTTTTTTTTAAATGTCATTTTGTTTCTAAAATAGTTTTTCTTTAGTTTCACATGGTTAAATGAATTTAAGCAACAGTACCATTTCTGATAGGAAGTTTTTTACATAGATTGTCAGTCATATTTACCTTTCATCAAACAATTGAAGGACCATTCAGATCTAAAAGTTCAAAAATAAAGTCTTCCACTTTACAGAGTTTCCTACTTCATATAATCTAAATCTAATTCCATTATTTTTTGAGTCTATGAGTGACTCTTCTCTTACTTTAACTCTATTTCCTGAAAACTAAAAAGAAAGAATTTTTAAAAATTTCATTTAGGGAATTTTATGTGAAGACCTATCATATTAACTCTTCCAGTGAGTCCCAGAATCCCACAGTAGAAACATAGTTCTCCACTCGCCACTATCAATAAGATGCAGTGTCATGTGGGAATTACATTGCCCCCTGCCCTGAAATCCTAGGGCTAGTGATTAAATTTTTCATGTAAGAATACTTCTCTCCTGTGACCAGAAATCAAAGTAGCAATTTGACTCCTAAAATTACCCTGGGAATAATCATCTTTTGAAATCCAGTCTGATGCCACCCATAGCTGCTCATGGGTTGTTGTCAGGTCTGAGATTTACGGAGATATGCCAAATTTGTCCTTAGAAGTGGTCGGTTTTTAAATTTTATCATTACAATACTACTAAAGTAGTATCATAAGAGAAAATATCCCAGAAGAATGTGTTAAAACACTGGGCCTTTCAAATTGTTGCTTGTATTTTCTGTTCTGTAATGTTTTCTTTTGGAATTTCTCATCTTTTGTCAATCTCAGTAAGCATCCAATTCTATTTTTCAGAGCTTAAAAGTTTTCTGGCCTTTTTAGTTGTACTGTACTTTTTGAGTACTTCAGTAAGAATTTGATAAGTAAGGACTGTTTCTTCCATTAATAGCATACTTTGCAAGAATGCAAAATGTGTACTATCATCTATTTTGTTTGCAAATTATCCATTCGGTCTTAAATTTTCATTGCATCATTCCTCACCCACCACTCTCTACAACCTCAAGAAGCTTCTTCACCACATTTTTTTGTGTGTGTGTGTCAAAGTTAGATCTATAGCTCCACTATTGAAAAGGGAAAATTTAAAAATGAATGTAAAATTGCTAGAGTAAGTGCTTTAAATTTAAAAAATAAATGTCACAGGCACACAGTCAAACTAATTGAAAGTGCATGTGAGTTTTATACAGGGAAATTATACTCTTTGAGATAATGCATTATTTTCAAGTGTGGGCTTTTCTTCAGTGGAAGAATATATTTCATTTTCTTATTTTCACATCTAAGCACTGGATCACTGACCTTTGTGGAAGGTGGAAGATGTACCACATGTCTCCTTTGTTTCTTTCTTCATTGGGAAGCAGCAACTGCATTGTTGAGAGTCTTTCTTGGAGCCCAAATGGTATGGGAAAGGAAATTGCACCTTAAAAATATCTGAGGAAGTTGTATTATTGGCAGCATTCTTCAGACTTTCCTTGTACGTAAACTAGGAGTGGAAAGAATTTTTACACTGTATTGGGAAGGTTAATGTATGTTATTCAGCAGTAAATGTATTTGGTGTTTTTCTGAGAATTTGTCACTCTTAAGCATGCCTGTAAGGAATACACTTTCATTATTCTTAGGTATATACACAAATATATATATATAAATATTTCCTTGTGTGTATGCTGCTATTTATGTATATGCATACACATAGACAGAACAAAAAATAGAGAGAAATTTATTGTCCTGAATTTTCTGGCTCAAAACCCAAAGCAAATTTAGTTGTCATGAAAGTTTGTTGCACTTAGTGGGGAGCTTGTATCATATGAATGACTGAAAATAATTTTATTTTTGAAATGAGTTCGAGAAAATTAAAGAGCTGTGGGTTTTGCCTTGATTTCCTAGAAGGAAAAAAGAAATCAATAAGAGCTTGTTAGGAGAATTTGTAATACCTGGCTTTGGCTTTCCTCAGGAAAAAACAACAACAACAACAAAAACCCGAAAAGAAACAACAACTATTTTTTTCTTTGGGAGGTGGAATGCATAATCGTTGCAGAACAAAAGGGATGTCAGAGAGGTGAAACTTTGCTACCTCTGTTAGGCTGAAAGGGACATCAACTCTGAAAGTCAATTTAAAAAACTCTTGGTTTGCTGAAAATACTTGAAGAAAACTCCTAGTGTTCTTCAAAATCAGATCGATCACACTTCGGTCTCTGTTTCAAAGATCTCATCAGACAGGAAATATGTGAACTAATGCATCAAGGATGCTGTAAATTTTTCCATTACTCACACAATTAAACTCTGAGTTTTAACATGGCATATTGTCTAACTCCATATACAAACTGATCATGGAAAAATATAATATGCCTCATATATGCCTCATGCTAATATGTATCTAAAACCTTGCCCTGATTTTTCAAAGCACTCTGCACACATAACCTCTGAAGCAAACATCTTTAGTTCATGTATCAAACTACAAAATTTAATGTCTTGTGTTAAAATTTCTTTGCATTCTAATAATCAAGACAGTCCCATCCCCTCTTTTCCCTTTGCCCTTTTCTAAATACTCGTTCTAAAATCTGAAAAGAGAAAAAAAAAAACCAGCAGTGAAGAGAAATGGGGAACATGACTAATATATGAGCAGCATAGGGGTTCGTTGATCGGTGTGTTGACATGCTGCAACACTGGCACAGTATTTTATTCTTAATTCTAATAATTTAAGCCGATATGACAAGTGGGATGCTGCACAGTTGCTGACACTTATCTGTGTATTTATGGGGCAATTAGCAATTCCCTGCACCTCATCTGTAGGTTTGCTTACATAACTGTTGTGTGGTTACTTCTCAGTAATAGTAAAATATTAAAGTCTCTTTAAGCTGGCTGAAAGTTCTTTGCCTAACTATTATTGAGCTTGTTTCTAAGCAAGGGCTAAGTCATTGATTATCTGAGATCCATTTTGGGTACCTTATTAAGAAATAATCACAACAATTCTTTCTGCTCTGATTGTCTACTCCTCACAGGAGCTACTGTCCAGCCAGGCTGCTAACTATTGCCCCAGATGCTAACTAGCTAAATATTTAATTACAATTAGTGACGCTT
Source organism: Willisornis vidua nigrigula (assembly GCA_021164005.1). Lineage (NCBI taxonomy): Eukaryota > Metazoa > Chordata > Aves > Passeriformes > Thamnophilidae > Willisornis > Willisornis vidua. The sequence goes on from JAJPCS010000060.1 coordinate 10,627,070, forward strand.
GAATACCATAATGATGGCTAACACAGGTAACAGAGAAGTACAGCCTTTTTTAATGATTTGGGAAGAGTCTTCAGAAGGCATAGTACTCTCTGCATATGAGGGTCATGTATCCTAGAGAATTAATTGCTTATTCTGTGTTAATGGCAAACCTGAATCTTGGAACCTTGTTTTTCGTTTCCTTCGGTGACAATAGATTAGTTTCTGAACCTTCCATTATTACTCAAATAACTTCACGATATATACTCATATATAAACACAGAAATAGCCCCCTTTCCCAGCATTATCAAAATACAGGATCTCAAGGGGGTGACCTTAGTGCCAGTCCAGGTTTTGCACTGCTCAACAGAGATTCTGTTTCACACACGTCAGGTGGAAGGTGCGTCTGCTGGTCTCCTGTCTGGTCTCTTTCTTTGGTCTTCACCTGAAATTCTGTCTCTGTGTCTGAATGAAGCCAGCAGGTAAAAGGGTGGAAACTCATCAGACAGTTTAGTAGATGCTGAGGCATAGAGAGTCACGACTGATGAATCCATGAAAAATTCTAGTTGCTCACATGATTTTGCTTCATTGTGCTTTGTCTGCAAAATCAAAGGAGTGCTAAAGCCAATAATGTTTGACATCACCTAAAAAGTAAACCTCTATCCAGTTCTAAGTTGCAGGGCTTGGGTTTTAATGCTCTTTAATGCCACAAACCATATAAAAATGTGTATCAAAAAGAGTAAAATCAAGGAATTGTTTGAACTATTTTTTAAAATGAAAATAAGACTTTTCCTGGGAATAAAACACTCAGAGAAATTTCTAAAGCTCCAAGATCAGAGAAAATTTTAGGTAAAGTGAGGTAAAGTCATAAAAGCACTTAAGTTGGAATTTTCATATCAATTGCTTTGAACACCCTCTAACATCCAGCAGAGCAAATATTTGGGTTTATAATGAATTAATCATTCACTTTATATTTCCGAATAAGCTTTCATAAAAAGTGAGAAATAATTTTACCATCTCTGTTAGAGAAATGTAGGAAATTGAGTAATTGTTTTAAAGAATATTAAAGATTTAAATCAATTAATATACAGATATATTTTTAAAGCTCACCGTGAAAACTGAGTTTTCTTTACTTGCATATGAAGATTTTCCAGGTAAGAATTCTGTCACTGAACAGAGTTTATTTGTTTAAAAAAAATGTTTACAATAACATGTGGTCACAAACCATTAAAATTTAGACCTTCATATGGGAAAAAAAAATGCATTTTTCATATGAATATTTTATGTGTCAGAGGCAAGCTAATCTTTTTACCCATTAGATTAAATAACATTTATTTAGTGTATTTATTATCTGTGAAGTATCTGCATGTTTATTATTTTTTGTAAGTCTTAGGAGTACTAGACCATACCTTGTTCCCTGAAAGCATTTTAAGGATTTCAGCAGGCATTTGAAGTCTATAGCATCTCTGAAAAATAATAATACTTTACTAAGGAGCATAGGATATGGAGCATGGCCTACCATGTTAACAAATGTGATAACTAATAATAACACAGAGGCTAATTCATTTATAAAGAGAAAATTTGGATTATAATTGAAAAATGAACTATAATCTTCTATAAAAAGTCCTTTGGACTTTCAAAGACTCCTTGTCTAGAATGAATAGAAGTGGGTTTTACAAATGAAAGTTTGTTTTGGCTCGCTTACTGGCTTAACAATAATAACAAAAGCTATCTCCATGAAGAGACTTGGTCATTGTGCCTCTACATGAGGCTTTGAAATTCCAGGAAAACAGGAAATACATGCTGCTAATTAATAGAGCAAGGAAAATTTGCCCTCAGTGAAGGAGGACCAGGTTGGGAGCAATCAGGACATACACAAATCCATAGGGCCTGAAGTGTTGCATCTGTGGATAATGTTGGAGCTGCCTCTTTCCATTGCAAGGTCACTCTCAGGTATCTTTGTAAGGTCATGACAATCAAGAGAGGTCCTGAAGGATTTCAAGACTGCAAATATCACCTGTATCTTCAAGAAGGGCAAGGAGTAAGATCCAGGTAACTACAGGTAGTCAGCTTCACTTAATTCTTTGGGAAAGTAATAAAGCCCTGGAAACCATTTCCAAAAACGTGATAGACAAGAAAGTAGCTGAGAGTAGTCAGTATGGATTTACAAAGAAGAAATCATGCTTAACCAGCCTGGTATCCTTCTATAATGAGGCAACTAGCTTGGTGGATGAAGGGACAGTAGTGGATGTGCTTTACTTTGACTTTAAAACAGCTTTTCATACCAGCTGCAAAACAATCTCAGAGAGAAACTGATGAAGCACTGATTAGTTAATGGGCAGTGAGATGGAACAAAAACTTGCAGAATGGCCAAGCCACTGGAACAGGTTGCCTAGAAAGGTTGTGGAGTCTCTGTCTATAGAAAAACAAACAAACAAACAAACCAACCCTGCCTGGATATGGTTTTGTCCCTGTAGATACAGCTACTTGCTGTAGCTGACCCTGATTAATCTGGGGGCTTGGACTACATGAACTCCAGAAGTCCCATCCAGCCTCAAGTGTTCTGTATTTCTGTGATTCTGCAATTAGAGGAACCACACAGTGGATCGCATTTGATCATACACCAGAAGTTACATCAAAGGAAATACATGTTTTTTTCCACCAAAGCAGTAGCTCCACCTGTAGTTTTTCAGTGCAGAGTATTAGCCTTTCTTCCAGCTTAGTCTTTGCCCAGTACCTCATTTCTACCTGGACAAAATGTGTGTATCTCTGGGCTGTGTCCTCTAGTAAGGTTAATTCATCAGTTTTAGGGAAGTATTTGATTTAGGTTGCTCCAGATTAAATGTGTCAATCTTTCTACTGTGAAACCTGAAAATATTGTTTTAGTACAATAGGACTTTGCCCTCAGTGATTACAATATATCTGATTGATTGGCTGCAATCTATAATACTGCAGGTATGACATTATCCTCTTGCCATAATGCTGCTGTTTGTGAGTTCAGCTGAGGTGCAATTTCATCAGAGACTATTTCAGCATTTTGTTTCACTGAGCTTAACCTTAAAAAGACATTATTGATTTTCTATCTAAACCACAGTTTTGCAGACTGCAATAACTAGAAAATTTATGTTTATTATAAAAAAATAAAATATATGCAATATATGCAATAAACTAGCGGTTCACTGCATGTCTTGAGGTAAGTTGTATAAATCATAAACCACCTATCCCCGATACAGTTCCATTTTTACTATAGTGTGGAAGGCATGGAGAGAAAAATAAAGGAAAAACTTAAATTGCAAACACAAAAGAAAAACAAATCACTGATTTTTATGAAGAATGAGGATATTGACTGTAATATTTTCTGAAAACACTTGTTTTATTTTTATTAATACTCATTTATCTAATTATTGAAATAATGCAAAACAGGATGTTAAGAGTGATAATATGGTTGCTATTCTAAGTCAAATAAGTACTAACTGAAAATGGCTTACGACTCTATGGAAATCTTTATTTTTTGAAAAAAGTGGGTTTGAAATTGTTAATAAACTTACAAGGATTGATGAGATTTTTCATTTCACATTTAAATTTGTCTGTTTCCTGTAGTTTTTGTAATACTGTGAGATGGGGCATGCATCTGAACAACAAACCAGAGACAAAACTTTATTAAACTAAAACAGCAATTTTTGTGAATGAAATTATAGAAACATATTCATGCCAGTTAATAAAGGCCTGCTTGTGTACTATGTGGGAAAAAAGGAATCAGTGAGAAGATGCCTCCGATAATTGGTGTTGCTGAGTGTGGGTGTTATACAGATGCCAAACCTGACTTCTTTCTAATACCTTCTTTTCTCATCCTTTTAATTTAAAATTTAGAATGGTAAGAAAGAATCTAAAAGGAAAATTATTTTCACCAATAAGATTTGCATTTATTTCTCTGGACAAGACAGATAGGGCTGCAGTAGTGTCACTGAAATGAGCCCTTTATTTTTTCCTGTACCATCTCATCTATGGTCTCTGCTGGGCCATAATTGCTGAAATTCGCAGCAGGCGTCTGTTGTAAAATTACTCAATTCATTACCTTTGGGAAATGCACACAAGAGATATGAGGATTTATAAAGATGAAAGTAAGACAAGAATATTGTTTAATCTTTTTTAGCAACTGTATACAAAATGTCTCTGGCTTTTAACATCTCTGAATTTGATCACTGGCTTAGGTTGGGAGCACTCCCTCGTTGACTGGAGAGTAGAGGGTTTTACTTGAGTGGAAAGTTTCATGATGAGCGACTAGCTATTCATATACTGCTCTGACATTTGGTGAGTTTTCATAAAACACATCTGGTTCTGAACAAAAATGCAAACAAGGATTACTTTGGCTGAAGTTATTTATAGTTTGTTCTCTCCAATTATTATAGCTGTTGCCAGTCTAACTATAGCCCACCTCATTTGCTCTGATGACCTTATATTCCTATGCAGTAATGGTGGGCAAAACAAAGAAAACTGTTTTAAAGAATCTAAAGAGAAGCCTTAGCCTTACTATTTCTGATATTTTAAAACCCATGAAGGATTTTGTTTTCAGTCCATTGATGATCTGAAAAGTGTCATAGGCTCACTACGACTGTTGGTTCTACCAGTAAATGTAGGTAGGGTGAGAAAAAGTCAAGATGAGTTGTGAAAAGAGATAAATTACTAAGCATAGGAGTTATTTTATTATTGAGCACTGCGGAGTAAGTCCAGGATAAAGTAAGTGATTCCAGAATACTGAGAGGCCTGAGCTGATGCTTTCACAGTTAAGAAAATTGATAGGTTTTCTCTCACTCCTATTGTCTCTGGGAGTACCTGTTAAATTCACAAGATTAATGGCTGGAAACCTTTTGGGAAAAACTGCTCTCTGTCCTTTTTTCCAGAGAAGGGTATCATCCTTTGCAATTACATAATTCAGTACAGTCAAAATGAATCTATTAACCTTTCAGAAGCCTAAAAGACTGAAATTTGGACTTTGGATTTCTGTAACCTATTATGGAATGGAATATTAAGGATTAAATACTTCTAATACTATATTGAGGAAGACAGAGACATTTAAATCTATTTTATTGGAGTTGCTATAATAGGCAATAGGAGACCCATATTTTCAAGTTTACGTGTCTAAGCTCATACACCAAGTTTATATTATGCAATGATAGGGCCATACTATATACAATACACAAACAAATGCCTGCAAGAATTCACTTCAAAAGATCTATCTTTGAGTTAGTTTTAACATTTATTATATTTATGTAGTCCTTCTAACACAAGAAACTGTAATAAATTGTTTCTTTTTTTCTTTTATAGTCAAAGTGTGACCAAAAGCAGAAAATCTTTTAATAATGAGTTCTTAGCTAAAGTGTGTTTGCAATCTGAAGTAATTGATAGGATTCTTGAGAGGTTAGGAAAAAACCAGAAATATACAAAGTAAAAACAATATGTTACAGAGAACATTAGGATGTGCTCACATATCAGTGGTTTATTATTACCCACTGATACAGTGGAGAGGTTTCTGCTTCCAGGAGCAAGGCTAGGAAAGCGGCCAGCTGGGCTCCCTAGGATCAGGCCCCTTAGAAGCTTAGGGCAGCTCTTCCCGCCCCCGGCCCGGCTACCACCCCAAACAGAATAAGTCCACACAGCCAGGAGTCCACGAGGAAAAGCCAGTTTTAATGGTGCGCGCTGGCATATAAGGGGAGCACGGGAATTCCCGAATTTGGGCGGGGGAGAGGGGTGGAAACGGAGAGGAGTAACGCACTTCATTGGGTGCATGCAAACGAAGGGAAGGAGGGAGGGGAGGAGCAGCAAAAGGACCAATAGGAACATTTAAACTGGGGAAGTGTCCATCCGAAAGCCCCCATGGTCCCGATTCAGTCGCTGCATGTGCTCCCCGGGGTCTTGGACCTCCGCATCTTCGTCTACCCAGCGTTTGTAATATATCTGCCACTTGGTGAATTCCTCATTAGTCTGGTCTCCTCCGACACTCACATTCATTTCAGTATCTCATGTTACACACAAAATTATAAAAATATTTGAGCTGTAGTCTGCGATTTGTTGATTCTTTCCTACGTATATTGCTAAGGTGTTGGAATGTTTTGATTTATTTGCCTTTCTGTCCTTTCCCCCATTTCACATAGTTATTCAAAAAGCACAGAAGAACAGTAGAATGAACGATGGTTTCCAGATTGTCCATGCTTTAGCATTGACATTGACAGATTCCTAGCAGAAATGAAAATGTTTGGAATTTATAAAAAATAAAGATTCTAGATCATTGACAAAGTAGGTATAGATTCACCACAGTACTTTTCTGAGCCAAACATGACACAAGACGGAACAAAAAATTGATGACACTACTTCATCATCTGACCATCTTTGCAAAGGAAGCATTTTTCTATTCTGAAACATTTTGTTTCTTCCTCTTACCTAATGATTAAACTGTAGAGCTGCATTATGTATTTACAGAACAGTACTGGCCTGGATTTGAATCTCACCAAAATAAATATTAATTATTAACCTGAAGTGAAAATTTCATTTTACCTGAGTCAACTTTCAAGAGTTCAGTGAACCATAGAGACTTTTGCATTTGCTGATGTATTTTTTATTTTTATAATTAAAATTTCAGTCCTTTTTTTCTTCCTTTTTTTTCTTTTTTTTTTTCTTTTTTCCAATTATCTCCCTGATATTATTATGCATATTTGTGAATTAGAGATGATAATTTCCCAGGTAGAGGATGATGGTTCAGTGGCTCATATTTGTCATAAATGATCTCCTACAAGTATTGCTAGTGATGACAAAAGCTGACACAATATGTGCAAATAGTTGCACTCACAGAGAATAATTTCATATTGCTCTTCTTCAGTAGTTTACAGTAAACCTCAGCATTATACAGCTACACTTCTTTCTTTTGGAAGTATGTAGCATTTGATTTTGCTGTATTATCAAATCCTCTAAAAAAATCACTTCTTTATATACTAGAAAGCCAATTATTAAAGCATATCTGCGAAGCTATAATACGTTTATTATTGTAGGACTTATAAATGCCAAACATAAGTAAAGTCCTCTTTGATGTTAGGCACTTCATAAATGTGTTTACTGGGTATTGATAAAGTATATCATGTGGGTTTGTGCTGTAATTTATCTTTGTGGCAACCTTCCCATGAACGTGCTTACAAGGGCAGTCATACTCAAAGATGAGGAACATCATTCTCATCTCACTTTGGTTTTCATGCCAGTAAAAACTCAATAGAGTAGTCTGGATTCATATTGGTATCACTCCTGATATCTGTAGGCACAATTAACATGAGAATTGATCTCCTAACTCAGTACAGAAAATGCAACTCTACAGAGAATAACTGAAAAGAGGGAGGGAGTGGATTTCATAGTCAGATCCAAAAATCATACCCTTAATCAAACTCATTCTTGCTAAGTTGAATAATTAGTAACATCATATGAAGCAAAATATTTGACATGAAATACTAGGATTTGAGGGCTTTTATAACAGAATTTAACAAAAAGATGGCTAAAGTCACCTTTTTACAAGAGAAATACTTATCTGCTTGTCATCTAGTAGTTCATACAGTACAGTTTTTGTCCATATGATGACATATATCTTCCAGAAATACCAAGATTCATCTTCCATTTGTGTGTTTTCTACACATATTTCTCACATTTAATCAGAGTGCTCTCATCACTAAACTGCAAAATATTTGGGGTTGGCTTAGGTGATTTGGTATCTGTTCCCCATCCTCAGCAATTTCATGTGAACAACCTCTGAAGTAGGGAGACTGAAATTCAGATTTGCAACTTTGTAAGGATTCAGTCTGTATGGCCAGAGAGCCACTCTAGATTTCTGTACTGATTTTGGCTGGGATGGAGCTAGTTCTCTTCATAGCAGCTGCTATGAGGCTGTGCTTTGGATTTTTTGCTGGAAACACTATTGATAATACTGGGATATTTTATTTATTGCTGAGTAGTGTTAACAGATAGTTAAGGCCTTTTCCACTCCTCACACCACCCCACCAACAAATAGGTGGGGGTGCACAAGAGTTTAGGAGGGGACACAGCCAGGACAGATGGCCTCAAAGACCAAAGGAATGTTAAATAACATACGGAGTCAAGCTCAGCAATACCCCAGGGGGAAGGTTTACCATGGGGTCACTGCTTGGGGACTGGCGGGCCATCGATTCATTGGTAGTGAGCAATTATTTTCATTTACATCAATTGTTCTTCTTTGTGCTTTTTTCTCTGTCTGTTATTTTAATTTTCATTACAATGTTTTTATTATTATTATCATAATAATTGAAAATAATAACAATAAAAAATCAGCAATAATAAATGTTTCAATTATTAAACTGTCTTTTCTGAACCCACAAGTTTTCTCACTTTTATCCTTCCAGTTCTCTTGACCCCATCCTGCTGGCAGGGAGAATGAGTGAGCATCTGTATGGTGCTTAGTTGCTGACAGATGTTAAACCAGGACAGTTTATACAGTTTATTGAATCTTACACAAAGAGAGATAAAGGAGTAACTGTTTTGGATCATGTTAAGACTCTAGCAGGTAGAAACACTGATTTTTTTGGGGTTTGTAGCTACATACTTGGGAGTTGTTTAATCTGTTGAAAGTCTTCTGATTTGTAGGATGGACAGATTGAGAATTAAACTCCTTGATAGTCTGAGTCTTGTAATCTATTTGTTTACAATCTCCCTCCTACTCAAGCTAAAAAAAAACCCAAAAACAAAAGAAAAAAAAATTACATTTATTTTGAAAGCGTCTAGATAGCTTGTGAAGCTCAAGAAAGTCAAACTCACAGAGAGAGATGGATGTTTTGACTCCAATTAAATGGGATTTCTTTAATTAAATAACTTGGAAGATACCAAACTAACTGATTTGCCTAAATTCAAAGAAAACATATGAACAATGTGAGAGGTGAACTGAGCTTTGCTATATCATTTTACCACTTCTTTAGTTAGAAGATACATCATCTCAAATGATTTAACAGTCAACAGACTTTTTTTTCCCCTGTTGTTTTATTTTCTTACTCAAGGTATTTCAGAGGCCAAGGTTAGATGCTTAGCTGTTACATCATATCCATAGTTACAGATTTTATCTGGCTTTTCTTCTTTCATAATCAACCATCTTACAGTACCACTAAGCTTTTTCTACTTCTTTATGTGTAGAAGGATGGTTGCTTTATATTAGCTCCTATTTCACATAAGCAAAAAATTTTTCTATGCTAATAGATCTATTGTTAAAGTGGCTGCAGAAAGGTTCCCACCGTCAGTGCATAATGGATACTTTGTCAGTAAGCAATTTGCTTCCATTCACGGAGTTGCAATTATCAGCCTTGCTGGACTGATGGCAGTTTTGAGTGCATCTTGGAGCTTTAGTGTTTCTTGCTGGTCTGTATGTGACAGTAGTGCATCCAAGTAGATAACCTTATAAAGATCTGCTCTGTTTTTTGCTGGGATAGAACTCATTTTCTTCGTAGTAGCTGGTATGGGGCTGTTTTGAATTTATCCTGAAAACAGTGTAGATAGCACAGGGATGTTTTATCTATTGCTAAGCAGGGCTTTACACAGAATCAAGGCCATTTCTGTGCCTCACCACACCTCACCAGCAAGGATGCTGGAAGTGCACAGGATGTTGGGAGATAGCCAGGACAGCTGACCCCAGCTGACCAAAGGGATATTGCAGACCATATGGCATCATGCTCAGCATATAAAGCTGGGAGGCAGGAAAGGGGAAGAAGGAAAGAGGGAATATTTGGAGTGATGACGTTTGTCCAGTCACCATTATGTCATTATGCATGATGGAGCTCTGGTCTCCTGAGGATGACTGAACACCTGCCTGCTGATAGGAAATGGGTAAATGAACTTCTTGTTTTTCCTTTGCTTGCATGTGCAGCTTTTGCTTTATCTGTTGAACTCTCTGTATCTCAACCCATGAGCTTTCTCACTTCTACCCTTCTGATTCTCCCCCACATCCCACTGGGTATGAGTGAACAAACAGTTGCATGGGGCTGAGTTTCTGGCCAGAATTAAACCATGGAAGGATCAAAGATCATTTAGAGTTTCATTTCAAATACTTCTCTAAATCAGTCCTTATGTTCATACTAGTGATTGCAGAGGATGTATGGCTGTTCTCTTTAGAAGGGACAACCTTTGCCAAACTTGGTGAGGTTATTTGTTTCTGCAGTACAATGACTCCCATCGATTAAGGGTTGTTACAGCAGCCAATGGAATGCACCAGTTTTGCTATTCCAAAAACATTCCTTTGCTCAGGCTACTTAGGTTAATGGCAGTATAATCCATGTCAGAATCAAAATTCTTGTAGGAGCACCATTTATACTGTATTTTGTTATTTTCAATAAATAATCTCAGAAGTGATATTTTATTCTCCATTTCCATTTAATGGGTTTCTAAGGCTGCAGTTTTGGGGGGCACAGTAAATATGATCAAGATTCCTTCATTATTGTGCTTTAATGGATTGCCCATGCTTACTGCTGTGTCATTTAACTTTTTCAAACTGAGGAAATGAATAAATGTAATCTCAGTGTATTAAAGCTTATGTGGGAGGTAAGTTCATACAGACTCTCCCTCGGTAGCTCTCTTTATCGGTTAATTAAGCCATGCATAATGGTACATAAATCCATACAAGACAGTCTGAAGAAATGACTAGCAACAGCTAATAAAGAAAAAAAAAAAAGATCTAAAATAATCTGACCTTCTGTACTTCCATAATATACAGGAAAGATATGCATTGAGGGTGCATGTCAGGTAGCAATTCTGTTACTAGACAAGAATCTGAGTTTCAGAGGAACTAGCACCTTAAAAATTTAGGAATTATGGCACCTTCCTGATGGCTAATTGTTCTGATTGGATTTCTAAGTCTTTATCTCCTAGGTGCCTTTGCAGTTTTCTGGGCAGAGGTACATAAGGTTCTAGATTTAAATGTCTAGTGGGTATATGACACCATCAGAGCACCAAGACAGGTGGAAGACTGGCTGGAAGAGTGACACATAGCTTAAAAAGAAAATGCAAAACAATAAGTGCAGACTAAAAGAAATATATATATATTTGCCTTTGAATTGCTGGACAAGTTCCAGCTGTGTTATTAAATATATTTTTCCAGGCCAGTCTTCCTCCAAAGGGAGTAATGAAATTGTGGGGAAGAAGAAGCAGTGAGGGGAGACCCTTTGCCTCAGTTCTCTTACTGTACAAATGTACAGCAACAAGCTGATATGATTCTTCCAAGTGCCAAAGTACCAGATTCTCAATTATTTTTCTTGCTGAGCCTTAAATTAGGGGAGAAAAAAAAATCAAAAACCAAAACAACAAACAAAAAACCCCACAAAATCACAAAACAACCCCCTGAAAAAAACTCCAACCAAACAAACCAAACCGAAAAACAAAAACCCCCAAGAAACAATCAAACAAACAAACAAACAAAGAAACCCTCCCAAAACCCAAGGAAATAAATTCTTCATGGTGAACTCTTTTTGCATCTGATAAGGCCATCTGTGCTGCAGTCTTGTATGGCAACACCTATTAGCCTCCCATTTTTTTCTGTTCCTCTCATTCACCCCCTTTTTGAAGCTGTAGAAAATGAAGCAAGCACTGGCACTGCTCTTTCCTGACTCTGCAGTAGGTATTCCGGAAAGCAGTCCAGGAGACCAACAGAGAAGGGGTTAAAGTGCTCTGTGTCTTTCACTTGGTTACTAACCTTCCAGCCAAGGGGGAATTGCTCTCCTTTCACTGAAGTCTTTCAATCTCTTTGCATTACTTGTGGTGCTGTATAACATTTTAAAAGCTCCCTGACTGACAGACATGGCCAGAGGCAGAGCTCTGCTGGGAGAACTGTAATGTACAGAGTCTTCTCAGCAAAGAGAAGTTGTATAGCACTTAAATTGAATACAGCATGATTTTGGCATTTGTGAAGCAGTGCAGGCTATCACAATACTTTATTTTATATTTATTTCCACCTCCTATATGTGGCTGGGCAGTTCAAAAAGATACTTTGAGTTCTTTGCTTGGTTTTATTTTTTTGATCTGTTTCATGGTTACTATGATTTTTACCATAAAAACTCTGCAACCATGGATCAGGAAAGGCCCAAATGTTTGGAAGTTTTGGAACTGAATTATGTATGAACATAGTTATACACCAGTGAATGCACTGAAGAGAGAAGCACAAAACCACATGCAAACTGTTCAATAAAAAAGAAGTATTACCAAATACATTAATATTGAGTGCAGATCTCTAGTGTGGTTGGGTCCTCTCTTAAAGTTTCTTTGCTCAAATAAAATCCATAGACTAAAAATGATAATGTAAGTAAGAATTTTGTACCAGTTGCACTAAAGAATATTTTGCTCTAAATGTAAAACATTGAAATGTCTTGAACATAACTTAGAAAAACTTTTATTTTAAAGGTCCATGAGCATGTGGGAGTTTTTTCCTCATTTTTTAATCCATTCTGAAGATAGAATTAAAACATTTGCTTTCACTGGATACCTTTTCACCAGGTTTTTGCTTTCTTTTTTATTAAAACTTAAGACATAGCCTTTTAAATCAGAACAGAAAATCTTGCCCTAAAATCATACTAGGAAGTGCAGTTATTCTTGTAGGATGCTTTTTTTCTTCTTTAAGAATTGTTAGGTTTTCCAGACTCCTAGTTATAAATCCTTTTTATTTAAATACTTCAGGATGTACCTAAGAAATAAGAATGTATATGTTATTTATTTTTATGGATAGTAATAACATTATTCATAAGGAAAATATAACCTTTGGCACTATTTGAAAATGGAAAATATATATGGCTAGGTACTATATAATTCTTCTTTTTTGAGGTCCCTATCATGTCATTGATTTTTAAGCAGAACTCTATTGATTTGCTAGAAACCTATGCTTAAAAATCAATGACACAATATGGTCCTAACAAAGTGGTGAATTCCACAGTACTATAAATTATATTTTTGTTTCTAAAATGTAAAATGCATCTATCTTAAATCCCACGGGCAGTAATTTTATACCTGGCAACCAACAGACTGTAGAGAAGATGCCAAGGTGCTTTTCTAGCAGGGAAAGTAAGCAAAACATTTCTGTTCTGGACAGTAGGATGAAAGAGTGGATCCTCTCTTCTCCAGTATTTTCTTTGTAAATCTGGAGTAAATATTTTTTATATCAGTGATGGGTAATACTTTTGTTTGATAACTGGGTCAGAAAGCAAAGGCTACAGACCTGTCCTCCTCAGGCACAAAGGGTATGCTAAGCGGAGCGAGAATGGCATATTTCTGTGACAACAATGTTCTAGAGCAGCTCAGTGCTACAAAGGAAATAGTAATCTGTTTTAACTGTGATTCTTAATCTTTTTTCCTGTGTGTAGAAACTAACTAGGTGTGAGAATTTTGATGAACGTTTCAATGTAATTTTATGTAATTTAATGTTGCATGTAAATCTCTTTTATAGGTCTCTTTAGATGGAATTTAATGCAGCAAAAACCTTGTCATCAGAAGGATTAATGCCTGCATTAGCATTTCTGCAATAAAATCAGAAGCTAAGTGGTGAAGGCCACAGACACCTCAAACCTGGATTCCTCTGCTCTGCGTTAAGTGCTGGAGTTTTTATTACTTGCCGTAGGGAAGCCATTGCCAATGCTTACAAGGAACTGCTTGTCCCTGCTTCTCTGGGTTCTGTTTGATGGAGGCCTCCTAACACCACTGCATCCACAGCCACAAGAGATTTTAGAAGCAGAGACAAGAGAAAATGTTGTTCCAGTGCCAGGGAGGAGGTCATCTGCCCAGCGAGTCAAACGAGGCTGGGTGTGGAATCAATTTTTTGTGCTGGAGGAGTACATGGGCTCTGAACCTCAATATGTGGGAAAGGTAATTTCTTACTATTTTTTTAAAAGTTTAAATGATACAAATAGAAAAGTGTATTTTAAATGTGTATCTATTTCTGGTGGGGCAAATCTTCATCAAGCAGTAGTTCCCTTTGTTCATTGCTTTTACCATTCAGCCTCTCATACAGTCACTATATACTTTCTATATATGTATGTTTGCCTTATTTCCTCGATTTGGCAATAAAACAAAACCAAAAAGCCAAAAAAGGGGTTTTTGAGATGTTTGTGGTCATAACAAACTTCAATTGAATCTACTGTAATAGCATACTTGATTTTTATCAACAAGTATTCGTCTGATATGAAGAGATAAGATTTAAACCATAAATCTCTAGCCCAGAATGCAGAGTCATTTCTGTGATTTGTATGGTTAGTTAAAGTCAGTTTTTAGCTAATGAAGACACCTATTTTTTTCTCTGTTCTCTTATGCTTCAGTACCATTTACTTTTATTTCTGATTATTCAAATTGTTTTCAGGTATTTCTAATATTCTTTATTGCTTCATAATTCAAACTCTTGGATTATGGGTTTCATACTGTGTGTAGATATACATACTCATACATGCAGAGAATTTATTAAATTGTCTCATTATATTACTACTGTTTCTGTAACAGGGCATAAGTAATTGATAGCCAACTGTTTGAGGGGTCTGTGGGGGCTGAATTTAAATAATAGAATTTACAAATGGGAAAACTGAAAATGAGACTGGACAAAATCTTAGCAGAGTCTATAATTGGATACTGTGCATACTTTTGATTTTAGGGACCTTAATAAGAAGTCAGGGATTTGTTTTCTGGGTTCCCCTGCTATTTCCCTAGACAGAAAGGTTGAAACTCACCTATAATAAAAATGAGTGATCATGTCTCAGTTTTACTTCAATACCATTTTGTAACTTTTTTTTTTCTTCTTTTAAATTTACAATACAGGAGTCTTTTTTTTCTCTCCAAATATAAATAAAATTAACAGAAAATTATTTTTTCCTCCTACGCTTCCACAAATCTATTTTGAGAAGAGAATGAAGAAATAAAGCATGTGGTTCACTGTATTATTTAACAAAGCAGCCAAAAATGTATTTGCATATTATACAGGTAGAAATCTGTGTTAAGCACTAAAATATATTAGTCAAAACAATTTATTAAGCAGTATGTTTATAACACAAAGGTAATATAATGAGCTTGTTTTACAGTCTGAAGAAAGGGGAATTGCATAATGAAAAATTACATATTAGTGATGTCCAGTTGGTATAAATTACACTTTCTCTAAGACATATTTTTGTTCTGACTACTCGCTAAATATGCAAACAAGGACTCTAATCACATTAGATGCTAGCACAGGCAATGTGATTGCTGTCCTTTTTACCTCAGAAGAGAAAGATGTTATTGCTGCACCACTATATTTCATTAATCTTTATTTCTTTATGTAAGATTGTCAGGGTCATCATTTAGGGGCAGTTCGAAGCTGTCAAAACAATACTAATTTTGCATAAAATTGAGTATTGATGTAGTGATGGATCAGCTGCTTCATTCATCCTGTCTGTGCTCCATTGACTTTAAGTTTATAAGCAACTTTAGAACTAATGGGATATTTTCATTAAGAGTAACACTTACCACAGATTTACCTGGCATAGTTTTATCTTTTGAGACTTTTTTGAACTGTTACATGTTCTGGAAAAGACACCTTTCAAATATGAGGAAATAATCATATTGCAGAGTAGCATACACAGTAGTGAGGTTTCTTGACAGGATATCATATAACACTGTTACATAATAAATAAAATAAAATACAGAAGGAGCTTAGGGGTGAAAGACAAAATAAGTTAGAATGTTTAGTTAGTACATCAGTAACATTAAGATAACTTGCTTCTCAAATAGATCATTAATTCTAGATGATAACTTTTCCAACAATGTTCATCACCTGCTAAGCATCCTCTTTATATTTATTGCAACTTGTTTTATCTAATTAACTGTTTCAATATATCTGACCAAAATAAAAAAAACCTGCCAGTTTTTGTGTCATCTTTGCTGAATCTCTTACAAAAGCCCAACACAAGATGAAGATGTTAGTGTTTTCCCCTTATTTTGCAGAAAACTCTCAAAAAAGGTATAACACTGAATGGGAGAAGGTTTTAAGAGAAATTGCTCTTTTAAATCCAGATAATGAAAGCCAAGTTTAATATAAATTCAAACCATTGTCAACATATTGGAATATACTCACCAGTGACTAATCAATATCTTTGAATCTTATGTAATTATTTTAAAAAGTCACATAAAATATTCAAAGTGTGAAATGCAATTGAGCTTTTGCTTGATTGCAGAAATTAATTTTCAGAAATAAATTTTGTTCCATAATTAAGGTTTATTTCAAAACCTTATATTTTAAAGTAATTATTTTTATAATTATGCTGTTCTATTTTTTAAAGTATAATAAGTGTAGGATGTTTTATGAAATCAGAGGGGTTTTAGCCAGATACCTGTGCATTGACATTTATATTACTTATTATAGAACTACTGCACTAATAATGTCACGGTAATTTATAAATAGGAGTTTAATGTATCTACTAAATCAGCTGACAATTTCACTAAACAGTTAATTTTGCAAACCTCCTATAAAAGAATACAGATTTACAGCAATAATATTATCTGTTACTGGCCAATGAATATAATTCCTTTCATGTCTGTTTTTAGAAGACTGCCTTAAGAAGTGTCAGATTGCAAATCAAATATAGTTTAGAAACTGATGGGGATTAGTCTATTTTACAGGTGGTGGGTGAACTTGAAATAGTTCTGCAAGTTGACACATTAAAATCTTTTAACCTGAATTTTAGAGTTCGGAAATCTTCTGCTCACATAATCTGGAAGAGCAATAAAAATCCATCAGATTGCTAAACAAAATATAACCCCCTTTACCAGATGTCCAGTGAGTAGATTCAGTAAAAAAAGGCAAAATTAGAATATGGCATTGCCATGCAATCCATGGAAATGGAAGAGGTGCTGGGAGGTTTGCTGTAAAATAAATCTTAGTTACTTTGCAGTGCTTTATTTTTCCTGGTACGGTGAAGCTCCAGAAAGCCAGGTAAAACAGCACGTGTGTTGATGAAGATTAAAAAAGCTCATGATTCTTTCTTTGCACAAAAACTCAGTTCTCGGTGACTGGTGAAAAATCAGAGTATCCTCCTCAAGCATGGCCAGTCCCAACACAGTTTATAACCGTGAACAAGGTAGCAGTTTTAATTGCCTTTAGGCAGGGGTAGCTTAAGGGAGTGCAACCTCACTGGAACACTACAAATCTTTCTGTAACTTTTCTTTATTGCTGTGTTTGAATAGTGACAGGCAGAGGCAGCAAAATAAACTGAAAGTTCAAGAGGATAAAATAGACAAGAACATTACAGGTTCTTCATTGTCAAGATAATATGTAACAACAATTCTGTGATGCAAGTTGCAATCTTCCCTTTCTATGTGTCTGCATTCCTAGGATGTAAATGCATTGAAACTTTCTTGTGTTTTACATCTACACAGTTGCTTTTAGTAAGAATTTTTGCTGTCTGTTCTCAAGCTTGCAGAGACGGGCATATGGCAACTTGTACTGAACGCAGACTGAGTGCATAGGAAAAGATTTCAAAGTCCTCTTCAATGTGATGGCCATTTCTCTTTTATTTTCTATTTTGGAGGAAAAAAACAAAAACAAAAACCAGAAAAAATAAAAAACAACCAACACCCCCCCCCAAACCAATCAAGCAAAAAAACCGCAAACACCCCCCCAAAAAAGCCCCCAAAAATCAAACCACTTAGCGTGCCAGATATTTTTTTGCAAATTAATAACTTATCAACATTTTGTTCTTTAAATCTCTGTCACATTATACACACTTAGGTGCAAACTGCTGCAGATATTTTTTTGCAAAGAAAAAGAGGATGAAAATTTAATACTTATGACTGCTCTATAGCAGCACAGGGTGTGTGTAACAATATGGTATTTTTCATCTGACTCGGTCCTGTGAAAACCTCACCATCTTCAGGAGTTTGTCTATATATCAAGCAGAGCTCTATATCTATGACCAGAACAAAGTGATTTTTATAACCTAATAAATTATCCTCTGCATCTGAAATATGAGCACAGAATTCATTTATATATTTTATAGTGGATAGTTTTTAATATAATGAAATTAATGTTGACCACTTTCCATCAGCTTAAATCAGCACATCCTTCGGAATACACACTCTTATTTACAGTTATTTTCCCTCTTGGGTAAGTGTCTGGATGACAGGGCAGTCTGTAAAGGAAATTTTGCACTGCTTGCGTAGAATCTGTTCAGACAAACAATTTTACAGTGCTGTGGCTATCATTTTGGCATTATTCATAAGCACTGAGTTCACTTGAAAGAAAAAAAAATATGTGCAGTGAATTTGAAAGCTACTGTCCTTTGAGAAAAATAATGCTTGAGTCTGTTCATAATAAATGTACCCTGATTCATCTATTTTTAAATTATATTTCTGCTAGATTTCTGTTTAGAGGGACAGAATAATATTACATTTAAAGTTGTCAAAAGGCTTTTTTAATCAGATTCCACTCTCACAATTGAAGTAATAATATTAGAGAGAGACCAGTGATCATTTCCATTAGACATTTGCACAGTGCCATCATCAAGGAGATGAAAACTGTTTCAGGGACTGCTGCTAGTAATGTGTTAATTGACTCCCATGATGCAGGACATCACAGTTACTCATTTCTGGATGATTTTAATATGAAAGATATGCTATTTATAAGAATGATCTTGTTCAATACATCCTACATGAATTCATACTAACACCTCTCTGCTGATATCACAATGAAATCTTGTTGGGCCTTGGTGGTCCTTAGACCATAATTTAAAGTGTAATCAGACATGAACATTTAACCTGGCTTACTAAAATGGCTTACTGAGTTTATGCCATGCACGTTTTCAGGTAAAAGTACTGTCATATTCTATTACAGATAAAAAAATTGATAAGGAGAAATGAAATGGTAAAAAAAAATGTGTAAGAGCAATCAGAACTGGTAGCAGAACTCTAGATTTCTTGCTGTGTTGAGCTGAGACCCTTGTCTCTCGCGCTTATGTCTGGCTGGTGGAAAAAGTGATGACTTTAAAAGCTTTGCATCCTGTATATTGCATAGAGTATATGAGACACAAAGCAATTTTGGCAGTTGCATGTAAAGGTGTGAGAGGGAAGTGAAACTATGGAAACACAAAACCCTCATGAGCAAGTGAGACATACATTTAATGTTTACTCTTGCAAGCTTACAATTTTACAAGGTGTGTAAAGACCTAGTTTTATTCTTGCATGTGGTACAGATGAACAACTTAAACAGAATGTTTCTTATTTATCTAGTGGCTTTGCTTTATTTATTGATTTTCTTAGGTAGCTCATAGTAGGAAAGTTAGAAGCAAAATACTGGTAGTACTAACACCTCTTGCCTGTGGTCCTTGCATCCATTAAAATTTTATGAGATAATTGGAGATGAAACAGAAAGAACTGTGTTTTCACCGGCAACATGGGAGACAAGGAAGAACAAGTTCAGAATGAAGAGAAATCAAAATAAAAAGGAATGATCAACTTCTTGAGCTGTCACCCCCATTTTAGAGGATGTTAAAGGTTGATATTATTCTGAACAGCTGAGGAGGTCAGAGACAGAAATGTTTCGAGGTCTAAAATTTAGCAGTCTGTACTGCTCAAGAGTTCAGTGGTCAGTGTAGGCGACTGAGAGCCTGTGGTCCTATTAGAATGAAGTGACTGGCTTTCAGAAGACCTCTGAACACAGCTGAGTGGGTGGTGCTAATAATGCTAGCATAGTTTATATTGCCAACACAAATGGAGAAATTCAAATGGGATTGTAGAAATTAGACTGCTAAGGAAACACTGTATATCTATTGTAGTTTTATTTGGAATGTCCTTGTATAGATGGCTTTGTCTGCGAAGGAAGTTTATTTGAACTGGGAAATAGGTGAAAGAATAGTTTAAAAACTATGTATAAAATTCTTTGAAGGACTTGATTTGAATAGACAAAGCAAAACTTAATTGCCACTTTTAGTCCAGAAAAATGTGAAGATTTTAAATTTATTTAATCTATATCTAGAGTTTGGCTGAGAATTTCTGATTCATCTTGTAGACTTTGTCATAGAGTTTCTGACAGTCAGATCAGACCCAGGTATGTATTATGTATGTTGGCAATGCAAACTGAATTTATAACTAGTGAAGCATTACAACATCAATTACAATTGAGCTGAGATCACAGTATCTCCTATCTGGAAGAGCATCACAATGCCAAGTAAGAAATTAAATAGAAACTTTTGACTGCAAAATGAGGGAAAAGTATTAAATACCTGTAGCCATTCCACAATCTGGGTAATACTGTGTAAACTAAAATGACAAGATAGGTTCAAAAAAGGAATAAAAGTTATGATTGCTGCAATGTATGAGGTGTTAAAAATAAGGGGACAGAATAATGCTTCACTTAAAGATGCTACAAGATTATAAATTCCCAGAAGGAAAAGTATGGAACTATTAAAGAATTGCTAAGTGGCAAGAGACAAGATTAAAGGTCAGGATTTCATATCTATGAGGTGGATTGTTGTTTGTTTTTTTTTTAATTTGTGAACTTTTTTGTTCCTTTTGCTCATTCTGGAGGGATGAGGATTTGATATTAAAATAGCTAATGAAAAAAAATAAAAGCCAGTTTCAGAAATAGAAATAATTCATAATTCTACTCAAAATAAGTAGTTGTTAAAATGGGGAGATTGTGAAAGAAAGAAAAGAGAAAAGAAAAGAAAAAGAAAAAGAAAGAAAAGAAAAGAAAAGAAAAGAAAAGAAAAGAAAAGAAAAGAAAAGAAAAGAAAAGAAAAGAAAAGAAAAGAAAAAAGAAAAGAAAAGAAAAGAAAAAAAGAAAAAAAAGAAAAAAAAAAAGGAAAAATTTCCAATCATGTGTCCGTCAGAAGCTTATAGAAGAAGCTAATGAGTTAGAAGGTTATCCCATTGTCAGTCGCGGGAGTTAATACTCTTGTATGTAAGTCATAAACAGAAATGATCGGAATCAGCAGCCTCATCAAGTGCTGCAGTTCATCTAGAATGCTTTGTGAGTCAGGACCCTGAAAATTTTCTCACAGCAGATGTCCTAAAGAATGAAAACCGCTGTGCTTCTGAGGTAGATATACGAAACCACAATTTCTAACTATTTTCTGACATGGAAAGCTGTGCACTTCGAGCTTGTATTGGTTTTATGGCAGTGACTGTTTCCCTCTCCCTCATCCGTCTCCATGTTCTGCAGGTTGTAAATGACTTGTAATGACTTGCAATGACTTGTAAATTACTCCTCTCCCTCTATAATCATCCTCTAATCCTTCTGGCTCCCCGTACCTGATATTGACTCTGCTGAAAAAGTTACAATTGCTTTAATTCTTCCAGAGAATCTGTTACATATCCACTTAAATTCTGAGCAACCAACCTGGTCAATGGTAACTTTGAACTCCACAGTTTCTCTTCCAGTTTGAAATAGACCTTGTATATCCAAAAAACTTTTTTACATTTTCCACATGTGTTGGCAGAAGCCTAGTGAAATAAATCGTCTTTCATAAATGAAGCTTGTCTTTACCACCTAAAAATGTATTCATAAAACAGATTAGATCATATTTTTTTTCTGCCTGGAAAAAAAGTACATAATACTTAGCATGAATAGTCAAAAATGGTCTTAACAAAGAAAAGTGGAATATGACAAAACTAAAACTGAGGAAATAATAATACATAAACAAATTTTATTTAGATGACCCAGTAGCAGAAAATAATTTTCTTATAGGAACACTATTCCATAGTATTCTTTCTCTGTTGGCATTTGCTACTGATCATTTAGTCAATCTAAATGGAGATTATAAAATCCCAAATAATCCAATAACCTTATAGAGTCATTTGCAAACTAATTATTCTGTTTCTAAGGGTTGAAGATGATCTCAAGCGTAAAAGCAATCTGGTCATAATTGCTTTTTTTCTTTTCAGGATTGTTTTTACACTCTGATAAACTCTTGGTTCAGTTCACTGTGCAGTACCAGATGGTACCAGATGCATGTATTCTGTGACCATTGCATGGCAGTGATACATGTTATAGTGCTATATAGGCAAGAGAAGGTGACTTAAGGAGAAAGATGCTTATGTTAACATGGCTGAACAACTGTCCCTCCTGTCCCCATCCCAGGGGCTGATATCTCATGAAAGGTGAAAAAGGAAGGAGAAAAACTGAAAGACATACTAGTGGCTGAAGACAATGTCCATTAGCATTGACACATGCTAAAATTAAAACTAATATAATTTTCATTGTTAGTTACTAGCTTAAATTTAATTTTCCTCTGGAGGTTTTTTCATAAGTACATGTAAGAAAAAACCCATCCCGTTGCATTGCAAAAATAGAAGAAGGGTAGGAGAAAAGCAGGTTAAAATAGGGTAGGTGGAGAAATACTCAAGAAGGAAGATGGCAATAGAGAGCTGTTTTATACAAATTCAGAAATTGTATCAATAAAGGTGTAAAGAGACAGTAATGGTGGCAGTCTAGATTCTGGTCCTTTTAGAACTGGTGGGACTTCTGCTGTTGCATCAAGAAAGCTGGATCAAAATGATGCTCCATACACATCATCAGAGTATGCCAGCTCCTCTCATACTGCACTAGCACTTTTTCATCAGTTGATGAGATTTTCCTTCCTCTAGGTTCACATATCTGTACTTCATTGTATGCTGAAATTATTTCCTCTGGTGATGGTAGCCAAAATGTTCTGGATTGATCCATGGCAGTGTTAACTTAAGAAGCTTCATAATGACCATGGGTTTTGCCTGAATAGCTGTACGCAGTAGTTATTTCCTGTATTTACAGCAAAAGAAAAAAGCGAGTGTAAAGAACAAAGCTGAGCTTGGGGAAAAGACTCCTGTCTTCTAGCACCAACTGTAATTATAGAAATTATTACCTTGTGTACACTGTATTTATTTTCGCTGTCAGTCCCTTAACATGTAAGTTAGAATTATTATTGATTCTGTGATCAATTATTGATACTGTAGTGCCACTATAACCTTGCTACATAGCAATAGACTTTTAGTAACAGTGGATTATTTACTCGTATTGTTGCAAAGATACTTAACTGATCACTGAAAAAATATTACTGTGTTTCATCTTGGACACTATATTTGGTATCAGTAAGGATTTAGGCTGGAGCCTCTGTTGTTTAATATCATCATAGATTATCTTGGAAAGTGTGTGAATATCCAGGGGAAAGTTTGCTCTTCCTATTAAGCTACTTCAGTTAGTAAAGACAAAGGCTGAATGGAAAAAATGGGAAAAGAACCTTATGAAACAGGACCAAAATAAGACACGAAATCTGATATAAAGGGGTAAATACTATAGGAAGAGGGTAATAATTCTAATTTCATTAATATATTATTGTGCTCTGAGGAAATTATAATCTCTCTCAAATGAGATCTTGTTTCATAATAGCTGTATGATATAATGCTTAGTGTGCAGTGAGTGCCAAAAAAGCAAACGAGAGGTTAGAAACTCTTTGCAGAAGCAGAAGGAAATAGATGTCATTAATACAGCTTTGCATCTAAATTTCTGGTGAGCCTGTATCTTCCAGACTGTGTGAATTATTTATCTCTACTCTCAAAGAGGACATGTGTCCCAAAGAACTGGGAGAAGTACAGAGAAGGATACAAAGATTATCAGCATCTTTGGACTGACTCCTCAGTGAGGAAGAACTGAGTAAAATGAGTCTTCTCAGCCTGGAAAAGAAACAAAGAGAAGGAGATATGATAGGTCTTCAAAATATCTAAATGAGATGGGTGAGACTAAAGGGGGAGGATTCCGTCCTTCACCGATGCGAGATGGGAGGCATCAAATGAAGCCAACTGATGGCACAGAGCAAAGAAAAGGAAGTGATTCTTTACAAAATGGATCAATACGAAATTGGTAGCTTGATGTCACATGCTGCTGCAGAGATAATAGACTTTTTCACATATGTGGGAAGAGAATGAAGAATTTAGTGAAAAATCTGTCTGCCAAAGGCTAATAACTAGTCACCACAAATATTTTGACAAATTACTGGACTCTTGGAAATTATATGGTGAACTTTGTTATCTCAGATGTTAGCTTTTCTCCAGGTGCCTACTTGTGGCCTTTGCCAGAGGCAGAGTTCTGGGTTGGAGACCCCTTGCATCCAGCACAGCATACCATTCTTCCCTAGGGACTATTGACAGTAAAAAAGTTCTCCACCACCTAGGATAAAATAATGAGAAGTGGGGGTTTTTTAAGTCTTGTCCAAAAAAGTGACTAATTTATCTTTGTTGAAAGTAGTTAGGATAGTTTAATGAACATGAATTTAATCAAGTAAGAAATCAGTTAAAAAAAAAAGTATTAAATAACATTTTTCCTAGTGAAAATATAAATGTTAGTCCTTATATATAAAAGGCAAACATCTGCAGTATTTCATGTAGCAATTTACTGATTGCTTTGTCAGTATGGCTATATTAGTAGCAATGTTATATTCAGAAGATGTAAGAGAGTAGTTTAGGTCAGTATACTAATGTAATGTTCAGAAAAACGTCCAGTTAGCTAGACGCTTGGGATGTTGTTGGAAAGATGCATGCCTTCTAAGATCTCATGCTAATGGCCATTTCACACACTACCTGTTTCCTTAGTTTTCTAGTCCATGTTGCTGGCTGAGGATCTTCCTTAAAAAGATCCTTAAAAACAGCTGAGCCGGTTCAGGTCCCCTGCAAGCACCTCAGAGGATCTGTTATGCCTGAGGTTGGCCTAAGCACAGAACACCTACGCTACACTGAGCGATGAGCTTGTGCTGCAGCCCAGACACTCAGTTTTGCAGGCTGGCTTTGTGATTTGGTTTTCTCTCTGACCCCAGGCAAGAGGGAACGAGCTCATTCTGTGCTCAGGCCATCTGTGAGGGTGGAAGGAGACTTGATCAGGTGCAGTGAAGCCTCCCAAGCAAGCTCATAATCTACATGAAGAATGAATGGAACGACACTTGAAGCACAGTAGAACCTACACTCAAGCCCAAATACAAACATGTCTGCAAAAGACAGACAGATGCGAAGGACAAACATTCACATATGCCTTCTTCCAGGAATATATTTAACTTTTAATGCAAAACTTATGCATTTTTATAAAATGTGGTAGGTAATTGAAATTATACTTTGCAATCTGCTTCATGAAAATAAAATGACCTCTTAAAAGGGATAAGCATTAATCATGATAAGATGAAAAACAAGGAGTAAATGAATTTTTATTATACGTTCTTTAGTTCTGTGGAAGAAGTCCTTTTTTGTCTTGCAAGCTTATAAACCTTCAGAGTTCTGTATGTGTTTGCATAGGGTCTTTATATGCAAATTGAATCCCACATACATTGAAAAAGAGTGTTCTGATTGAATAAGAATTTAGGGAATTTAGCCCTGTCAGGAATGTGTACAACAGCCTTTTGATTTTTCTTTACTACTTTGGGTTTTCAAAAGAACTTTTCAGGTTCTCAGTTCAAGTTACTCTTTCAAGAAACAACATGAGGCAAGATGAGAAAGAATTTTCTGTTTCAATACCCTAGAGGATAATGTCAACAAATTGTGTTTTAATTAGTAAAGCCTTTTCTCCCTGTGACTATGGCAGTGAGTAAACAGTGGTCCCTGGTGATGATGTTATGCCAGTCAGCAGAGGTTATTCTGTTCAATTTTTTCTCATGGCATTGGTTTTTAGCACTGATGTCTGAGTAAGATGTTCATCACAGCTGATTCTGAGTCTTCTTTTATTTTCTTGCATCTTGGTATTGGTGTAAAATAGTTCTCTAAGTTGTGGAAAGTAGTAGTTCTCCACATTGAAGAGTTAGTGTTTCATAATACAGAAACCAAAGACAATTTCTTTAGTGTATCAAAATGCAGATTTTGATAGTTGTTTTGCTAGTTGACAAGAGTTATTTTGTAAAAGCCCATCAACCTACAAATATTTATTTATTATTGCTTATGTGAATTAAAGTTGACAGTGAAAGAGTGATGAAGGCAAGTCTAATTGTTGTAACACTATGATTTTTTCTTATTGTGTGAACTGAACCATTAACTTTGGAGGAGCAAGCCAAGAAGTCTCATTGAAGTTGTTAGTGCAATGTAAATCTTCTAGAATCCAGGAGTACTTTTCAGCACTGTCAGATAAACCATTTAATAGCTCTTCCTTGTCAAATCCAGCTGTATCAGCCCAACAGCAGGTAACTGCTTCTAGTTTAACTCTAATTGATGCCAGTAGTATAGTCCAAGAAAATAATCAGTGAGTGTTTGCAGAATCAGGAGATTCCTGTGCAAGCCTGATGAATTCTGGCAGACACCATTTGTGCAGTTTAAGAACCATTAAAAAGATGCTGAAACTTTGAAGTGCTGACCAGTGTAATAGGAAATGTCTTTTCATAAAGGTATGTGTCACTGTGGCATTTAAAAAAAAGTACAATGTTCACTTATTTTGAGTAATTTCTATGCTATTAGACTATCTTGATTTTCTCAAGAAGTTAAAGGGCAATAGCACAATTATAATTTATGTTAGAAACAATACTTTTTGCTTTTTTGTTGCATAGAAAAACGCAAAACAAAAAAGAAGTTATTCTTTCATTTGGATGCAAATAAGATTGGTTTGGGTTTTTTTCTATGGACTATTTTATTTACTTTATTCACCAACTTGACATGTTCATTGCACTGCCATGTCTGATAGCTATTGTAAGGCTTAGTTCCGAAGTATACTTTCTAGATCATTCCTTCTTCAGCAAGCTGAGCATAAAATTCTGTCAGATGAGTCTGATAGCAACTACAGCATAATTTTATTACCCAGGGTAGTAAAGTTATATATAATGAGAATTGAAAAATAAATTAATGTCTAGCCTATTATTTTGTTTTGGAGAAACTTTGGGGTTTTTAAGAAATTGTAGGGAGTTGAAGCACAGGAAGACTGAATTGCTTGTCAGAGTAATTATCAAAATTGAATTGAAACCTTGGAAACTAGGAAGTCCATCTTTCTGATTTTTTCTTGTTACATGTGGAAATTTTTAATATAAATTATGGTCTACAGTTTGATGTTTTCTGAATTGATAAGTAGGGAGTTGTGTCTCTGCTGAAGAACACAGTAACAAAGAGCTGAGCAGATCTGCCTACCTGGAAATGAAATAAAGGGTTACTGATTCAATTTCTCTACATCTAGCACTACAATGCTCTTTAGATTAGCCTCAAAGTCCTTTCCTAGTCTTGGTATTAATAATATCAAATTTGTAACTGTAAGGTGAAGTAGGCTCAAGGGAAAAAGGGAAGGGGATAAAAGGTCAACGGTGCCAAGTCCTCACTAGCCTACTGTATTCATGGATCATCAAACCAGATGACAAAATTATTAAAACAACTGAGACAACAGGCAAGCAGAAGTCTTTTGTTTATAACAATCTGTCTGCATTATGCTTTATTGCTCTTCACTTGTGTTCCTTGGAATAGATTGTTACCACATTTATTTGGGGAGCCCAGCCCCAGAGACTGATTCAGAAGTAATGGCTTCCTCAGTGTATTAAATTATTCTGACAGGCTACTCATTTTCTTTAATTATCTCCAAGTATCAGTGGTTAAAACTTGTAAAAAATAATGGTATAAGTAATTAGCCTATTGACATTACTTTTCCTATAGGCTATACAAGATTATAAGAAATGTGTAGTGAATTTGATCACATTATGGGCATTGTATCGATAATTTTGTATTATTGGGGAAAGTGTAAAAGGGTACCATTCTGTGGGAAGAAGGTACCTGCAACCCCTCTGACCAATATCCACAAGACAGGAATGAAAGATTCTTTCATTCTGTGTGTTTCTGTGGGGTCTGTTGTCCTGTTTCTAATGATGGACAGTTGATATGCTATGAGTTAAAAAAATAGGCTGAAACTATTTGCTTTAGTAATCTATCCCCAGTGTTACTTTCCAGTAATGCAACTCAAACTACAGGGAAAAAAGTAAATAGCAATGATAAATATAAATTGCATTAAATGATGCAAGGACTTTGCAAAGCCATTGATAATATATCATGACAATGTCTTAAAAAAAACCCTAAAAGTCATTTATAGTCTTAATATTCATTAATGTTATAAACTGAAGATTCATTCTGGTTCTTTCAAAATTAAGTATTTATATTATACTTGTTAAATACTGAAGTCCCAACCATGTTTCAGTATTGTTACCAGATAGCTTACAAAACTCCACGAGCATTTTCATTCCAATTTAAAGTTCACTTTTGATGCAAATCTCTTGATCATTCAGACCTACTGTACTTTTGTTCTCATCAGCAGAGGTCCTAGAGAGTACAAACTAGATCACTGCTGGATAAAAAAAGAGTGGAGAGGATACACTACATGAATTGGCACTTAGTCCATTGAACCAGATGAGATTTTGTTCGCAGGAAAAAAACCTTGAGGTGCATTATTGCCTGCATCGTTCCTCACCATCAGCTGCTTCATTCTACAGAACACTTTCACTGGTTCACATTACTTGCTAACATAGGTACAGCTTGTGTCTAATAAAAAATAGATAGGGACTCACTACACAAGGCTAGGTGAGTCCTGGCATGTTTAGTCAGCTGTCCTTCCCTAAATTTTAGTTAAATTTTCCAGTATTTTTAAGAACTACCAAGCAAAGGAGATTTATACAGTGAAGTGTCCAAAAGTAGGGAAGAAAATATGCTGAATAGTAGTATAAAGCAGGAGAGTTTTGAAGTGACATTTAGTAATATTTATATTTATGGAATATATATGTCTCAATATGCCATAATTTCCTGTTTGTGATGTGCACATCGCATAGTTTATAATCCTTGGCAAGTCTAGGTACTATAAAGAAGTCTTTACATGGTTTAGACAAAATGAGGATATTGATTTAGAAGAAATGAACTTGCAAGGTACAGAGACAAGAGAAGCTCTACACGTGTACATGTGTTTGTGCCTGCATGTGATCTGCAAGTAAAAGTTATATTTGCCTATACATCTTTTTGTTGTTCTTGTTAGTTCTGCATCTTATTTGTGTTAGAATATTTTCAGCCATTACTTCTCACATTGTGAAAAAATCATACAAAGAACAATAAAATGATGAGAGATTAAATGTATCTTGAAGTCACTGAGAAATTTCCATTTGAATAAATTTTTACTTGATATTAATTGACTGATAAGACAAAGCATGAAACAGGCAAGGCAATGTTATAAGAATCATGACAGAGAAATGAAGAATTATTTGTTGCATTTAGTTTATAAATATGGTCTGTTTCAATGGATTTTTTCATTGCAATAATGAAAGAAAAAACGAAGTATAGTTTAATTATTGATTTTTTTTTAAAAAAAAGAGAAGTAAAATAGAAAAGTCCAACTGAAAAGAAATTTTTCAAGATAAAAATTTTGATGTGAAAAAAATATGCAAGGTGTTTGAAGAACAGAAGTAATTTTCCAAATAGTTATTTATGTTTTATCAATATTTTTATTCTTGTGAAGGCCAGTATTCTCTTTTGACTATGTGCTCCTAAAAAGATTCATTGTAATATTTTTTAAACTCCAAAAATGAATATTTCAAATCATTTTTATATGAAAGACTTGAGAAAGGATGTATACATTATTCACAATCTGTGATAGAGAAATCTTGTATGTAGAACACAGTCTAAAATGCCATCTGTTTTTTCCTCTAAGATTCTCATAAAATGTGTATTTTTAAAATACTTGGCTATGTAAAATTCATTTGCCCTTTCTTTTGGAAACATTTGCTAGCTGTTTTGCAACATCCATTAGTAATGCATATGATTTACACCTTTGATCATCGTCCTCTTTTTTTATCTTCCTTTCTCTTCTTCTTTTTCATTTTTCACTTCCACATCTCACCAGGAAAAGAACTACTCTAAAACAAGCATATGGACAATCTGTGGGTGTATGTTTGTGTGTATAAAAACTGCAGTTGGGAAAACTTCATTTGATTATTTACTTCTGAGCTGGTTAGCAATTCAGATTTTCTTCTTATAGGCCCTCTTGTTTCACTGTCTTGATCTTTAGTGGGTTTGATCTTAAAACTTCATTGAATTGACCCAGTTTGATATGGAAGGAGGACAAGTCTACTTTAGTTGAGGTTCTCTGTTCAGTTGGCATCTCTCTGCTGTTCTCTATTTTCTCTCTGTTTCTTTGAGTAACTCAGCTGGAGTTACCAAGATTGACCATTTCTTAGGTGTTCACAGCTGAAGTTCTATGAAGATAGACTATTCTGTTTAATTTCCCTGACCTTTGAGGTTCTATAGCTTGAATGAAAAGCAAACTTAACGCTCATCTACAGCTGCTATTGTGCTGGAAGGCAGCTGAATGATAGAGTACTGCCATTAAAGTCACTACATTTTCACTGAATTCTGTTTACAAATTGTACCATTGGGCTTCTTAGTACCATTCTATTTTTTGTCTGTTTTCCTTCCTCTAAGTTGCGTTGATAATTCTTTCTGTAAATGGATGTAAAGTTATCATCTCTAGCTCTTATATGATCATGGGTTTGTAGAACCCGAACATCATTAACTTTCCTTTGTCAAAGTCTGTAATGCCTCCAGGACTCTGACAATGTGTTGCTACACAAATCCTATATACACCCTGCAGTGTTGAGATTTGCTGCTAATTTGCTGTTGCCATGACTAGTTTATTATTTTGCCTGTCCATAGGGAAAAGTGCTTTTCCATCCTTTTCACAGCTGGCAGTACTGCTCAGCCAGGAAATGTAGGAGTTCTTGTGAACTAAGCAGAGAAAGAGGAGGTACCTGCTGTCCTGGCATGGCATGTCACATGTACTTCTGTGGGACAGAAGTAGATGAAAAAGCAGGATCAGCCCACAAAATATTAGTCAGTAATGCTGGGAAAACAAAGGTTTGCTTTCACTTTTGGGAAGTCATCTGGAAGCACTTTACCACCTTCCCTCAATGATTCTGGTGAGTCTGTGTTGTGCTGAGGAGGGATGTATGTTAGAAAGTGTCGCAGTCTTGGTCTCTGGGAAGGGACCAGACCAGCGACAGGAGGTTCTTTAACAGCCTGCTGAGCTGGTGGATAGCAGCTGCCCAGGCCCCAGGTTGAGTTTGCCCGCCCAGCGAAGACAAGCAGACTCCTCGGAGGCCAGGGTTGGTCTGAGCTGATCCAACTTTATTAGCTGAACAGGGGCTTCTTATAACCTCAGGGAGAGAACCTTCTGGAAACTGGGCGGAGCAAAGGCGGAGCATGCAAATCTGCCACATGCTATTGGGTGAGGTAACTCAAGGGGTGTGAACTGGGGAGGAACGACTCTGGGACCGCCTCTGGGGAGAGCTGACCAATGGTAGCTGTACCCTTGGTGACAGCTGCAGCCTGCCGAGGGGAAACTGTAAGAACAGGGGAAACCTTTATTCTCAATTCTGAATCAAAGGGAAAGCAACATCAGTCAGAGTCCTTGGTAGAAAGTCATTGTCTGGTCTAGGCAGGGTCCTCTTGGACCTTCCATACGTTGAAATCCGTTCGCCGATCTCTTGCATTCTACCACTCCTGCATATCCATATATTCTCCACCTCCAACAAGAAAGGCTGCACTGCCAGCTGAGATATGCAACCACTCTTTTATAGCCTCTTTATAGATGGATATGTGTCTCTTCTTAGTGATGCTTTATACAGCCCAGCCTGGCTGAAACATCTGTTCATGTGCCTATCAAAGTCATCACATTCACAGATCACAGTTAAGTTGCAGAACCACTCTGTATATGTTTTTTTTCCACCTTCGAAAAATATTTATTGTTGCTCTTTCTTCAAAGTGAAAGTAGTGCTTTTTGAGGCCAAACTTGCTGAAGTAGAGAGGGCAGGTATCAGAATTTTTGTTGAGAGGGAATTCAATCAGCATTTCCGCATTCATTCACGTATATGGGCAAAATAATTTTTAATTTATGGAATGAAGAGACATCTTCAGATTTTCCCATTGTTTTTATTTCTACAATACAGTTTCCATTTGACATTTATCTCACTTTTAAGAATGATTTTGTGTACATTTATCTTTACAGGGGTAAAGATAAAGAGTTCTTACTGAAAAAGAAAAATCTCCCCAAAAATCTCATGTTCTGTGGTCAGTTACATGGTGCTGATAACAAAGGAGTCACACAAGCCGCAAAATTGTTACTAGGGGTCCACAACACTAACAGTTGACAAAATAGATGCTTCAGGAAGTCAGAAATGTTACACTGCTCCTAGCTGCAGCTGGTATATCAAATTATGAAGAAAGTATATTACTATTGTTCTAGATACCAGATGTTCCAGTAATGGAAACACCACTACTTGAAAGTATGGTTTCAAACTGATTTCAAGATTATTTTGTTTTATGGGAGATTGGTATTATGAAGACTTTTTAATCATGCTGGCTAAGCCCAGTCTAACTAGGTTATTAAGTTAATGAACAAATTAACAAAGAAGTCTTGATGTATTTATTAATTTCAGAATCTTTATTGGGATGTATCACTAATTTTATCTGTTTTAAAAGACTGTTTATAGAAAATTGAGTATTCAGTTGAATTCTTACAGAAGAACATCATCCTCATAAGGCTGTAAGTGTTCCGGGACATAGTTTATTCATGATTTTATAGCATGAAATTTCATTGTGACAGGTGTTTGGCATCCCACAACACCAATTCTTTTTTCCTGTAAATGTATCATTAAGATGAAAAATATGCACTTTTAAGGCACACATATAGTAAATCAAAAGCTTGTTCTTGCTTAATTTTTTTTCTGTCTGTGCTATATGATTTTTCAAAGCACATTTTGCAGCACTCAAAACAAGGCCAGCTGGATGCCAGTGAAGGATGAGTCTATCCTGAAAGCTTAAAAAGGCCCACTACAAGTGAATGCTGTATTCTTTTCATGCTGCTAAGCCAGCATTTCAAAAGACTTAGTTTTATGGTGTCCTAGTTCAGCAGGTGGGACCAGTTTATCACTGTGTGGGGGAGACCAAAGCTATGTATTCTACACCCCTCTATTCATTTCCCAAGAACAATGGACCATTTGCAGCAGCCCAGGGCACACCTGAACCCTCAGGGTGTGAACTGGGTGTGAAAGACATCTGTGAGATAAGAGCTGTGACAACTTCCCTTCAGGGAGTCGTTAGCGCCTTCACATGCAGCCTGAGGGGGTGTGGCTGCTAAAGGGCCATCAACAGTTTCAACAATACCCCATAACTCACAGAGTTAATCACCCATTGTGTCACTCCCTGCCCTGGGGAAGGGACTAGATGCTCCCATGTGGACCTGGGGGTATATATCTTGGGGTAAGAAGACCTCAAGAACCACTTGTCAGATCCAGAAGAGCAGCAGAACCTCGACAGAAGGAGACTATCACTTTCAACCAGACTGCAACCACTACTCTCAACCAGATAGGGACTATCATCTGCACCAACAGGTTTCTTGCTTCCTTCTACTTTGGACTTGGGGGAACTACATGGAGTTTGTATCCCAGGGTGCTGGGTCATACTGGGTTTTGTGGGTTAAAACCAATTTCTCTTTGTGCCATTGTATTTATTGTAATATTGTTATTAAATTGTAACTCTGACTTATAATCTCCTTTGTGTTGAGTTCATTTCTCCTGCCGGTTTGCCTTTAAACCAGCACATATGGTAAAGGACGTAGCTATAAATTGGATCTCATAGCAGCTCAACAAGGATGGCTATTTCCCTGTGCAGGTGTGGAAGGTGAGGGTAGGAAGGTAGGAAGCTTAGTCAACAAAGTCTTTTTTTGTTCCTATTGAGTCAAACTCCCCCATGTTCCTTTAATAGAACACTATGGGGCATGTGGCTGTTATAAATAGACCTGTGTAGATATGGATGTTGGCAGTTATCTGTTATTCCCTGGATTAAAATAATGTGTAATGTTGCAGAGTACACCCTCGCATGGCTTTCCGTGGGTGGCTTGCACACTGTCGTTGTAGAGGCTGTACCTGTTATGTCACACACTCTGATCATAGTTTAGTAATTAGATCTTGCCTCCTGAATGAGATAGAAAAATACAGCTTGCTTGAATGCTAGAGTGCATTACTCTTCAATTACTGTAAGCACTACTTACAATAGGATACACTGATAAGGCAGTTTTGACTACATTGAATCTATTCTGATTACTTGAATCAATGCTGCAGAAGATCAATCATCATCAGATATGCTTCAAAGAAATGAGATTTTCTAAAAATAAATTTGGACAGAAAATAAATATGTTAATAATCAAATACATTAATAATCAATTTTTAATAGAATTAAAGATGCTAGCTTTCAATAGATTCAGTAATTTGTGTATCTAGAGTGCTTTTCCCTCAAAAAAAAAGGGTAACAGAAATAACTTATTTTCTGGCATAGTAATTTTTGGCAAATTCATTGGTAAATAAAAAGTGTAAGTAAAAATGTGTAATTACCTGTTCATTATTCTATTTGGTTTAAACAAAAGCACTCTATTTATATTTTACCTACCTGAATTAATTGGATGTAGTGATTGATTTCTCTTCCTATGTAAATTAGACTACATTCTCTTTTATTGTTAAATTTAATTCACTTCATGATGCAAATATTGCAAGAGTAAGAGTTTCATTAATAAACAGGTGTTATTTCATTTGATCCAATGTAATTCTAAATAAGTACCAGTGGTCTGCATTATCTTTAACTAATATATAGTTTCTATACATACATCTTTCAGGTATGATTAAAATTAATGTCAATAGATTACATGTGTTGTTAAAGTGCCTTATTCACTGTAGAGATTCTCTATTATTCAGTGACTAAAAGTGTTTATATTGTCTTTTTGACGAGGTTTCTCAGTCCTAGTTTTTACATTTGGTGCAAGTGTCATAGGATGATGAACTTAAAATCTGTGTTGCAAATCTGTGGAAACTTAAAGGCGGAAAGCAAAGGAAAGATGATGTTTGATGCTCAGAAGGTCTCCAGACAACGACTGAATTATTTTCTAATAAATAAGTCTGTTTTTATGTTCCAAAAAAAGGCATGTGTGCATTTATCACAACAAAGGAATGCTTTTTAAGAAAATTGCTAAAAGCAGGTTCCTTTTGTGAAAATTGCTTCCATGATCATAATTGGCAGCTATTGTAAATGCAGGTGAATTTATATACCCAAAGCTGCAGTATTTGTCAGTGAAAGAAACCTTACTTCTGTGAATATTTATAAATGGATATACCACTGCCACATAACAACTCACTCCTGCACTAGTGGAAGGATTTCACAGTAATTTCTGTCTAACAGGCAGTTTATTATTAAAACTGAAAAAAGCATTTTTTTCATCAAGTTTATCCTTTCCTTTGAATATTGAAGCAAACAAATATTTTTGTTTGAAGTTCTGGAAAATAAAAAGGCTGGGAAGGGATAGATAGAGAGATGGTGAATGATTTCCACATAAAGAAAAGACTTTTCTTGTTTTCATTTTGAGATCTTTAGCTTGGTAAAACTTAAAGGTGAAAAGAAAATTTACCTAAGTGTGTGAACAAAGAGAATGTTTACTGTCAGTCTTCAGGAGAGAACCCTGTGAATGCTCTGCAGGAAAAGACTCTGCTAGTAGTTGCAAGGCCCTAATTATTATTGCATAAAATTGGAGACAATGGGAGTTTTACCATTGAATTTATCAAGTCCAAGGTTTAGGCTTTATGGAAAATGTTGCACTTCCCTGGAGACTTAAGAGATTTTGCCCCTGTCAATTATTTTCCCCAGGACTCCTCAAAGAACCATATGCAGGAGGATTAGGAACAAATTAACATCTCTGTTTTTTCACTGAGTGGTTCTGTCAGAGGAAGGACAGAATATAAACTCACCCAGTCCCAGTTCTTATACCTTACCTCCTGCTTCTTCCCTCTTCCAAGTTCTCAGTAGGAATAACCTTCCTAACCTCTTGAATCTGGGACAAAATGACTTCACGCTCTTCTCTTTCTTCTCAGTCCCCAATAGCAGCAGCAGAGGTGACCGTTCTTTCATCTCTTCAGTATAAACCATAAGTACAGCCACAGCTATAGAAAACAGAGATCTTACAGCAGCCACACAATTCTGTTTGAAATTATAAAGCTTTTTATTTTCTTATCTATGGTATTGTATTCTCCACTGATTTTTAGAACATTTTTCTGTATTCATTACAAACTTGAGTAAATCTTGCAAGTGATATCTATAGCTAGCATATAATGACATGTAAACTCAACATGTTTTGTTTCGTTTCTAAATTGCAGAGAAAATCACATTCAGATTTGTAAGTAAACTGTTCCATTTAAGCAGAAATTACTTAGCCTTGAGCTGTAGATGATCATTTTTATTTGCTTCTTAGTACATAGGTGTTGCATTTAAAAAAAAAAAAGGGCATGCCATTTTTACACAGTGCAGTTTAATGGTATTTGAAATATGCATCTATCCATAACTTACAATATCCTCAGGATTTCTGGGATTAGACTCAGTTCTGCAGAGTGCTATGTAAATGCTCCTTTTTTTAAAAACCCAAGCCAGAAGAACAAACTCTATCTGATGCTTTACCTGTGTCTTAAGAACCTGCTTCTCTCCCATACATAGGTTGAGTAAAGACCTGACTGAAAGAATTTTTTTCTTATTTTTGCAACCCCCTCCAAAAAAAAAAAAAATCATGTATCAAAGTAGAAGAAAATGGAAATTATGCAGCTTGTCATTTATCTGTGTTGCTTCATCAAAATGGAAGAAATACATACAACATAACCCTTTTCAATACTACTAGAATCTGAGGAAAATCAACAGTTGCTATATGTTAATACATACTTTAAAATTATTTTTTTGAGAAAATCTTGCAGCTGGAACATGATTCCTGTGATTGTGCATTTTTGGAACTGATGTATCAGGTCTTTCAGTTTCTTTGCTGTAACTTCTATTCCTGTATCTCTTGCACATTAAGAATTATTCGTTTCTGACTGCTGGATTATGTTGTCTTTCTTTTTTTCTTGTTGTATTGTAGTGTACATGTTTGCCTGGTTTTTTTGGGCCAACTTAAGACAAAGGACATAAAAAATTAGAAGATACCCAGTTTCACTCATAAAATTCTGCGCCTGTAAATGCTGTACAATTATCTCTCTAATATATATGCTAGCATTGGTATTTTTCACCTCCATGGTATAACTAAGAATTTTTTTTTTCTGTTTAGAACAGTGAAGTAGTCAAATAGTTTGTGATAGTGTGCCTTGTTACAGTGATAGACAGGTTAAACCAAAATCTTTTTACTCTGTCATTCCCTACCTGTTCTGGTGAGTCATTATCAAGGAAAAAGACATCTTAACTGACAGAACTTTACAGCAAGTGTGATTTACCAAACAAGTTTCCTGTATTTAACATATCATTAAATACAAATACATGAGGAAGTTTTTATACTTATTTTCTATGCAGTCAGTGAAGAAAAATATTTGAAATAAGGATAAAAAAATGTATTAAGGGAAAGATCAAAATGAAGAAAACTTCATCAGCACCAATAGAATGTAACAGGCCCTTGCTCTAAACCCATCCAAAGTCAAACTGGAGTTGAAGATCATATATACAAATAAAAAATTAAAGAGCAGAAGATAAATTTCCTACTTGAAGTTCAAATCAGTGTCAAATTAAGCATATGCTTTTATAACCAGTTTATAACCTTTGATCTCTCCAAATGAAGTGGAATTGAACTGTTGTTCATTCAGCATGTATTTTCAGTGATGTGTTTACTGAAAGAGCCTACAGTTCTAGTCTTTCTTTTCATGTTCTAAATACAAGAACCTGTTATTTTTCCTTTACGACAGAGGTCCTGTTGAAAATGCTTAAAAGGTGTTTATTTATCAGTGGGGTTTTTTTAACTATTATATTTGAGAGAAAAAACTTCAGCATAGGTAAACTATGGGATAATGCAACTTTAGATGCATTTATGATTTACATAGCTGGAGATATATTTCTTCTGCTGGTTACAGCTGTGGTGTGGAAATTTATGGTTCCTCATGTCGGTTGCTGGCTGTCCCTCACACCGGTTGCTGACTGCTCAGAAGAGCAACTTCAGAAAATGTTTGAGTTTTCCATAAATAATTTCAAGAGACAAGCTTGCAAAATCCAGCCCTTTCATTTCTTGAACTAGATGTAACAAAATGATATGAAGAATTACAGGAAAATTCAACTAGCTCCAGATGTTTAGTGTGGAGAAGTGAGCATCCCCAAGGGAAGGAGTGGAAAGGTGCTCAGAGCCATGATCTCTTCCAGCACTGTGGCAGTCATCAACAGACAGCTGTCTTTTTCTCTGTCGCTTCAGAAGCAGAATGGCATAACCTGCACTTTCTTCCCTGGGACATATCCATAGCTAATCCTACAGACTACACAAAGATATTCCTCCTGGCATCAGTAGGGCAATTCCTGTAGGAATAAAAAAGGTCATGCAACTGACTGGCTGTAGCTATAGCTTCCATGGGAAATTAAATCCCAGGAAAAAAAATAAAAGTACAACATAATACAATAACCCATTATTATGTGTGATGATAAATCAAACATGTGTCCTCTGATGATAATGTTTTTTTTCTGTACAATGCCCAAGCACTTAACCATGATTTTATACCTTGTAGCTTAAGACATCTATAGAGTATAATTCTACAGAAAATGGATCACATTCACACACCCTTGAAAGAAAACAGATTTTTTCCATTTCACTCCACAAACATAAAATCATTTTAGACTGAAAAAACCTAACCTTGCCAACAGCATAATTTCAGTGACATTTGGCAATATCAAGTTCCAGTTTGTTCTCAACTTTTTTAACAGTGGCTATCCGGTGATCTTCAGAGAGACTATCTTCATAAATATAACTATACCATCATTAGAATTTATAAACTCTCCTCTAATAGGTGTGTTACAAATTTTGCTTTAGATGTAACATATTTCATGTAAAGATTTCCTAAGTCTCTAGTGTCTATTTTTATTATATATATTTTCATACAGCATAATTCATATTTTCATGCATTGATCTTTTATATATGTTGTAGAAGGGATACAGCAGAGAATATAGAACAAAATAATGTATTACTCTCAGTATGTGGTATCTAGAGAGATGCAGGTCTGCTTGATTCTTACAGTGTTTCCTTTTTCAAAACAGAAATACTGCAATTGCACACACTACCTAAAAAGATCCCTCTTCATACTTACAATTTGAATTGATTACAGCAATGCCATTGAACATTTTGCAGACCTTACACAATTAAATAGTAAGTGTGTAGAATAAGTTTGTCATATTATCTTCATTTAGTTTTCAGAATCAAAAAATAAGTATTGCCTTAAAAATGCATGCATCTGGCCTAAGGCTGTGACAATTTGTCACCCAGAGCCCTGTTTGTGGCAAATGCCCTTCCCTCATTTCTCAGTTTTGGGCATCAACATTGTGCTGCCACTTAGCCACCAGGACTTCAGCCAGTCTCTGGTACAGAGGGATTGCCAGTGCTTTCACAGGTGTAAATCAAACCAGCTCTACTGGTGTCAACTGAAATGCATCCATTTATAACAGGTGATGTCTTCCA
Organism: Willisornis vidua nigrigula; assembly: GCA_021164005.1. NCBI lineage: Eukaryota > Metazoa > Chordata > Aves > Passeriformes > Thamnophilidae > Willisornis > Willisornis vidua. Next base: position 10,666,534 of record JAJPCS010000060.1, read on the forward strand.
CAGGCTGCTTCAAACCATAAGATCATTTCCCATAGATTTCAGGTGCACAGTAGTGAAAAGGAAGGCCACATCTATGCATGAAGATATATGGCACAACCTCTCTTTTCCAATCTGATGCTTTGAGGTCTTTGGATTGAAAGCATTTCACATTCAATCCCTTGCTCTGTTCCTACTAAATGCTCTGAAAAATTCTAAATTTGTAAAAATGTAGTGAGATGGTGAAATCATTTTCCACTGAGATATCAGCAGCAGCTGCACCCTCCATTGTAGCTCATATTACTTTATCAGGATGTATAAGATTACACTGGACAAAGAAGAAATTGGAGATTGATAAATTTCCTAAAATTTATTTCTTATTGCTGTCTAATGGTCAATAGTGGAGTTTATTGTTGGAACCTGTGATTATGTTGTTCCCTCACTATGGTAACACCTAGAGGCCTCAACAGTTCATGGCCCCATCAGCTGTTACCATTCTGAAAAACATTTCTCTCAAATGACATTCAATATAACTGTGGAATTAAACCTATCAACATATGTACACAGAGCATATTGTAACGTGGAGTTGTATGAGATCAGCAAGAATAATACTTGCTGAGTATGCTTAAACTAAATCCCCATGACAGAAGCACATAATGTTTTATTTAATCGAATAATTGGTGCTTTAATTTAAATAAAGCTCAACTTTATTTGCCAAATGGGAGTCGTTAGAAAAGTATTATACATTATTTTTTATTTAATTCTTCTTGAGAAAGGTTGTATTCTAATTTAATTTGAACAAAAAATACTTCAAAATTTAGAAGCATGTCTATTGTGTATTACTATTTTTGTAAAAATTAGTCAGAAGAATTCCAGTTCTTGGAAGTAAATATTTTACTAAACACAAAAAGTATATAGAAATACATCCCCAAGAAACTCATTCATGATAAGATATGCACAACTTAGTAATTCAAATGATTATTTTTTTTCCTTATTTTTGGTGTGTATATATATGTGTGTGTGTGTGCATATATATATATATATATATATACACAGATGCACACATCCTTTAACTGACATTTTTAATTGTTTTTGAAATTCTCATAGCAATAAAAAAGCCTACTCACAGCTGGGAGTCTCTTATAAAAGCCCTGTACAAAGCTAGTACAAAGACACCTCTTCCTATTGAAAATAATTTGCAGCTTTAAAAGGAAACAAAACCTTATTTTCCCAATGATCTTAAAAAAAAAAAATCATTATTTTATTTTTGTGTCCTCTTTTCTTTTACCCCATCATTTTGCCATTGGACTCAGCTATCTTAAAAGTCTTTTCCAACCTAAATGATTCTGTGATTTTGGTTGCTCCTTGTTTCCATATACCTGTTTTGCAAATTGTTGTTCATCTGACCCATTTTGCAGTAGTGCCGTAACTCCTGTCAACACAAGCTTTAGTCTTGCCTGATTAATGCAGGTTAACTGACTATTCGGAAGATGGCCTGGGTTATCCAAATTTTTAGGATCAGGAAACATTTGCACTGACTGTGCTGTGAGCAGATTTTGGCTTGTCCCTAAATGTCCTCTGTGCAGGGATATGTCTGTGATTGAGAGGGGAAGAAAGAAAAACTATTTTATTGGAATTTGATCAGCAGCAATTGCACTGTTGTTTTTCTTTCTTTTTTTTTTATTTGTTTTAATTAATCTCTACCACTCACACCTACATTTTATCTTGGGAAAAAATCAGATTTAATATATTTTTAAAGGGAAGGAGTAAATACACTTGTGTAAAAGCAGTACGTTATATTCTAATTACCAGTATTTAAAAAAAATTGCAATCTGTGTAGACCATAGAGTTCTTGTGACTAGAAAATATGTGTAGAATAATTATATTTAAAAAGGGAAATCTTCCAAATAGAAAGTCTGCTCAGGTAGTTAGTATCAAAGGTTTCTCTAGGCTCCTTTACACCCTCCTGTTCTGTAGTAGGTATTCCTGCTCCATCAGAGAGCTTTCCAGTTGAGGTCTGCCAAAATATGTATGGTTTTGTCTGTGCTTACTGTACTTGCCTATTTTGCTTTCCTCAGTTCAGGGCATCACTCCATGTTTGCAGTGTTGGGTAATACTGCAGTTGAACAGCTGTTTTGATTTCTCCAATACTTTGCATTGTGTCTCTTACCCAAGAAAGGACAGAGGGAGGAGCTGGTGGCTACAGAATAAATGGAGATACCTGAAAGTAGACACAGGAAGAGGAAATAATAGAATAAGGTTCTAAAATATATTGCATAAAAAAATGATGTAAAGATAGAGATGTGGAATGGATAACTTACAGTGTTATACAGGCAAGGGAGAGTTAAAATTATCAAACATTTAGCTTTTTTTTCAGACCAGATGTGCACTGCAGTATAGCATTTAAATTGATTTACTAGCAACAAATAAATTGGACAGTGATTTATTTTTTTTTTTTTAATTTTTTTTCCCCAGCTTGTCAAATTGTCAGTGGAATAAGACCTACAATCTCAGAGTGTATCACAGAGTGAATATATCAATTTCGGAATGTTAAACACACCTTGACATTTAAAACTTTTTTTTTTTACTTCATTCTGTACCTTTTTTTTCTTCATTGTATGTGGATGGGAAATGAGAAAGGGAAGCTGAGAGTTCATACAACTATTGTTTGTATTGCTGTTAAATTAAGCACACAGCAATCCTAGTGGATACCAGGTACAGTGATTGCTTCATTTTAAGGCTAGAATATCTTACAATTTGCTAAATTTCTTTTGATTCTGATTGCTTTACCTATATATATGAATTTACATATTTGATTTTCCAAATAATTTTAAGTTAATTAATGCAGGTCATTGAAATGTGTGACAAAAGAGAAGGTGAGTAGTTGAGAATCAGAAGCGTAGGATACTGAGCAGCAAATCAACACCTCAGGATACTGAGGAACAAGTACATCTGATCCATACTCCTGCCATGCTGAGTTTACCTAGGAGTATAGAGCCATTCTTGAAGTACATTACCTAATGCATTTCTTGGTCTTTCATGTGGTTTCATATGGAATATCAAATTATTTGTGCAGATGACACAGAATTTATAACACTATCTAGTGAAGCAGTAAGACCTTAATTTATTGCTAAAATACAAACAATCATACTTCTTGTTAGGAACTGGGGATAAGTGTCAGAAGAACTGAATAGTTTGTCCCAGATGAGATAGTAGCAAGTTGTTACCAACTTTTCATCCCTTCTGAAGCAAACTAGCTTTCAGCCTGTTATAGGCTGACACAGATTGCTGGATCACATGGACTTGCAGACTGACTGTTTGTCATCCGGTATTGGATATGATTCAAAAACACTGTCATAATTTCTGTGTGAAATATGCAATGTATTTCACAATAGTCTCTACCTTTTTACTGATAATTTATTTTTTATCAGTAATTTCTTTGCCATAGGGTTATTGTTTGCACACATTTGCAAGAATTATAGAATGATACATCTTTTTCTACCATCACAGAAAAATATTGATGATTTCCTGCACTAACAGAGTTTGCTGCAGGAAGTTATTAATTTTACACTTGGGACAGATTTCCCTAGAAATCTGACACGGAACTCTGTTACTTAGGTAGAGAAAAACAGTACATATTTCATCAAAAGTAGAAACAAATCCCTCACATTTCCAAACCTTTGCTGCATTTTTAATATTCAGGATTTATAGAGAAAATATAAAATTAAGAAAATCATTGTGAATACAATAATTTGTACAACTTTGTTGCAGTAAATTTGGGTAATTGTGAAATGGAAAGACATTGTGGACAGAGGAGTAGATAAGAGTTGAGCATTTGTTCACTTGCCCTGTAGTTTTGCTCAAATAGTGCAAGACCAAGAATTAGAAATTAAGTACAGTCAAGAAGATGAGATGGGATACAAAATGAAAGCTTCTCCTGGACACAGTGTCAGAAAAACTAGTCTCACAAATCTTCTCCATGTTTTTCAGCACAAAAAAAAAAAAAAAAAAAAAAAAAGTCTTTTCTTCCAGTTCAATACAGTTTGTAGCACATAAATCAGGGCACAATAGTAAGCACTTCTTCAGCCTAAGCTTCTTTCTGGAATATTTCAGGCATTGAAAGTCAGGATTGGTTTCTACTGTTGTGTAAGTACTGCTAATGCTGGCTCCTTGCTCTCCATCTTTGAATCCAAATCTCAGTTCTGCATGCCTCTTATTGTTGGAGAATTTAGTTCATTTTGAATTAAATCAATCAGCTATTCCCCTACAGTAATTAGACACTTTGTAGTGTTGCATTGCCCCACAAATTGCATAGCTCAGTGTGGATTGCAAATAAGAATACATTTTTCCCATTTCCATCAATAGCATCTAGGAAACCTGTATCAAAGTCAGCAGATTAGCATGATGTGATGAATAAATACAGTGTGACAGATCCCAGATAATGCAGAGCAATACAGCTCTGCTCAAATAGGTGAAATGGTTCCTAGGTTACACTAATTGAATGATGCTTATGAAGCCCAATAAACATATCTGTAACTGTAGAATTACTAATCCTGCCAGTTATAAAGCTTTTTATCTTCAATACATTTGGGGAAAAAAAGCTACACTAAGGCTTGTCTTTGTATTTCACTCCTCCTTTGTCTTGGGAGCCCTTGCTTTGTCTGTTTCTTATTATACTTTTCACCTTTTTCCCCAGCTAGGGAAGGCAACTGTAATTGTTTCTAGTATAATCCAAGGGCTCAGATAAGACATGCCATGCACCTGACTTGTAACTAGTTATACATAAAACCTACACCTGGCAATCAGAAAGACACTCAACCATCTCAGCTTTAGTGCCTAATCTGATGACAGGAGATGGAAGTAGAGACAATAATCTTGTCATGCTTTCCTGTTTACAAATTCTTTTCCTTTGTGATATTTTTACTTCGGGAGTATGGATCAAAATAGTCTTCACAATGAAGCCCAAACAAATTGTATTGAATACAAACACACACATGAGATGATTGTGTAGTTCCCTCTATAAAATTCTAACATTTTTTCTTTGAGCTTTTTCATCATCATTTCAATATAATTTTTTTCATTCTATGTGTGTCTGTAAGCCTCTATATTATAATGGAAGGAAAACACCAAGTCTTTACCAAGCAAGTTGTAATGAAACAGCAGGAAGTTTTGAGCCACTTAAATTAAAATGATGAGGAAGAAACAGACATTAATTATCTCAGACTGCATTATCTTTTCATTTTGCAGGGAAGAAAATATTTAACACCTCAGAGGCAAAATGCTTTGCTTCAGACTGGAGAGATAATTTAAAATTGCATGTGGGGGGCAGTGAGATGAAAGATCAGAATCTAGTATATTCACTGAGCAAAAATGATGAGATGGAAAAGAAGACAAAGAATAAACTATGCTCGTGTTCTCTCTGTGCCACAAACCATGACCTCTCCCACAGTCACAAGGACCTATTTTCAATTTCAAGTCAATAGCTATAAATGTTAATAATTGCCTTTACCTCTTTCTCTGTAGCTTAGCTTCTTGCCCCATTACCAAAACCATTTAGTTTCTCAGTAATTCATTTTCTACATAATCTCCTTTCATGTCCCGAGTTTCCTCTATTGTGTTTTACCTTGGGCAGTACATCATGTAAATAAAGGCTATATCCATAATCACTTTACAATTCTGCTTAAAGGAATTCACTCTTGAAAACTCCATTCCAACTGGTGTCCATTATAGTAGATCTTTTTAGTCCTCATTAGATGGGACAAATGGGTGAATATTTTAAAAACTGTTTCAGCATCAGTGATATAACCTTGAGTATCTATTCAAAGCTTTTAGGTATATTTAAAGATTGAGCATGAGGCAGATAAAGGCATCTGAGAAAGAAATTCTGTATTTGGATTTTAAAAATTCCTGCATTGAAATAATGTATAAGGCCACATTATTGTAGTATAGACACTGATCAAAGAGACAAAAACATCCAAGAAGTTGTACTCAAATGTTTTGGGTTTGTTTTTTTTTTTTCATATTAGAAGTAGAGATTTATCATACATGTGTATCTTGGTATTTAAGGCAGAACTAGTTGAATTAAGACAGAAAAGATTGAGTTCTGTATTTTCCCAACAAGCAAAAACTCCTATCTTCACAAAATGTGCAATGGGACTATCTCAGAAAAAACAGAAACAAGTGGTCAAATATTTTTGTAAAAGATAGTATTTTTTCATTCTGTTTAGCGTTTACTGTAATGATGAGGTATATATTTTCTTTTTTTAAACAAAGTTTGACTATGAGTTTCAGATTCCATCAAGCTACTACTTTTGAAATAAAAATGAGGTGTTTCCTTTCTACTTCTCTGAAAGCCAAATGTCTGTGAAAGCTTTTGACACTCTCTCATGTCATCTCACATTTGTTTGATGTGAGCATGTTGTTTTCCATCCTTGGTTTTACATTTCTGTGTATAACAAATCTGAAGCCCTGCTTCATTGCAGTTTTAGTTGCTGAACCACTGTTTGTGATGTACTAGATAAGGGTAAAAAACTTAGATAATATACTCCCACATTTTTTCCATGCACTTAGAAGCAGTTAAAGACTTATGAAATTGGTTTCTCTAACACCTTTTATTACATCAAAGGAAAAAAAATAAAAACAATAGTCTTCCAGCCTAGAAAAAGTCATTAATGTTCTTTTCCTCCCTTTCGTTTTTCTTTTTTTGTTCTCAAGCTTCATTCTGACTTGGACAAGGGAGTCGGCAGTGTTAAATATACCCTTTCAGGAGATGGTGCTGGCACAGTTTTTACTATTGATGAGACCACAGGAGACATTCATGCCATAAGGAGCCTAGATCGAGAAGAAAAACCTTTCTACACACTCCGGGCTCAGGCTGTGGATGTTGACACCAAGAAACCATTAGAGCCTGAATCAGAGTTCATCATCAAAGTGCAGGACATTAATGATAATGAGCCAAAATTTCTGGATGGGCCTTATGTTGCCAGTGTCCCAGAAATGTCTCCAGTGGGTGAGTAAGAAGCTTTAAACACTTCATAACTAAATGCATATTAATTGTCTCAATGTACATTTCCTGTTGAGGAAAGAAAAACAAGGACAAAATGAAAATATTGTTTCTAAAACTTAGAGATGTTTCTAATGCTCTCTGCTTAGACATCTACAGATTGCAGTTTTCTTTTAGCTTTGTTTGCTGATTTAGAAACTTACTCTCCTGCCAAATGAGTGACTGTGATTTTAAGTCTCTGAGGACAGGAGGAAAAAAGATATTCAAGACAGGTATAGTAAGGGCCAGGGGTTCTCTGGTGCCCAAACCTTTTATGTTATGTGATGAGGTGCATTCCCCTCTCTTCCTAATTTACATTAACTGTTTGCTGTACAAAATTAGATGAACTTTTGTACAGCATCTTACCATTTAGCTGTCTGTGGCTGTTAAACTCCTACAGCACTTGCATGATCCCCTAATTATGCATTAGGGGACAGTTCTTTATTTAAGTCCTGCTATACTATGCATGCTAAAAGTAACAATTGCCTTCACCTCATTCACAATGCAACAATGGGATTCTGCAAGACTATTTCAAGATAGCAAAAATCTAGTGTCCAAGAAAATATCTAGTGCATCAGATTCTTAATCTTCTAAATTTAGGAACAAAGCAAAAAAAAAAGATTATCTGATGTTTGCTTGAAGAATTTTCACAACCCGATAGGTATTTGCTAGGAATGCCATAAAGAGCATCAATCCTGCTTTGGACCAAGAGAGCAGACCAACTGGGCCCTTTGGGTCACTGCTCTGCAGTGGTCCTGAGCACTGTGTTTGCAACATAAGCACACTACTTCTGTCCTGCTGCCAGATGGCATTTTGGGTTTCCCTGCAGACACTAGAAATTAATTTGTTCTGCATTGGGAGTCCTTTAGCTTCCCAGTGTTAGTTCCAGCTTATTGGCATTTTCTCTTCTGAACTGTTTTTTCCCAGTATTTCACAAGCCAGTGTGAGTAATTTAATACTCCCTGTAGCTGCTAACAGTTTTGAAAGTTTTCTGAGTCTGAAATGGCAGACAGATACTGTTCCCCTTCAGCTGTGCAGTTCAGATGTTGTTGTTTTTAAAGTCAATTTGGAGGCAAATAGTTATCTACACAAGTTATGATATAAAACTAAAGAGATAATATTTTAAATTTTGTGGTAAGGAATGGTATAATGTAATAAAATGAGATGCAATTAGACATATAGTGATGATAACCTTACTCTTATACAAGTGTGGAGATGAGTTCACTACAATCACCCATACAGGTTTGTCTATAGATTCCCTATACAGTTGTATTATTTATAGATGAAAAATATTTGTTATATTTTGCTGTCTGTTTCTCTGGCAAGTGCAGAATAACATTTTCTCACCAGTGAATGTTAAATCGTTTTTAAAACTTGATTGGAGAGATCTGAGCAAAACAAAAATGAATAATATTATTTATACAGTAGAACACAGTGCATGCTTTCATTCTTTCACTCCTTTGCCCTCTTCTTCCATCTTCTTATTTTTTTTAAATGTGTGTGTGCTTTCCAACTTACTCTCCATTGGAAAAAAAAAAAGAGCAGTAGTGGCAAAAGTGGATCTTCTTGATCTTCACTTTATTCAGTCACATTCACTGTATCTATAAGATTTATTGATAACACTTGTTATTTTCCTCTATAAAAACAATTAAAAGATGGATGAAAATTGATCAGAAAAGGCAAGAAAAGAAAAGAGTGCCCTAAATGGAGGCCTAAACTTCAATTAGTGGTTACTAAAGCAGATAATAATTGTTGCTGTTAGGTTGTCCTGCAGCAAAAATATCTAGAAATTCCTTCTGTTGCCTGTAGTGTGCTAGAAAATTGTACCTTCTCTGATACAGATATTTCCACTTCTTGTTCTCCCTTTTCTATGTTTTTGCTTTCTTATGCAAGCACAGATTTCTCAGAGGATCTAAAACTACTGCTCTCTATCACCAGCACTATTTAGTTGCACCTATAGAGATGCTTAAACCTACCAGTGCCTGAGGCTGACATTGAAATTCACTTTGATTTTTCAGCTGGTACAGCATATGGTTGCCTTGGCTTAAGCAAAGACCCTGATAAAACTCTTCCTCTCACCTCTTTTTTCTTTCCCCTTCCCATTTTCATTTTCTAGTTGCCACTTTTCAATTACCAAATGTCCTAAATTTCATTTACTATAGTTTCACAACAGTATTGATTATGAACTGCACTCATGCACAGTTTCCATTGTGATTAAAGCATTGCAGCATGACTTTTTCACCCTTACTAGTCTGTTATATGAGCCTGGCAAGCTTTTGTGATGAATGATTTGCTGTCTTTTATTGATACCTGACATTTGCATGCAAAGATTTTCTCAGTTTAGTACTTTATCCCAAGGTTATTGGTAATAAGGAGTAAAATATGCCAGAGTTCATGTTGAAAAGGAAATAGAGGGGCTGAGAAGTAGCTAATAAAATCCTACACCCAGGGCAAACACAGAGTATGTATTCCATTTGGACAGTGAAATAAAGTGAATTGTATGAAACATCCTTGAGGTGCAACAGTCTGCAGCCATAAGAAAGGATAGTATGAGATTATGATTTCTTGGGAAGAAAATTGTCTTTCAGACCCCTTATTTTCAGAAATTTTCATGGCTCTATGGTTCTCAGTCTTGTAACATCTCTGGACTTCATTCTAATTCCCGTTGCTGAATCTGGGATGGCTGAAATAATGCTATAGCATAGTTACAGAGTTATAATACAATTGTGCATCAACATTATCCTGGACCCTGGCAAGTTTTTACTGGAAAAGGTGTAAAGAGATGAAAATTCCTACCATTCTCAAGATCTGCTTTTCTGCACATAGGTATTTTTTAGACATATCTTTCATATCCAGGTTTTTCATGGTAGATTTTCTTAGAACTTGTGTTATTTTCTACACACGTTGTAGGTGGAAATTCGCTTTTTCTCCTCTAATTTACACTGAGAACAGATTGAGGTTTCTTCTGCAGTTGCTGTACTCTGAGGCTTGTTTATTTTTCCTTTTAATCAATAGCATTCCTTTAAAAAGATATTGGCAATGCATATCTTTTAGTTTTTTCTGAAGAGATAATTTTAGGATTGCTATTTTTACTTAGCAGTGCATTCCTTACTGGGAACCAAATTCCTTCACATACTCTTAAGAAAAAAGTATTAGAAGGTTGTTTACTCTCTACAAGCTGGGATGCAAACCTATTTTATGCCAAAGCTTGAATGGCCAGCTAGCCTTGTTCCTTTCACACATGCACTGTAATCTGCTTTTATATGAAGGGGAAAAAAGTCAATCACAGACACAAACAAAAAAGATCTTTTTAAAAACACTTTACAGCAGCTACCAGCTGCTGTAACATGCAGGCTGCTGGACCCATCTATGACTTCCATTGTTTCTGATACTTTCAAATAGGGCAATTTCCTTGTTGTTGTGGAAGTATATTCATACCTCCAAAGTTGACAGCTCACAATAAATAGGGTGCAGAGTACTTTATGCTGAAGAATTTATTTTGGAAAAGACAATGATGTGAAATGCCTGCAAAAAACCTCAGCAGATGGAGTCAGATTACAACACAGAACTAATATTTTAAGAACAGAGATTGCTATACTGTTATCTTATTGCTGGTAAGAGACTTATTAGAGCTTAAGAGGTAAACTTCTAATGTTGTGGGTTTGGTTTGGTGGTTGTTTTGGGGTTTTGTTGTTTTGTTTTTGGGGGGAGGTTTTGGTTGTTTTTGTTGTTTTTTCCCCTATATTGAAATTATTTTATCAATATCTACATTTGAAACTATTTTCTTGATTTAATATATAAGTTCCAAAATGTAGAACAAATCAGAAATTAAGATCTATTTATGACAACTGAAATGAGGGCCGTAATATACCCATTTGTAAGTTAGTATTAGCAAAATATGTTGTCCTTAAGTGTAGTTTAATCAACTGTGGTTTGGCTTCTGGCAGCTGTGTCAGCTTTTGTTGCAATACAGTTGACGTAAGCATGCAAATGTATGATGAGTTTAAACCAAGGTTATCCCCTTATTAAAGCTATCAGTCCAGATGACTGGGAATGGGGACATAGCAGCATTTAGCACACATTCAAGGAAAGATCTTATTATATATTTTTATATATTTACACATTAAATGTGCACAGAAATTTAGTTGCATTTCTTATACAATTTTGACTAAATGTGCTGATTTTAACTGCAAATTTATAACTTCTACTGTTACAGTCTCCTAATTGCTTTCTAAAGTCTTTCCATTATTCCTCTATGCTTATACATAGACCGGCTAGGGCTGTACTAAACCCGTCAATTGCATAATATATAGATGCCATATGTTCTTTCCTAAGCAATTTCATTTCATATTTTCCACTAGATTAACTCTTTGTTGATTAGGGGGGACTCTACAAACTCTAGGTCACTGTGACAGACTGAAATGGTCAATGCTAGGAGAGAGTTGATATCGGTTTATTTTTACTGTGTTCCTCTGTAGTACAAGGCAGCTACCTGAAGAGTGTTATGGATTTGCTTTCCATGGTACTGTCAGTGTGAAAATAGTCTCTGTAAATTTTCTGGCAGTTTTCCTTCTGAAGTGAATATTAATTGGCTTATATTTAAACATTGAAAAAGGCACATATTATATATATATATATATATATATATATATATGCACAAATAGAACATATGTTTAATAGATCCATCAGTGTAGTTTCATGTGCAAGTGTTACAACATGGAGAAACCTAACTTGAGGAACTGGTGGGTAGTAACCTGCATTCTGGCTTGGCTTAGCTGAGCACCATGTGCCTGAGTTTAGCCTGAAGCTTACAATGAGCAGAGGCTGGGGAAGGAAGAACAATAAGGCATTGGAGCAATTACCAAGTGATCCTTCCTTTGATATAGATTCCCAGCTTCTGGTGATATATTTTTAAGGACTTGCAAAAGCACAGGCTGTTGCGGAAGATATTAGTTTGGGAATTCATTGAGGCCAGAGATATTTTTGAATAGCGTTACACATGCTTATGATCATATAACCTGTCTGGAGCCCCTCCAGCTTCACCCTCATCTCTGTTTCTAGTGTTATGAAGTCCTTAGAGACAATGAAAGGAATTGGATATCCACTTTTCCCCATTGATCATTTTCCTTTTTTGCCTGCTGTTGATCATTGAGCTGAAAACTTTGGAGGATTTTCCACAGTAATCTCCAGATTGAGTATTAATAGGTAACTGAGTTACAACCCACCTCTGTGAAAGTACTGATAAGTTATTTTTTTCCCATGGCTCTTTGTATTTCTCAAAGTGAAGTACTGTATTCTCAAACACATGCTATGATAGGATTCCCCTGTAACACTTTGCAGCCAAGTTTTCATTTTTGTCAAGCTGTCACCTGCTTATATATTCTCTTTTACTGACAACCTATAAATTCAGATCCAACTGAGATACCAGTGGCAACCTCTCGCTCATATAAAGACTGGCAATTTATGCCTAGTCTTTGAGTTCTTTTTTTTATTTGGATATTATTTTAGGAAAGGCTGCTATGCCTTAATATTTTTTTTCTCTTTTTACAGAGTTTTTCCTTAGGAACATTGCTGAAAATTTTAGATACTGTTAATATATGCAAGTATTTTAGAACTATATACTCACTGATGCACCCAATAGTTTTAATAGGTTTTGTGGAGAGCAGCTTTGTGAAGAGCTACAAAACTGTACTGAATCCCACCCATATCCACATGTCCTCTAATTCAATACTTTATTATAATGTACAAATTTGTCCATTGCCAGGGTCAGACCTGGTGTCCTGAGTCATTCAGGACACTTTTCAGAAAAATTCATGTCCCATCTCTGTCTTTCTGTACTCCATCCAGGGGCAGTGTCAGATGGCAGTTTATCCATCACAATTGATGTTTCAGTGATTTTTTACTAAGAACTGTTTTTTCAATTACAACTCCTGTCTGTTTGTTTTTTGGTTTGTTGTTTTTTTTTTTTTTCAATTGGGAAAAGAAACATCTACTGTACCGATTATCAGAATAAATTGTGTAGCCTCTGTATAGAAAGGTGAGATTTAGGGAAGGAGCAGAAGGAAAGGAAGGTTAGGGCTCCTTAGCCTTTTCTCAAAGAGTGTTCTCTCCTCTATAGAAGACGTTGCACAAAATGAACAAGAAAAAAAAAAGAAAAAAACCCGGACACAGATGTTGTGATAATATTACAAGTAGGCAGTAAAATCTTTTGGAAAAAAAAAAAAGTGTTTCTTGACACTATGATAGATCACTAGGCAACCTAAGCAACTCCAATTACTGTGTGTGGGGAAAAAAACCCCACAAAACAGTTTTGTTGTTGTTGTTTTATTGGTTTTGTTTTGTTTTGGGTTTTTTTTAGATAGAAAGAGAGGGAGAAAACAATGCAGAGAATCAAGACTTGCTTGGTTAAAGGATCATAGCTATTGTCATACTGTGATTTTCCTTTCATACACCCTGAGTGTTGAGTATTGTTAGCAAACAAAGAAATTTGGCCAATGCTATTAGGTGATAGAAACTACGTAAAATGAAAGACAGGACTATACAAACATATGCATAGTAAAATGTCTGAGAAGTTTTGGCTGTCAAAAAATGAGACACAGGATAACTGTTTTCTCATAACTATTTTTACAGTCCCAAAATGTCAGTATTAGTGCTGAATTCATGTAAAGCATTTGAGTTTTACTTCACATATATCCTAGCCTATACAGGATATTTTCTATCAAAACCTCAGCGTGGATTTTGACACTGTCGTTCACAACATTCTTATAAGCAAACTTGGAAGATGTGGATTAGATGAATGAGCAGGGAGGTGGACTAAGAACTGGCTGAATGTCTGCTTCCAGAAGGTTATAATCAGTGTCACAAGGTCTAGTTGTTGCCCTGTCAATAGTGGTGTCCCCCAAGATTCAATACTGAGCCCAAGACTGTTTAACTTATTCATCAGTGACTTACATGAAATGACAGAGTGCCTTCTCAGCAAGTTCTCTGATGACACAAAGCTGGGAGGAGTGGCCAATACCCCAGAGTGCTGTGCGACACTTCAGAAGGACCTCAGCAGCCTGGACAGATGGGTAGAGTGAAACATTCTGAAGTTCAGCAAAGATTCATACAGGGTCCTGCACCTGGTCAAGAATAATGCCACACACCAAGACAGGCTGTGGACTGACCTGCTGGAAGGCAGCTTTGTGGAGGAGGATGTGGGGGTCCTGGTGGACAACAAACTGTGCATGAGCCCACAGTGTGTCCTTGTGGACAAGAAAGCCAATGGTATCCTGCAGTGCATTAGGAAAAGCATTGCCAGCAGGTCAAGGGAGGTGATCCGGCCCCTCTGCTCAGCCCTGGTGAGGCTGCATCTGGAGTATGGTGTCCAGTTCTGGGCTCATCAGTACAGGAGAGACACGGAGCTCCTGAAATGGGTCCAGCAGAGGGCTAGAAAGATGGTCAAGGGACTGGAGTATCTCTTTTATGAGGAAAGGCTAAGGGAGCTGGCTCTATTCTGGCACAAGAAGTGATGACTGAGAGAGGACTTTATTAATGTGTGTAAGTATCTACAGGTGGGGTGTTAAGAGGATGGATGCAGGCTTTTCTAGGTGATGCCAAGCAATAGTACAAGAGACAACAGGCAGAAACCAATCCACTGGAAGTTTCACCTGAATATGAAGAACTTCTTTCCTGTGTGAGTGACTGCACACTGGAACAGGTTGCCCAGAGAGGTTGTGGACTCTCCCTCATTGGAACTATTAAAGAACCATCTGAATGCAATGCTGTGCCATGTGCCTGCTTGAGCAGGGTGATTGGACCAGATGACCTTACCCACTGTGTGATTGTGTGTGTGTGTGTGTGTGTGTGTAAAAAGTGAAAAACTCATGTCACAGCATTTATAGCCTTTATATTTCTATCCACATGCTGGCTTTACTCCAGATCAGTAGCATAAATCAAATAATATATTTCATCATATGCACCTTTTGATGCAGACCCCTCTGTTTGGTTTCATTATTAATGCTTTCATTATTAAAATTAAACTACTGGGTTTGCTCTAAATGTGTATATTGGTAATTTCAATGGTATGGAACATTAGTTCTTTTAGTATATAAAGAGGTCTTGCTGTTTGTATAATTTTTAGATTCAAGATATATTGAATTAGAGTTGTTGGGATGATGTAGGGTTTTATTTTTTTATTTTTTTGTTTTGGTTTGGGTTTTTTGTTTTTTGGTGGTTTTTCTTTTGGTTAATTATACTGTTCCTGAGGGAAAGGAGTTGGCATGTTTAAGTGTACCATTGTGTCCTAGTTCAGCAGGAGGGACCAGCTAACACTGTGTGGGGGTGAGCAAAGCTGTGTATTCTACCCCCTCTATTCATTCCCCAAGGACAATAGGCCATTAGCAGCAGCTGCCCAGGGAATCATTAGCACCTTCACACCCAGCCTGAGGGGGCGTGGCTGCTAATGGGCCATCAACAGTTCAACAATACCCCCTGGCTCCAGAGTTAATCACCCATTGTGTGAGTCCCTGCCCAGGAGGAGGGACTGGGTGCTCCCTGAGGGTAACATAAGTGGTGGGTAAGAAGACCTTGGGGACTTCTCGTCGGATCCAGAGGAGCAGCAGGACCTTGACAGGAGGAGATCACTGCTCTTGACCAGACTACGACCACCACTCTTGACCGGATTGCAGCCCTTGCCTGCACCAACAGGTTTTTTCACTTCCTTTTGCTTTGGACTTGGTGGAACCACGCGGGTCTCAGCACAAGGGCAAACAAACCCCTTTGGGTTTGTGCCCCAGGACACTGGGTTATACTGCTGGGTTTTGTGAGTTGGAAGCAATTTCCCTTTGTGTCAGTGTATTTATTGTAATATTATTATTAAATTTTAGCTCTGATTTATAATCTCTCTTGTGGTGAGTTCATTTCCCCTGCTGGTTCGCCTTTAAACCAGCACACATCGAAAGATGTAGAAATTGTTTTCATATGGGCACATAATATCTGCAAACATAAAACATATCATATTGGTAGTTCTTTTAGTAGCCACAGATCAACTGTAAATGATAAAAATTAACAAGAAGTTGCATTTTTCTTATGATAAAATTACTCTGAACATTAAATATATTCTCAGTAAGAGATCTTCTTTTGACCACCAAGTGGTTTTAAACATATTTTGAAAGTATTATGTTCTCAGCCACTGAGCAACTGTAAATATTAAATATGTTTTATAAAAGCTACTTTTCAAGTTATTGCCTGCATGACTATGATTATAATTTTTCTTTAAAGTTACTTCCCAACCACTGAGATTTTTTTTTTCATATAAGTGCAGTTCTAGGTATATTTTTTCAGAGAAGGAACAAGTGCAAAGTTCCACTGGCACAAGACAGCTCTTCATTTGTGACAAGTAGTGATGTTCTGCCCAACTTTTCATAAAAACACTGCAGGTAATGAAAAGAAGCCAAAATGTAAATGATTTTTAATGGATATTTTGCATGAAAAGTGAGGGCATATCTATTTTTTTTCTCCTCCATTTTTGTGTTTAACTCTGCAGCTAACCAAAATAATAAAATCAGACATGACTAATACTCTGTACTAAGATAACTAGTTTAAGAAATCAGTCAGCGATGGATTGTGTGAATCAATCAAGTCATCATCAACCCTAGAGGAGGGCAAAACAGAAAGCAAGATAGTCTCAAGATTGCTAAGCAAATGGGAGTCACTAAACCAAATATGATTAAGGGCTTTAATTCTGTGTGCAGAAATAACTCCATGTGGCAAATTAGATGTAATCCTATGAAGGCCTGGAGCTATAAGAAAAGTGTTCATGAGAATCTGGCTTAACAAGAGCTAAGAGAAAAAATCACTGATCACAAATATGCTGTTAAGGACAAATTATTCTCTGTTTAGAGAATCCCATAAGGCTTAAAGTCTACTGGAAAGACACTGCAGATGAAAATAATACCTTAGGAAAAGAAAATCTACATAATACAGAGATCTAAAAATACCTACAGAATGAGGAACAGTATATACTAGAGTATCTTTAAATGGAATATCAGTCAATTAGTCAGTGTATCTGTCTGTCAACCTTAGATTTAATGAGTCCTAGGTACTTAGTGTTTCCCCTTATTTGTTATAAGGAACACCATAGATGGGCAATCCAGTCAAAGATCTGTCGTGTACACAGTAGGTTTTTCCTAATTAAGGAACCATTATAGACTTGTGGGAACATGAGTCTGACATCCCTCCAGCCTTTGCTCAACAAGGATCTTGACAGAGCTGATTGAAACCTTTCCACAAGAGAGATTTTTCCTAAGTTTCTGTAGAAATGAAAGGTGTAAACGTGCAATTCTCTCAAAAGTTATGAAAAAACAGATGGGTGTCTAGTGAGTCATCCCACAGGTTAGCTGTTGACTGGAAAATTAAACAGGTGGCTCCCATATTAGAAGAGAAGTATTCTTTATATCACCTTGACAAGCCAAACACTAGCTGGCTTTGAACCCATAGGCTAGGAAGTCTTCTCTCAAGCTGGGAAGCTGGTGGGTTTGCCTGTTCCCTGATTTCTCTTCCACGCAGTTGATGACAAGGCAGGTTGTCATACTTACCAGACAAGGTAGTCAGCCAGCAAGCTAAACAGGTCATAACTAGGCAGGAAGAAGACCTGAAATAAAATGAAATTAAATAAACTCTTTTTGCTAAAAACTTGTCAGTGCCAGTACTGTTTTTTGGAGTGTGCAGTATTTTTTTCTAGAGTAATGCAGGATGAAGTGAGAGTACAAAACTACCTGAAGTATCCCAGTAAAGTAAAAATCCACAGTCTAGACATCCTTACTTGCCAGTTATGTCTGAGCACCTTTTGTGCAGAAGACAGCAGTAAAGTTGAAATCATTGAGGATTAGAGAGGCCAAGACTGGAAATGGAGGGGGAGTTGACTTCAGGCAATTATGAAAGTAAAGAATGACAGCAGAGGAAGAAGAAAAGCTTTGCAGACTGTTTCACTTTTCATTTTAGGAGGTACTGGAGAGCTTTAATACTGCCTTGGACTTGATTCACATTGACACTGCTAAAGATACTGCTGTCATTTCTGTTAACAAACCTCATGACCGTCTTTTTATTTTTATAAGAAGCTTAAAAAATGTTAATGCATAAACACTCAAGGGAACAAGGAAATGGCAAGTGGTAGGTAAGGGGGTCTCTAACCAGGGGTTGCCTGACACATCATTCTGCACCAGGGTTGATGGAGAATGTTGCTGCTGGTAGTCTCAGAGATGTAATTTCAGCTAACCATTCACATCTTGGTACAAATTGTTAACAACTGATGATTTTCACTGGAAACTTTGTTGATTACTGGTCATCCCAGTGAGGTTGGAATGATGTTTTGTGGATAGAGTCTAGCTGGTAAAGGATAATGAGTCCCAACAGCCAATCCAATGTCAGGAAAACTACAGGTGTAGATTATCTCCTCAATCATATCTTTCATCTTCCATTTATGTTTATTGTGGTTAGTACAGCAAGCATCAATTTTATAATTTGTTCTGCTCAAAAGGAGTATCCTAACTTATGTGAAACATAATTATGTAGCTAGGATTCCCATTTTGTAGGAACATCACCTTAGAAGCCTGTCTATCCTCCTGTCTCTGTAAATGTCTAGAAGCAGAGGCTAAGAGAAAGTTAAACACACATTTAGGCAGATTATAATGTCACGGCCTATTTGGGACTAAGTGTTGTTAAAGTACAATTTACTTATTACTTTCCTAACTCTTAAAAGGGATTGTTTTTTGAGTTCACATGCATGCCAAATATTTCTCTAATCCCCATTTTGTTAGGTCTAGTGACTATACATTCCCCAAATTGATCATGTCATTCTGCAAAATATTTCCTTTTCCTATTTTTAACATTTTTTTTTCAGTGTGGAAGATAAAGTGTAGGAACAGCTGATTTAGCTTTGGTGTAGTCCTACCTGTTGTATACATCTCTATCATGCCACATCTCCTTGTTTCCTTTCTAAATTAAATCTTTAAAACTCTATGTGGAAAACTTTTCATGCCTCAATCACTTTCACTGCTTGCCTCTGAGCTCCTGTTACCTTTTGTTGTCCTTTTCGCAACAGGGCAACAGCAATCAATGTTTTCAACAGCCTCGTGACAATTCAAATGAGAAAGGTGCCTGAAGGGCAGGTTCAAGTTCTCAAGCCTCCAATTTGTGGTCTTGCAAGAGATGATACAGACACAGATGCTCAAATTATCAGCCCTACTTGCTACTTCTCTGGTTCAGTACCTCCAAACTCATCCAATTTTTCTTGCTGCTTTCACTTCATATCACCTCATGCCTGAACGGAAACCAAACCTTTCAGACAGTTTTCAGCAGATGCTTGATAGGCCTGAGATTCTTTCATGATTCTTCCATGTGATTTTGAACGAATCCTTTGTTCACATGCTTTAAGTCCTAAACCAATATTAATCACTGAGCTTAATCCAGTGAGACATAGTGCCTTGCTGTTCAAACACTGGATGGTCCTGTATGCCCTCAAAAGATTATCCAGATGCTAGTACAGCAGGAGGGAAAAAATCTTATCCTGGTTGAATAGAAAAAATATCTTCACTATGATATATTAAAGCACCGATTTTGATAGTTTTATTTGCAATACTAGTGGAGAAATAAGGAGGGAAACTGTTAACATTTGTGGAGGGAGAGGCAGCAACTGAACATAGGTAAACAGCTGCTTTTATTTCACACAACCCAGATTCAGACACTGATGTAGTAGGAATTGCTGCAACATAAAATGTTGAATAATCAGTTCCTACTTCAGCTTTTCTTTGTCACAAATAAGCAAAAGCACATTCTAGCCTTTCCTTCTGAAGAAAATCTTACATAAATGACCCGAAACGTGCCAAGATGTCAGACTACCTGTCTGAATCAAAAGACTGCAGCAAGACATCAGGTCCTTAAATTCCAAAATCCATATGAAGCTAGTAATTGAACTGGCAAGTTGTAAAGAAGAAATCCTCTCTTTGGACCACTGCACAGCAATGAGAGATCTCTGAACGGCTGATTTAAAGGAAAGATAAGGGATAGAAACTGCACCAGCACATCCTACTGATTTACTGTTTAGCTGAAGTTGTGGCAGGTCAGTAATACCTATACTGCAATCTGGGTGCTTTATGTTTTAGCTACCTTTATCGATTTACTTTGGTTAGCACAAGGGGACAGTAACAGCGATGACAGGACAGGTTTTATGGCAGTATAGTAAAAGAGACTTTGGGACACTAAGTCATCAGCTACCTTGCAGAAATGCCCTAATGGTTCATTTCCAGTGCTACTGTTGCCCAGACTGCCTATATTAAAGAATACATGAGCTGCACTTTTCACACTTCATATGTGTTTTATAATTTGAGTGTTGACTTACTTGAGGACACAGTGTGCACCTTGTCAGTACTGCCCTTATCAACCATAGAGATTTTACACTCATTACTAAGGTCTTGTTCATGAACGCTTTTATCGGTGCATTCTCAGGCCAGATTTGTAAAGGTAACTTGGCACTGAGTTTTACAAGCATCTTGTTGGTAGGTTTGGGGTTTTGTTGTTGTTGTTGTTTTTTCTTGATCAGAATAACTGCAGGGCATATAAATAGTTTTGAAAACCCTAGTCAATCTTTAGACTCCCAAATATCTTTTAATATCTTGAGCTGTACCACTAAGTTCCTCAAGCAGTGGTGAGAATCTCTTATCTATAGGCACCTAAATT
Source organism: Willisornis vidua nigrigula (assembly GCA_021164005.1). Lineage (NCBI taxonomy): Eukaryota > Metazoa > Chordata > Aves > Passeriformes > Thamnophilidae > Willisornis > Willisornis vidua. The sequence goes on from JAJPCS010000060.1 coordinate 10,687,268, forward strand.
TTGCTGGCCTACATTATAAATGTGAGACAAAATGTTCTCAAAATTTGGCCAGGTACTTGAAGCAATAATATCTCTGGAGCCCAACCAGATCAGGCACAAATCAAATTCAGCACTTCTACAGTAAGTGAGGATATGTCATGCAGGGTTAGTCATCCACATGTGTTTATTTGTCTGATTCCAAATGAAGTATCTTAGCACCTGCCTGAAACTTTTAAAAAAAATAAAATTCTATTAGTTTTTTTTCCATGAGTACCTAAAATGTCAGCTAAGTCTGTCCTCAATCTGCTTGCACACAGAACCATCTGAACTTTACACTGCTGAGCAGCTGGAAGCCAATTAATGCCTAAGCACTGTCAGAAACCATAAAGTAGATATACCTAATTCTTTTTTGGAAGCCAGTCACTGACATTTTCAGAGTTCATAGTTACATCCCATGCAAAATATGGCTGGAGGAGAGGTTATATGTTTTTCATTTTGCAGTGATGCAGCTTTAATACTTTCCTTGTTCTGAATACCCCCTCCTCATGTTTTAACCACCAGACTCCTTGTAGTTCTCTCCCTTCTCCTTTTTTTTTTTTGCCTAATGAATATTTAATGATCCTACATAAAACAGATCAGCTTCCTTTATTTTTTTTTTTTTCCAACCGAATGATGGTCTTGAGAGAGCATTCACTTAGGAGGTAGGAAATAAGCATTCAACCACCATGTAACAGAAGAGTGACTCAAAATATGTGTAGCTCACATATCCACTGGGCATTCAGGGTGGTAACATCACTCGCTTCTGCATTTGTCAGAATTAGGTTGCTTTAAAACGTTAACAAAGAAAAGGTGTCAAAATTATTTTTCCCAGTAAATAATTTCTGAGAAAGAAGGTATCTAGAATACAACTTTTCTCACTGGTATTTCTTACAGACTATAGCACCTTCTCACTAATAAGCTCACTTGTATGGATCTCATTGTTAGGCATCTAAATAACATCAAATAGAAAAAAAACCCCTGCATTTTGCAGGAGATCTTTTTATGATTCATACCCTTGGTATCTCTGTGCTGTAGTTGTTGTGCATAAAAGAACGGTGTAATGTCACTTTTCTATTTTATAGGTGTAGCCTTGATGGTGAAAAGTGAAAAGGAATATTCATTGCAGAGCTTGATTCTTAATGCTTATATGTTACCTGAACTGACAAAACATAGATGAAGGGGTGTATTCAAGGAAACCGGGTGAAATTCAACCTAAAAAAGAGTTTGTCTTTTTAAATATGTTTGTGAAGGTGTCAGTGGAAAAAAAATTAGTTGATGAAGAGCCAAAAATACACAATAAAAAATTAGGAAAGCAGATGAATAACAGGCTAAGATTTTCATGCTCATTACAAAAGTCTGGGTATGATTAGTTCAGTGAGTTAAGATAATAACCATGATGTCTCTTTGTATATATGAGGGAAGAACTGTGCATGAAATATTTATAATTAAGGTCCTGCTGGTTTGTTTGTTTGTTTGTTTGTTTTCTGACTTTTAATTTATTTTATTTAGGCTTAGAAGAAAATTTTCTTTTGTAATTTTTATTACTCTTATCTTTGGAAAAAATCAATACCTTGGATTGTATTTTATTCAGAGTCCCTGAATAGTGAATAAAATCAAATTTTAGATTTTTTTTTTAACATACATAGGTTAATTTTTGAAATGATAACAAAACAAATGTTGAGCCAATATTTTCCTATGAAATGTAAAACTCCTTTTTTTATGAGTTAAGCAATAAATTGGAGGACATCTGAGCCATATATAGGTGCACTTAATTTTAGCTTTGGTATTTCAAAAGTTTTATGAATATCAAGGATTGCTTACCTCACAGGTTTTAGGACTTATGAACAAGCATAAAGATGTTGGGTTGGTGGCATGGAAAGTTAAATTCCTAGAACAGAATCCTCATTTCTGTCAAAGAAGGGCCAGACTGCAGTTCAGCACGGACAACAGTCAGATATGGTCTGCCATTTTACTGTTACCTTTCCCATTTTTGTGTTGTTGTTTTGTTTTGTTGTTGTTGATTTGGTTTGTTTGTTTGTTTGACAAGCTTAAGCATTGCTTTTTATCTGATCTCCAGAGACAAGTGATTTAGATCACCAGAATACAGAGAAATGTTAAGCAGGCTCCAAATAACTCTAACAAGTACATGATTTAAACTTCTATTTGGTAAGAATTGTGAAGTTTCTACCTTGCTCATTTCAACAGCATCAAGTATAAAGTTAGGCATTTTGTATGATGCTTAACTAGAATTTTTTGTATCACATCTGTGCCATACAAATATTGAAATATTTGTATTTATGCATTTAGGTATGGTCACAATTTATTTGCATGTTGTTCTGGTCTTTTTTTTTGTCTTGTTTAAAGAACATTATGCATTACAATAAAATTGAGACATTAAAGAAACAAATAATTACAAGAGCTTAAAGAAGAATCCTGCACCCTTGCTACAGAGAAAATTTAGCATCTGATTTTAGACAAATTAGTGTCTGATTTTACTTTTTTTTTTTAAGTTCAGGTATTTTAATTAAGGAAACATCATCTTTCAACAGGTGTCTTTGAAAGAAAACTTAATTGAAATATTTAGAAACTATATATAGAGGTATGAACACCTTGAATGACGTCAGGAGAAGTCTGTGTTGTAGTCACTGGTGCTAAGTAAGTAGGGCGATGGTTCAGAATTCTCAAATAAGAGAAATTCTTCTCAAAGAAGAATTGTTGTAAATGTTGTAATAAAGAGGAAGGCAAACAAATGTTTTCTTCTTACATTTTACAGCTGGGAAATTAAGCACATAATCCAAGTTTGAGTTTAGATTATTCCTCTGAGATTTCTGGCTACTACTTATGCCCCTAAGTTTTTGGTTATTGATAAGGAACAGAAGAACACGATAAAGGAATGACGAGGGAGCACTGCGTTACCATATATCCTTCAGTTATTCTAGTAATGGATCCCAATTACTTACTTTTATGTATAATTATTTGATCTGACTTCAGTACTTTTTAAAGGGTTCTCTAAATGAAACATATGCTAAGTGATTTGCAGAGTACTTATGTTCTTAAAAGGTTTTGCTTGCAGTCACACTTTCATTCACATTTTAGATGAATCCAAGGCTGTGCTTACCCAAGATATTTGGGCCATAGAGCAATGTAATAGAATTCATGAGTGGAAGTCCTGACCCGGCCTGTTATTTGTTATTTTACCCAGTGATAACTCTCCATGAAGAGGGAATAACTTCTACTGTCATTGTTTTGTCACTGTAAGCTTTTGACAACACTCAAATGACAGGGGTGGTATGGGGAACTCAGAAGAGTGAGGGAGACGCTGAGGGAAGTCACAAAAAGACACTTTGAAACCTTGCTGCAGGTGAGTTTCAGTGAAGAGCTCCTGCTGAAACTGCTCAGAAGTCCTCTGAGTAAACAACTGGGAAAGTGAGATGTTTTGAACATATATCACTTCTGTACCAGAATGGCTGGGATACCTCATTTGTGACAATTGTGTAGATATGGAGTGAGAATTTCACGTGGGCTTTCTGAGTGATGATTTTCAGCACTACCTTACAAAGACTCAGATAATGAGGCAGACATTCACAATTTTGAATGTCATCTTTGGTGTAGCCTAGAGTTGATGTGCCTCTATGTTTCCGATATTGTGCACACATCTGCGTCAGCACATTTCCACTCTTTCGAATGGTAACAGGCAAATGTATGTACAGGAGTGTGGCAGCCCTCCCTGGTGACTGGACTAGGTTTCACAGGTCAAGCACACTTCTTTTTTTCTCTTCATACACTGTGCTAGCAAATACTTAATCCCTGTGTGCTGGTTTAAAGGTGAACCAGCAGGGAAAATGGACTCACCACAAGAGAGATAATAAGTCAGAGCTAAAATTTAATAATAATATTATAATAAATGTACTGACACAAAGGAAATTGCTTCCAACCCACAAAACCCAACAGTATAACCCAGTGTCCTGGGGCACAAACCCAAAGGGGTTTGTTAGCCCTGGTGCTGAGACCCCTGTGGCTTCCCCAAGTCCTGAGCAAAAGGAGTGAAAAAACCTGTCGGTGCAGGCGAGGGCTGTGGTCTGGTTGAGAGCGGTGATCTCCTCCTGTTGAGGTCCTGCTGCTCCTCTGGATCCGATGAGAAAATTCCCAAGGTCCTCCTACCTACCACTTATGTACCCTCAGGGAGCATCCAGTCCCTCCCCCTGGGCGGGGACTCACACAGTGGGTGATTAACTCTGGGAGCCAGGGGGTATTGAACTGTTGATGGCCCATTAGCAGCCCCGCCCCCTCAGGCTGGGTGTGAAGGTGATAATGACTCCCTGGGCAGCTGCTGCTAATGGCCCATTGTCCTTGGGGAATGAATAGAGGGGGTAGAATACACAGCTTTGCTCACCCCCACACAGTGTTAGCTGGTCCCTCCTGCTGAACTAGGACACCCTGTCATAAAGTTTACCTGATAAAGAATAACAAATACTCTATTAACTTGTTAGAAGTGCCTTCATTTTTATCATCAGGAAGATAAATGCCTTAAAATCTGATCTGTGCTCTGTCTCAACTAAACTAGTCAAATAAAATGCCATATTGAATTATTTTTCTAACATGGGAGAAAAAATAGGAACCCTGGTTGTTTTAATATTTTTCCATAAGTATTTGAACTACACACAGGAATACAAATTGTATTCCAATTTGCAGAACACCAAATATTATATACTGAATGTCTACTGGGATTAGCTAATATTTTCTATAAAGATTTTAATTTTTTTCATTCAAATCAGAATCTGACAGAATTTCAGTTTAAAGGTAAAACAATATTAGAGTTATAGAACTGCAACTGTATTCCCACATGCAAAAAATAGATAAACTCCAGTTCTTAGATAGATTTATGTACCTGAGCAACTCGGAACCTCATTCTTCTCTTCAGTTGTTTTTTCCCCTAATTTCCCATCTGCATTTAGGGACTCCCTTCTGACAATGAAGTAGTACTGCATTGTGAGAAATGGAGTCTAGCCAGAACTCTCAGGACTGTATTAATTTTTATTTATTTTGTTTTTCCAGTTCCACTTGAGACATATGATACTATAGGTGTACATTTGCAAATATACTTTTTTGATGTTTACCTGTGTGAAAGAAACAAAAAAATCCCATTTGCTGAGAAGATTTCAGAAGGAATAGGATTTTTCCAATCCAGAGGGTTTTGTGAGACTAACTATTGTAAAACCAAGTGGTATATTCTAGCAGTATATTCTGAAAATACAGTTGAAAAAGTTACAAAGAGCATATCTTTCACTTGGATGAGGAATTCCCATGATCTTTTATTTTACAGATAATCACATCAGTTCTGAATGTTTTTCCACTGTATTTGTAAAGTAATTCTGCATTTCAGTGCATTTCCAAGTATTCCTACAGACCTTATGCCCCAGTTCTGAAAAGCAGTGTATTTTTTAACCTTAGCATTAATTTCAAGCATATTGAAATACTTCTTTAAAATAAAAATAAAGCATGCAGCTTTTAATTTTAAACTTCTGTTTCTGTAAAATGTCTGTTCTATAGATAGAATAGAAGATGATGTATACTGATTGCATCCTTATTAAACTAACAATACTGAGGAAAATTCTGCTAGTCATATTTAAGATCAGAGGAAAATATTATAAGAATGTCAAGCATTTGCTGTCAGAGCATTTTATCTTAAGGGATATTTTCTCACCTGTATTTTAGTACAGTGGTGACATACAGCATTCAGTGCTGTTCTTTTTTTTTTTTTTTTTTTTGGCCAGAGGCCATAGGAAAAACTGATGACCTTTAAAGATGCTCGTCCATACACTTGTTGTTTTTTTTAAGACGATTGTCACTGTGCCTTTTTCACAATAGAAATGGCATGTCACATGTTGGTAATGTACAATACATTTGCTTGTGCCACTGGTCCTTTTCATTAAGCAGGTCTTTAACTTGTGAGCAGAAATTTCATTTTCCTTCCTTGTCCGTTTTTCATCTGGGAACAGCACTGACATAATATTTTCTTGTTTCACAAATTTGTGATTATGTTTTGAAGTACATATACTGTTGCCCTGGAGAGTCATCAGTACCTAATCTTATTGGTAAGTCAGAGATATATAAAAAAAACCATTCTGCTTTCTTTTAGTATTTCTTTTTGTGACATGCACGTAAAAAGAATTGCGACATGTAGGTCTGAAGAAGTAGCTATTTTTTCTTAGTTCACTGACCTGGAAGATTAGTGGAATCTAAAAACATTACTTGTAATCAAAGCTTGAAATTTCCAAACCAAAATTATTTCACTTTTCTTAGTATTATTTCATATAAGTTTGTGGTGAAGCTGGAAGCTGTTTACTAATTTGTAAATTTCTTTGATTATGCTGCACTTCAGTTTTTCAGTTATTTTTCTAAAACCAAAATCAAAACAGTTTATAGGATTGTGTTCTAAGGTAAGAAAAAACAACCAAACAAAAACCAGCAACAAAACATTTAAAAGCCTTTTAAAGACTTTTTAACATATGAAATGTTTTTATTAAAATCTTCACTAGAGTCTCTTTTGCAACATGGCTATTGCCAACATCCTTGTAGGTTCAGTTGTGCACTAAAAAATGGATCTGAGATCAGTTTTGAGACTGCATGATACTCTTGTGCATATCAAGATGATTTTAACAGTAGAGTTCCCAGCATGTCACTGTGCAAGAGGAATGTATTGCAGATCTGTAAGCAATGTTAAAATTTTCATCCATATTAAATGTTTCTAGGATTTTTGAGGGGTTTTGCATAGACTTCTTCCAGTATTTTCATCCTTTCTCACGTGACAAATATCAGAATAGGGATTCTTTTTCTCTAAAGGATGATTAGAATTACATCCTTTATTCCACACACCTTGAGTATTTCCAAAGTGCAAGCGTAAGTGGTGTGCAGGTCACTCTCTACTGAGTCTGTGTGCCTCTGATCCCAACCCGCTTAATGCGTTCCTTTGCTTCTTGTTACACTGCTGAGCTCTGATCACCCTGATGACATTGGATGGGTGAGCTGTACTGTCGAAGCTTGTCTCCAATCATACTCAAATTTACTGATTCACTTTCATTTAACTACTAATAAGAACCTGACAAATCATCTTTCTATGCTTGAAAACCACCCTGAGCCTGTAAAAGGCAGGTGATAAGACTGAGAATCTACATTGAATTCTAATAGAAATTAGACTAACTTAAAGGAGGAATATATTTCTGTTCCTAAGGATATAGTTTATATTCCTATTGTTGCAGATAAAAGCATCATTAATGTTTACAGTTCCATATGTATTTTATTACACTGTATTCAGATCACCTCTTCTGTGGGAAAATTATAATCATAGAAAGCAAAAGATTTAAGTAATGTGAAGTGAGGGATTCTTGGCCAAGGGAATGGCAATTGGCCAGAGCTTCTCCAGGTATTTACAGAGGACTTTATTCATCTATTCATATCTGGTGTCAGCCCCAAAGGTGAATATCTGGAGGTGTCTATTCACAGCTGGCTCTAGGCACTAGAGAGGCTGGGGTGGAGAACAAAGAGCAGGAGTGTTTGAGAGTTAGGCTGAAAAAGGCCTCACAGTCATCTAGATCCCTACATGTATCATTCCTGCTGCTATGGAAAGTGGGGGCGAGTTGGAGCGAGGAATCTGAGACACACAAGGCAGCCTGAAAGGTACAGGCAAGGATAGGTATTTTGTAAGCAAGACATAACTGAAATAGCCCATAGAGCAGATATAAACTTTGTGACATGCTATTCCTGTTACGATTTGTGTTTTTAAAAGCATGGCCATATTTTAACAAGATGACAGAGCTGATGGTGGTTCTTCTGTGGACAGTGGTGAAGATGACCAGACAGCTCTGCAGCTGGCACTGTGCCACAAGCCATGAGCCACCCCATGCCACATATGTGGCTGACCCAAGTGGGGTTCCACCGAAGCCCAACTCTTTCTTCCCTGTTGTAAACTCTACAAATTGAAGTTTTAGGATCAATGTCAGTATCAAAAGGTAGAAAAGGAATCAAACTCTCTGACAAACAGCAGTTTTATGGAAGTGCACCTCCAGTGCAAGTGAAATTGCTTCAGTTGTCTAAAGTTATCTCAAGTTATCTAAAGATAGTGTTGTGTTTCAGTTTGCAGAAAGCGCTAAGTGCTGTGCTAGGCAAGCATGATCCTTTTGCCAAAAAAACCCCAACCAACCAACCAAAGCTGAAAAAAAGGGAAAAATAACTTCTTTTTCTCCTGCTTGTAGTTTGTTTAAACCCTGAAAATTATCTTTAAGGTGATTTTTTTTACTAGCCTGTGGGCAAATAAACAGATAAGATTTGTGTTAAATTTCAGGTAATTATGATTTGAAATTGAGTGGATAATAAAACCTGAAAAAAATAGCTTAAAAATGAAAAAGAAAAGAAAAGCAATTTCAAGGAAAAGAAAAAAAGAAAAAAAAAGAGAAGAAAAGAAAGCTGTATCACATCAGTCTAAACTATGATTCATCAGAAGGATCAATATGGGACTGCATGTGTTTGCTACATCTCAGCGTGCTGTTTCACTATCTTTGTACTTGCTGCTCTGTGTAATCATTGCTCCCTGTTGGATTTCATGTAAATTCCAAGTGCGAGCAATACTTAGCTCTTCTGGAAGCATTTCACTCTACAAAACTACTGCACAAGGTGATGCAATATTCCCATTGCTCAGTGGTTCCCTTTTTCTTGCAATCTTATCTTTCAGCCCTTAGGGACTGAAGCTGCATCTGCTGTGGAGTTGTTTCTGTAATAGCTCTGAGAGCCTATTCCAGGTAGTCTCTAATTAGACACACCCAGATGGTGGGCACCGAGCAGATGTCCTGTCAGCTTGGGGTGGATATGGAAGAAGTTTTCTCTTGGCTCCCTGTAGTTTGTCTTTCTAATGTTATTTTTTTTTCTCTCTGTTTCTTCCCACTGAGCATTTGAAATGTTTGCTCACAGTTTCTAACATATGAAGCAAACTCAAGCACTCTTATCTAAGGTACTAAACATTCACAGTGTTTGGTGTAGTCTGAAGCCTAGAATTATTGAACTCATGTTACCCCAAATGCTGTCATGAACAAAACTGCTCACTTGTGCTTTGATACAAAATCTTTATAAGCAATTAAGATTTTATTCTTGGAAACTAATTAACAATTATGTTCATAGTGTCAGAGACATAAGTAAATACTTATGTATTTATACTATCATGTCTGTGTAGCCAGCCTTGCAGATGAAATGAGTGCAGCTAGCTGGAATAGAGTCTGATGTTTTCAATCACATGAGTAAATATAAGCATATATCCAAAGGAAGAAACATTTATTTCCTGACAGATTCTTTTCACAGTAGAACTATACTTTGAATGTTTAGCTACATCTGAGACTGAAAAGATTTTGAGACACAATACTTACCCAGCAATTTGACCATCATGTTCACAGTGCTATGTTTTATGCTCCATTTGCCATAAATGTTAATGTGTTTTTCAAAGTATTTGAGGCAATAACAACTCTAATTAAAAAGTTCCATTATAATTCCTCCACCTTTCTTAACCCGATCACACACACACTAACTAACTAACTAACTAACTAACTAACTAACTAACTAACTAACTAACTAACTAACTAATTCGTGAAAGCTCCAGTGAAACCTGTTGAATTTGCAGTACAGTGTTCTGTAATCACTTATGTTTCAAGAGATTTAACAAAGTCAATCTTCAGGTATTATCTTTCTATTGTATTGTCTTTATTGCAAGTGCAATTATTTCATTAATTTAAAAGCAATGCTCAGAAAATGGCTGTGCACCAGACTTAATATTCTACAATGTAAAGATTTGTAAGTATATAACTTGGGAACCTGTGCTGGTTTTCGCTGGGGTAGAGTTAATTTCCTTCACAGTAGCTGGTATGGGGCTGTATTTTGGATTTGTGCTGAACACAGGGTTGATAATATAGAGATGTTTTTGTTATTGCTGAGCAGAGCTTACACAGATCCAAGGCTTCTTCTGCTTTTCATACTGCCATGCTGGCAAGGAGGCTGGAGGTGCATGGGATGTTGGAAGGGACACAGCCGGGACAGGTGATCCCAACTGACCAAAGGAATATTCCATATCACAGGACATCATGCTTAGTATATTAAGTGGGGGAAAGAAAGGAGAAGTATTTTGCATGTTTTCCTGGCTGATTGGAGCCTGCTGGAAACCTATTTGAGTCTTCCCTCATGGGTTTTCAAATTTAATTTTACAGACTCAATAGATCTAGAAAATAGATTGGAATAACTTTCAGATTCCCAAGCCTTTATCTGATTGAAATAAGAACTCTTGAATTCTCAAAATGCACCTGTGAGTACTGAAATTGTATTATTATAAACAATTACAATATATACTGCAAAAAGCTTTTAGCGTTTTTAATCTTAACATCTCCTGGAGCCAGATCAGTGATGCTAACCACTGATAATACTGTTTAGTCACATTAATAAACATAGTAAACTGGCTTATTCTGCTGTCTTGGGTTGAGCTGGCAAACTGCCAACTGCCCAATACAGATGTCAGAGCTTCCCTCCTCCTGCCGAGAAAAGGTAGGAAAGGGAAAGAAAAACTTCGGAAAGGAAAACTTCAAATTAGTTTTATGCTTAAACTAACTATATACATTTATACAGAGAAGAGAAAATTAAGAGAAACTACAATACACACTTACACAAGTTAGAAATAACAAAAAATAACTTCCCACTCCCCAGTAAACACAAATCCCACCATTCTAACTAGAAATCACTCCAGAAACTGAATCCCCAGAGAGACAGACTTAAGTAGAAAGACTAAGAACAAACATTTTACTTCCCTAAGATAACAAGGTGGTGAGCCAGTGCTCTGGGCCTGGTCCTCCTGTCCCTCCTGGGACTGCACAGTATGTCTTGCTGGGACCACAAATAATTTTCTTAATTTAAAATGTTACTGTGCCTAAAAGTACTATCCCCTCATTTGAGCAAGAAGAAAGAACAGCATGTAAAGTCCTTATCTCTTTAGGGACAAATAATGTGTTTTGGCTTGAATGTTTGCTGAAGACTGCTCAAGCCAGGCTGGAGAACATTACACTTGGTTCAGGTGCAGCGAGCTCACAACTAGTGTTCTGGCAACTTGGCTGGACAAGGTCTGCCCTAGAGAAGATGATAAATAGAGGTATGGAAGTACATGGCAGTGAGCAGCTAAGGGTGCTACATCTCCTGGTTACAGATAGATGGCTCTGCAGCCCTTACCATGCACATCATACCTGCTGCTACCCCTGCTAGCAAATGGTGGTGGGGCAATACAGTGCTTGCTTGGCTGTGGTACAAGATAACCTTAAGAAACTAGTATGAACATTAAAAATAATTTTGCCAAAGCAGTGTGCTCCCTTCCTAGAAGAATTTATGTTGACATTGTGGCTTTTTTTGGTATTTCAACCTAGCCAAGCCCTTTTTTGTCTCAGTGCAGAAAAACATTTAATGTACAGATGTAGCTTAGGTAATTTTGGGTAGTTTAGTTCAGGAGTAGAGGAGGTTGTGGTAGCAATGCATGTAATCTGTCTGTATCACTGCTTCCACTGTTATTTCTACTGCTGGTGGGGATTACATTGCTTTTTTGTATTTTAACTTACCTCCTGTATCTCTGCTTTATGAGTATTTACTGCCTTCCAAAAATAGCAGCAGTGAAAACTTGAAAGTCAGCATGGCCTTTATAATGTAATTATAACTAAATGTAATTTTCCCATTGTCTTTTAAGTGAAACTGACAAAACATGAGCATGTCACTGATTTTGAATGAATGTTAACTCACAAAATCAAAGGAAGAAGAGAACATTCACAATGAACCTCTGTTATGACTGTGTTATTAAATTTTCTTTGCTAGTTAGCCCATTATTTTGTGCTCTGTGTCCTTTTTCTTCCTGCCGTTCCTCTCATTCTTATCTGCTTTCTCTAAGTTACTTATCTGATGAAATGCAATTAGTGACTTCAGTGGGGCTGCATGTAACTGACTAACTGAGAACAGAATTTTGCCTAAAGAATTTTTAAAATTAAATGTGTAATAATTGAAGGAAGCTGAAGTGGTGTATGGTTTTCAATATAATGGCCTAAATATCCAAGGAACTGAAAGCAAGCTTTCTAGAAAATAAAAAAAAAAATCCTTTCTCAACATGTGAAGTGGAGAAAAGGTCACATATATCATGTTTGGTAGATTGTCCTTTCATATTTAATTTTCATTTGATAAATTCAGATATGTACAGACTAAAGAGAAAACAAAAATAAATTCAAGTGCAAGAGTGAAGTATCTTTAAATTTAATATAAAATTAAACTCATACTCCTATAATTTTGGGGTTTTTTATATTAAACCTTAGAACATATTCATCTTAAAGTTATCTTTAATGCAATGTTTAAGTAGGACAGTTATTATTTTGGTTAGTTACTGCAGAGGGATAGGAAAAGAGAAAAGGCCTGCCTGAGGTCTGAAAAGATATCTGAGGAGCCTTTATTTAGTTAGATTTTTGACAGGTACCCAGATTCTTGCAAGCTGAATTGCTGTATTTCTTGGGAGGCCAGTGCAGGTGTCACCTGATAAAGCACATGCAGAAAGAGAAGACAGAAATCAGACACCATATGGACAGTGGGTGCAGCAGGTTACAGGCCATGACTGCTGTTCCTAAAACTGCATTGCCCTGACCAGGTGCCCATTTTTCTGTCTCCAGAGTGGGTCTGTAATAGGATGCTGGTAACTACCTGTCAGCAGTACAAAAGCTTTATCCCTTGGAAGGGAATGGGAGTAATTGGGAATTACACCTAGGTATATACTGAAAAGGAGGGACAAAACTCTTCATATCTCTTAGAGAAGCTTTTCTTTTCCTTATGGTAAAAAGAGATGGAAGCATGTCATTAAATATACTTACATGAATGTGTGATTTGGTAGGTCTTTCTCATATGCCATGTGGTGGAATACCAGTAGTTTGCCAAAGATAAATAGTTTTTTCTTTTGTATACCAAGCAAAATAAAAGAAGCATGCCAGCAATCAATTGGGGGATAAGCGCATGAGCTTTACCGAACTTTACCAAATCCTGAGTCCAGAGAAACTACAATAAATTATGTAGAACAGAACATCTGACTTCATGTTTGGTGAAGAGGGATTGTTTCTGTAGAAAAAAAAAATAATTGTATCCAAAGGAAATAAATCTTTAAAATGCTTGTTTTATTAACATGCAATTAAATCAGTTTTGTTCAAATATGGATAAAGTGCACTGCATTCACAAAGGTGGCAGTG
>JAJPCS010000060.1:10700578-10711619 GCA_021164005.1 Willisornis vidua nigrigula
TTTTATCCTGCAAAAACTAATGGTTAAAGGCTCTATGTGGTTTAATAAAAAGCACTACATTGTTTTCCGTTCCTGTGTTCCATATATAAGGGGCCAGGGATTTTGAAAGCTCATAATTTCATGTTTCTGTTTTAAGGTAAGGCTCAGTTCTGATTAGAAGTTTTTTTCCAACTACTATATGACTTACCAACTAATAGAACTCACTTATCATGTTCAATTCTTTCCTTCTATGAGCTTGCACATGAGCCAGCGATGTGCACTCGCAGCCCATAAGGCCAACCATATCCTGGGCTGCATCAAATGCAGTGTGACCAGCAGGTTGAGGGAGGTGATTCTGCCCCTCTACTCTGTTCTTTTGAGAAGCCACCAGGAATACTGCATCCAGCTCTGAGGTCCTCCAAGAAAGAAAGAATGTGGACTTGCTGAAATGAGTCCAGGGGAGGGCCATGCAGATGATCAGAGGGCTGCAGCACCTCTCCTGTGAAGACAGGCCTAAAGAATTGGGGTTATTCAGACTGGAGAAGAGAAGACTCCAGGGAAAACTTTCAGCAGCCCTCTAATACATAAAAGGAGCCTGCAAGAAAGCTGGAGAGGGACTTTTCTTAAGGGTATGCAGAGATAGGACAAGGATAATAGCTTCACACTGAGAGTAGATTTAGATGGAACATTAGGAAGAAATTCAGAAGAATTTTTTTCTGTGAGGGTGGTGACACACTGGAACAGGTTGTCCAGTGGAGCTGTGGATGCCCCATCCCTGGAAGTGTTCAAGGCCAGGCTGGATGGGGCTTTGAGCAACCTAGTCTAGTGGAAGGTGTTCAGGCTTATGGCAGTGGGGGGATTGGAAATAGGTGATCTTTAATGTCCCTTTCAAGTCAAATAATTCTATGATTTTAAAGGAAAGTCTTTCCTACTGTGACATAGCTTTGTAAAAAAGGTTAAGTTATTGTGTTCCACAGCTTCTTATACAGGTGGGCACAACTTTCTTTTTACAAGGGGATGAGAGGAAAAAAAAAAAAGAAAAAATATTCCATACTTGTTCCAATATTTCCTTGTAATGATAGGATTGCAAATATGTCTTTTAGTGCATTTTAATGTGGAAGTGAAAGGGATGAAAAATGAGATACCCTTAGGATGATGTCTTTCTAATGCCACATATTGTTAAATCCAAGTAAGAAGTGCACAGATACTGGAAAGAATATAGATTAAACAAACATAATTTCAGATATTTACTTGCAATGATTTTGAGGGATATATAAGTTTGAGTCCTGCCCCAGATCATCAGTAGTCTGTATGGAGTCCTTAGTTTATGAGTTGTGCTGTCTGAAGAATTCCTTGGTGATTAGTGAAACAATCACTATCAATGTCATTCATTAATCATAACCAATAGCAGTCACGCAGTCCAAAAGGGGCAAAAATAATTAACTTTAATGCCTATATTTTGGTCTCATCATGGCTAGGCTTCGCGAACGAAGATTTGAGAAGGGCACTACCCACGCTTGCTGCAAGCGTGCTGGTGGCTAAAAAGGCCGATACGGGATAAGCAGGTCCGGTCACAAAAGGCACAGCGGAACGTCTCCTTTGGCGATATTGGTGAGGAACGGTTCTTTCTGCGTTGTCTTTTCTCCTCAAGACTGACTCTCCGTGCATTCTCAAAGGAAGCAGCAGCGTCATGAATGGTGTGTCTCCATGAATCCCGATTGGAGGCCAGAGTGGACCATTGGTGGCAGTCAATATGGCCAAGGCTGAGGTGTTGTTTCAGGGAGTCCTTGTATCTCTTCTTCGGGGCTCCTCTCTTGCGGCAGCCAGTGGTGAGTTCACCATAGAGCACAATCTTCGGGAGGTGGTGATCCTCCATCCTGGAGACGTGCCCTGCCCAGCGCAGCTGCGTTCTCATCAGCATGGCCTCGATACTGGTGACCCCTGCCTGTTCAAGAACAGACACATTGGTCACGTAATCAGACCAGTGGATGTTTAGGATTGAACGGAGGCAGCGCTGATGGAAGTGTTCGAGAAGCCGCAGGTGGTGGCGGTAGATGACCCATGATTCAGACCCATATAAAAGAGTAGACAGTAAGATGGCTCTGTAGACACTGATCTTTGTACTTTTCTTCAGGTGTTTATTGGACCAGACTCTTTTATGGAGTTTTCCAAAGGCTCTGTATGCCTTTGCTAGCCTGTTGTCTTTCTCTTTGTCGATCTTACCGTCTGAGGAAATGATACTTCCCAGATAGGTGAACTGCTGGACTGACTTGAACTCTGAATTGCCTATGGTGATGTGAGGATGATGGAAGACTTCCTGAGGTGCAGGTTGGTAGAGAACTTCTGTCTTCTTCAGGCTGACTTCCAGCCCAAAAAGCTCAGCAGCCTCTGCAAAGCAGGATGTTAAGCGCTGCAGAGCTGCTTCTGTGTGAGCAACGAGGGCGGCATCATCAGCAAAAAGCAGCTCACGGACAAGGTGATTCAGGGTCTTGGTGTGGGCCTTCAGTCGCCTTAGGTTGAATAGGCTTCCATCGGTACGATATCGGATGCACATGCCGTTTTCTTCATTAAGGTCTGCTGTGGCTCTTTGGAGCATCATGCTGAAGAAGATTGTGAATAGAGTTGGTGCAAGAACGCAACCTTGTTTCACACCATTGGTTATTGGAAAGGGCTCAGAGAGTGCATCGCCATATCTGACTTGTCCATGCTGATCCTCATGTAGCAGGATGATCATTTGGAGAAACTTGGGGGGACATCCTAAACGTTCCAAGATCTGCCACAGGCCTTTTCTGCTCACAGTGTCGAAAGCTTTGGTGAGGTCAACGAAGGTTACATAGAGACCTTTGTTCTGTTCCCTACGCTTCTCTTGCAGTTGTCTGAGAACAAACACCATGTCTGTGGTGCTCCTATTGGCTCTGAAACCACACTGGCTTTCAAGTAGAAGATCTTCTGCAATAGTGGGTACTAATCTGTTCAGAAGTATTCTTGCAAGGATTTTACCAGCAATGGAGAGCAAAGTAATACCTCGGTAATTTGAGCAGTCTGATTTTTCTCCTTTCTTCTTGTACAGGGTGATGATGACTGCATCACGGAGATCTGGTGGTAGTTTCCCTTGTTCCCAGCAATGCACAACAAGCTCGTGGAATTTGGCATGGAGGGCTTGACCTCCATGCTTCCAGATTTCAGGTGGAATTCCATCAACCCCGGCTGCCTTGCCAGTTTTCACGTGTTGTATGGCCTTGAGTATCTCTCCCATAGTAGGGGCTGCATCCAATTCGTTTCACCGGTTGTTGTGTAATGTGCTGAATTGTTGAGCCTGGGACTACACGGTTGGCACTGAAGAGAGTCTGAAAGTGCTCAGACCATCGGTTCAGGATGGAGGTTTTATCTGTGAGAAGCATTTGAGCATCTGCACTGAGTAGGGGGCTTTGAACCTGGTGTGTGGGTCCGTACACTGCTTTCAGGGCCTCATAGAATCCTCTTTGGTCACCCAAATCTGTGCATAGTTGTGTCTTTTCTGCTAGGTTGAGCCACCATTTGTTCTGGATGTCTTGAAGTTTCTGTTGGAGCTCACTGCATGCAAGACGAAAGGCGGCTTTTCTTATATGGCAAGATGGCTGAGCAAGGTGTGCTTGGTGAGCAGTTCTCTTCTTCTTCAACAATTCCTGGATCTCTTGATTGTTTTCATCAAACCAGTCTTTGTTTTTCTTGGAGGAGAACCCTAGGGACTCTTCAGAGGACTGCAGGATGCAACTTTTAATATGTTGCCAGAGCGCTTCAGGAGAGGGATCTATGGGATTATCTTTAAATCTAGTTTGAAGGTTTACCTGGAAGCTGTCTCTCACTGTGGCTGTTTGAAGATTGCTGACTTGGAGCCTCCTCCTTGGCATGCCGCCTCTCTTAGGTTTGGGCTTGAAGTGGAGGTTAAGTTTGCAACGCACAAGGCGATGGTCTGTTTGACATTCTGCACTCGGCATCACTCGAGTATGACGGACATCGCTGACATTTCTCTGTTGTACTAAGATATAGTCAATGAGGTGCCAGTGCTTGGATCGAAGATGCATCCAGGTTGTCTTCAGGCTGTCCTTCTGTTGAAAGATAGTGTTGGTGATGGTGAGCTGCCGTTCTGCACAAAACTCTAGCAGGAGGCGTCCATTGTCGTTGCAATTTCCAACGCCATGCTTGCCCAGGACTCCTTTCCAGGCTTCAGAATTCTTACCTACTCTGGCGTTGAAGTCACCAAGGATTATGATCTTATCATCTGCAGGAACATTTTGGGTGAGGCGGCGCAGGTCGGTGTAGAATTTGTCTTTTTCCGCTGGGTCATCTTAGAGAGTTGGGGCATATACGCTGAAAAGAACAACATGTTGCTTGTTGTGTAGAGGGAGGCGTAAGGACATAATGTGATCAGAATGACCTGTCGGCAGATTTTCAAGTTTGGAGGCAATGGAGTTTTTAATCATGAAGCCAACTCCTGAAAGGTGTCTTTCGGTTTTGGGTTTGCCTGACCAGTAGAGTGTGTAGCCAGCACCATGTTCTTTAAGGCTGCCTTCCTCATGAAGACGAACTTCACTGAGAGCAGCAATGTCAATGTTGAGCCGTGACAATTCGTGGGCAATTAGAGCAGAATGACGCTCAGGACGTCCACTATCCCCAGTATCAAGCATGGTTCTGATGTTCCAACATGCGAGTGTAAGTTTGAGCACAACTTTGCAGGCAGGTGTATGCCTTTGAAATCTCTTTGTTTTTGTTTGACCGCGTGGAAGATACCGGTTGGCCGCGGTTATCCAACCGGGTGTGGAGATGAGCTTTGTTTAGGCCACCTTTGCTAGGCCCCTCTCCGTGTGGAGCAAGCAGTGCTGTCCCTAGAAAAGGCTGCTTGGTCGTTCAGGATGCTGCCACAAGAGACTGTCATCTCCGGAGTCAAGTCTCGTATGACCTGTATCCTGAACCGCCTGCATGCAGGGTTGGGTCTGCGGCTTCCAGCTGCTTCCTATCACCTGCCGTTTTCGACCCTCGCCTGTCGCTACAGGGCTTTGTAATGTGGGTGAACCCTTCAAGCCTGCGCAATGGATTTTTTAGGTGAGGCACAGCGTGCGCAGAACTGGCCCCACCCTTTACTCCTAAGGTTCATCTGCCACGGCCTAGCGAGCTTGGACGGTGACAGTGAATACCTCAGGACGTAGGTTTGGTTAGAGTATCCTTCTCTTAGATGGATGGCCTTACAGGGCTAAGCGAGCTCCATCTGCCCGGGTTTGGGGTTGGAGTTGTCCTTCTCCTAGGATGGTTGCCAGATGGCTAGCGAGCCCATCCTGCCTGTGGACACACTTTGA
The DNA here is from genome assembly GCA_021164005.1 of Willisornis vidua nigrigula. Taxonomy (NCBI): domain Eukaryota; kingdom Metazoa; phylum Chordata; class Aves; order Passeriformes; family Thamnophilidae; genus Willisornis; species Willisornis vidua. Next base: position 10,705,891 of record JAJPCS010000060.1, read on the forward strand.
CCCTTCAGCTGACACCTGTCTGGCATGGGAGACCTTACCGGCGGCACGAACCGCCTCCAGCATAGCTCTCAACCTCATGAGGGCACGCAAGCTTCTCCCCTGCGACAAGGGGGTGTCCCCGGAGAAGATTTTGGTCTAATGCACTGAATTTTGTATTGCTTATTTAAGAAACTCTGAATGAAGACCTGGTTATCTTGACACAAGAGTAAAGGTATACATGAACCAATGTATGTCCCAGAGTCTTGTTCAGAATATCATACTGAAGGTAACGTTTTAAGTCAAACTGTCTGACATATTTCATTCCTTCTTTGCTGATAAAGGACTTACTTCAAGGGTTTTTTTCTTAACCGTTCTTCTACTGCCACTGTTCTTTAATTAAATGCATTCCCCCAGTGAAAAGAGGGAATAATGAATGCAGAAATCAGCCTTTGCAATGCAGTCTAGGAACAGCAACTAATTTCAGTGAAGGTAAATTTAAAAAAAAAAAAATTCTTTGAACGCATTCCCACACTCTGAGATATGTAAAAGAACCAGCATGCTGGAAGTAGAGGTAAGATTCTGTTGAATTTTGTATTAGTGCCATAATAGTTGCATCATGTTTTTAGCGCCATTGTGGGTTCTGTCATTTTACTTTGATTTCAGAAGATGACTCATTCTAGAAGTGTGCTAATATAATACACTATATAAACCAGCACTAGGCTTAAAAAAATGTCAGGTTCAGCAGATTTGGCTGGGTCCCCAGATACCTGTGAACTAGAATGACTTGCCTTTGTTTCTAAATTTACTTTTTTTAAATAAAATTTGAAGTGAATATCAATCTTCCTTTTTCTGCCTAGGGAATTATTAGCCTAAAAAAGCTGAGAAACTTTTACAGAATGCTTTTCTAGCAATTGTGTAATTCACCATTTACTGTCTTGACACTGTGTAGTTTTCATATGAAAGCCTGTTACCACCACCATCAGTTTAAAAAAAGAAAGCAAAATCCCAAGCCCCAAGAAAATACAGTATGAAATCCTACAAATTATAAGTGACAAGGTTTAACTTTCTCGCGTCATCAACAAAAGACATATATATACACATACACACACATATATATGATATATTCATGCCACAAATCCAATTTGTAATCATTTATATATGCAAAATTAGGATGTCTACGCTGGAAACAAATTTAGTTACATTTTTCTGCAGAAAGGATATTTAGTTTGAGGTAAAAACCATAGAAGAATAAATGAACTGAGACCAGCTGAGAGAAAGTAAAAGCTAAGGTGTTCTAAGAATACATCAGGCAGAGAGCATGCTTATAAAGATCAGAGTCCTGCCAAAATCCATTAGTGTTGTCCTGAGTAAAGTGTGAGAGACTCCAAGTCTAAATGGGCAAGTCATTGTGAGAAAGGGGACACTTTGGTTCCTTGGCGGACTATCCTTTCAAGGCTTTCCAGAATTGAGAAGAAACTGAAACCAGTCATTTATAAAAATGCTTTTCTTTTGCTTCAATTTATAAATTTATTACATTGAAAAAAGAAAAAAAATACTTTAGGTACACTCAGAGTTTGTGGCCATTGATGCAAAGTCCCATGGGTGTGCAGCATGAGAGGCAGCTTTACTCCCAGGGACTGTGTATAACACATATCTGTGCAGACACTGACACATCCTGTGTCTCAGGTGGATAGATGAGTATTACTAGGCCTGTGTGGCTTTTGGCACAGTGTTGGCTCATAGCCATATAAGAGAGTGTCCAGAAATAGGACCAAATCATTTGTTTTGTGTTTAATCTGTTTTGTCCCTGTGCTCTCAGTAAGTACAGTGTTTATGACTATATGTGTACCTTGTTTCTCAGGCACTTTGAACTTCCTTGCTGTCGGTTCCAGTTATGTTTGATCTGTTGTCATTTCTGTGCTGGCAATAGTAAGGACAGAGAGCCTGTGGCAAGTGGGTTGTGGGAATCACTTCTGGAGAGTGGAGGCAAAGACTCCCTTTTCTGACCAATACTGCATTAAGGACCATGAAAGAAATCATGTTTTAATGAAGCCAAGACCAGGTAAGGGTGCAGGACCCTTTGCAATGGTCTTCTGGCATATTCAAAAGAATAACCAGGCAAAACTGTGAATACCACTTAAGATATGGCATGAAGATAAAAAGAGGATAAAGTTCTTGCTAAGATGAGTATTTGGACTTGTATTTGCTATTTCATTTGATTGATAAATGAAAACAGATTTTTTTTTTTCTCTGAGAAGTGGGTCATCTGATCCAACCTCTGCTCAAACAGGGCCATACCAGACCACATTGCATAAGATCGCATCCACGTGGTTCTTGAATATCTCCAGGGTGAAGACTCTGCAACTTCTCTGGGCAACCCGTTCCAGTGCTTGGTTTTCCATGTAGTAAAGAAGTTCATATTCAGATTGAACATCCTGTGCATCTGTTTCTGCCCATTGCCTCTTGCCCTATTACTTCACACCACCGAGAAGAGCCTGGCTCCACCCTCTTAGCACCTGCCCTTCAGATACTTAACTTATATTGATGAGGTCCCTCTCAGCCATCACATTCTTGGGTGCAAGGGCACACTGCTGGCTCTTGGACAGCTTATTGTCTACCAGGACTCCAGGTCCTACACAGAGCTACTTTCAAGCAGGTCAGTCCCCAACCTGTCCTAGTGCATGGGATTGTTCTTGCCCAAGTGCAGAACCCTGCATTGAATTTCAGATGATTCCACTCTGCCCATCTGTCTGACCTCTGTCAAAATTCTTCTGAAGGTCTGCACAACACTCTAGAGTATCAGGCATTCCTCCCAGCTTCATGTCCTAGAACATGTTTTGTTTTCCTCAGTTAAAAAAAAAAGAAAAAAAAGGTAGGAACTTATGGGTAAATTATGTCAGCAGGCAACTCTGCCACAGACTAACATGTTGGGTCATCTCTGCCCATCTACCCTTCCTTGAGAAATAGATGCTCTGACAAATGTAGGTCTTTAAATAAAAGTCAGCATAGGATTCATAAATGCATAGGACATAGGTAAAATGGTGAACAAGGATATACGGGTTATTAAAAAAAATCTATAAATAAGAAATTGAAAGTTTTCATGGAACAAAATCTGTATCTGGCTAGGAGAATGGCACCATCTGGTGGATCTAGTAGTTGGAATATTTTTTTTTTCCTGGAAAATGAAGTCATAGTTTAATTGCTCTTCCTCTACCATAAAATGTAATATTTTGCAAGAACTGCTAAAAATTAAATGAGAAAGTAATAGTTACTATCAACATAATTGTGAACATTCTCATTTATTTCTTGCACAATAAATATCATGGGAATAATTAAGAGAACAAAGACTATTACTAGAAACAAATTAATAAGTGTTTACTTAAACTATCTCTTCAGAGCCATGAACATCTATTAAAGAACCTATTCTATAATTCTATGAAATAAAGTTTTCTGAACATGATGACAAAGTACCAAAAATCAAAATAATATATAGATTTGGGGATTTCTTTTTATATACAAATGCCCTCATTTACTCTTTCATTACATCACAGTTCAGTTGATTTTAGGACTTCTGTAGGCAGTAACTTTTGTTTTTGAAATATGGCAATAGCCATTGGTAAATGCAGTCTATAGGTTACCAGTGGCATGGAATTTCAGTTATCTAATCAGTAGCTCCCCTGCAGATAACAGAGGTGACCATATCAATCGGGATCTTTGACAACACCATGTTTTGACCCCTTTTGGCCATCATGTTTTCCCAGATACCTTGCACTTTCTGTAACTTATCAGGTAACTGCATGAACTGGATACACTCCCAGAGCTCAGTTCTGCCTAAAGAGGATGCAGACTATATCATCCCTTGCTGTTGCATGGTAGTCCATGGGACCATTGCTACTGCATGTTTTGGGGTCCATTGCTTTATGAAAATTGTCCACATAACCTGCATGTATAGTGTAGAGGACAATATTGCAGAAGACTTTTCCAAATCTGTGATTAGCCTTAGTAAACAAATAATATTCAAGGGAATGTAAAATAGCAAGTATAACCAAGCAGGGTGTTTGTGTGGTCATGACCAGCATCTGATGTGTGCTTATGAGTTTTTAGTAAGAAATTCTTAGAATTACTTAAGTACAGTAATTTTCAGCTGCAAAATTCAGTCACCGTTGGGAACCCCAGTAGTCCCAAGCATGTAATAGAAACATATTGACTGTGACAAAGGAAAATTAGTTAGACATTTTTACAGAATAGTCAAAGATTGCATTCTCTCATTCAGTGCAGCCTTCACATGGCTACTGAATTTTAAGAAAATTGGACTGTATTCTGCATTATATTTAGTTGCAATAACAAAGAAATGAATGAGCCTGTTTTCTCCACTATCTTCCTATACATTTCTCCTCAGCTAGTCTGCATTCACATGACTGATTATTAATTTCCTCTTTTTAAACTGACTTAGCTTCATCCAGAAAAATGACTGATGTCAGTTGCTTTCCCAGAAGGAGAAAAACTATAAAAAACTTTTTATACTTTTTTGTTTGGTTTGTTGTTGTTTTTTTTTGTTGTTGTTGTTGTTGTTGTTTTTTTTGGGGGGGGGGGGGAGTGTTGTTGTTTGGGTTTTTTTCCCTAGAGGGAGAAATCTAGAGAAAGCAGGGATTGCTTCAGGGGCATTTCATCAAGTCAAGCTTGGGCAAGGTTTGAAACTGGAATTCTCAGAGAAGAAAGAGGCAGGTTGAAAAGGGAGGTGATTGCAGAACAGATGCAGCTGCCAGGAGAAAGAAGGAGGATAAGCAAATGTAGTAAATAACCATGGGAAAGAGCAGATTATGGTGGATGATTTTCCTCTATGTGACTTGCTAGCTGGAGACTGTGGGAATGAGAATAGGAATGGCAGTTGAAATATTAGGCTACTGGAAATCGCAAAAGGTATGAGTCTTTGCAGCAGCCAAGGAGAAGGCCTGCAGTCAATCTGAGTAAGGTATAACAGTTCTCTAAAGAAGAGTGAATACTTCCAGCAGCTAGAGGGAAGACTTGGCATTGTTTTGCTATAAGTGGGAATGTGTTCTGTGAGCAGAAGCCTTAATAAACTTGGGGAAAAATGAGAACTTATTGCTTTCAGATGTTGGAAGTTTGAGCATATCAATGTGCATTCACAGTTGCATATGTTCCACTTCACCTAAAGGGTTCCACAACAAAAACACCGCTACCAAAAGCAAACAAACAAACAAAAAACCCAAACCCCAAAACCAACCAACCAAAACAAACAAACGAACAAACCAAAAACCCTCAAAAAAGAACAAAGTTATTCTGCTGCAGGAATAAGAGACTGTTCAACTGGCCTGTGCTATCATCCTATGATCTCTTTTGCCATAGGTCTCTAGTAGTTAATAAACCAAAAGTAAATGCTAAAAGCAGCTGCTGTGTTATGCCTGGGGTTTGTTACTAATTTTATCCCTGTTGAATAATTTGGATTTCATCTCAGGAATCATTTAGGTTGATAAATGTGATTGTGGCTCTTGAGGAAGAAAATTGTCAGAAATGCTTAGTTTTGGAAAATAAATAATAACATTAAAGGTTGGGGCTTTTTTTTCTCCTCTAGCATCTGTGACACACAGGTTGAGGTATATTACTAAAAATTTTTGACAGTTTTCTGAATCAGTTTCAACTGAATTAGATAAAAGAACTTTAACTAGTGTGTTTTTGTAAGTGCTAAAAGTCTTCAATCTGGTCTTGTTAGTTAGAGAAATGGTTCCTGT